>VWYE01017840.1:25795-41008 GCA_013398995.1 Alaudala cheleensis
GAACCCCCATCCTGCAGGAGAAGCCCCATCCTGCAGATGAACCCCCATCCTGCAGGATGCCAGCAGCCTCTGGTGTGTCCCATCACTGCTGCCTGCCCTGGGTGTGACTGCAGGGACACCAACAGGCCCCTCTGAGACCTCCTGGAAGTAAAAGCAGGAGGAATTTGTGTTCTCAACACACAACAGCACAAGGTAGGAGTGACCTTTCCCAGTTGAGGGGTCAGGACTGCTCCTGACTAATCACCAGCAATGGGTGAAGTGTAAGGATCAGAAGCTTGCAAAGGAACCTGGAAGTCATCTGGGACATCTTCCCTCTTCCTGGGGGGACATTTTAAAACAAGCTGCCTGACAGAGGGATATGCACAGCTCTGACAGTGAGTACCATGGAATGGATCATTGAATCCCTTCTCCTGGGCTGATGGTGGGTGATGCAGCCCTTTGTGCTCACAGCCATGTCCTGTTCCTGGACAAACTGTTTCCCCCTTTGGAATGAGTCGCAGGCAGCAGGAATCTTCATCTCTGGACCCCTTCTCCTTTGTAGTCAGACAATGACAATGATTTCATTTTTGTTTCACTTTCTTCCTTGTCACCAACATTCCTTTTGTCCCTTTCTTTCTTTACAAATGTTAATTTCCATCTTTGTCTCGACTGTTTCAGTGCATTGTCTTTTGCCAACTGAAATGAAGTCCTCCTCGACAGACAGATCTGAGAAAATTAACACCATGCTGCAATTTGGAACGAGCACAGCTGCAGCAGCTGAAGAGAAAGAGGCACAAGAACCAGAGTGAAAAGCACCTCCGACCCAGAAGAGCTTTAGGGCCAGACCCTGCCTGTGTTCATCAGAGTGGCATTCCTTTATGATTCAAAGTCAGTAAAAATGCTTTTGGGACAGAGTTGGGCAGGGTTTTACATTCCTGCTGAATTTGTATCAGCTGAGGTAAGAAGAGGACTGGGAACTCTGGGCCAGTCTATGCAAAGATAGGTCATGGAGCACATCCTCTTGGAATCCTTATCAGTGTGTGCAGGATGGGGAAGTGACCTCAAAGAGCTACAACAGGTTTACTGAGGGCAAATTGGGGCTTGCAAAAAGGCTGGAGACAGACTTTGGATAATGGTCTGGAGGGACAGGACAAGGGGAAATGGATTCACACTGCCAGAGGGCAGGGTTAGATGGATATTGGAAGGAATTCCTGGCAGTGAGGGTGGGCAGGCCCTGGCACTGGGTGCCCAGAGAAGCTGTGGCTGCCCCATCCCTGCAAGTGTCCAAGACCAGGCTGGATGGGGCTCAGAGCCACCTGGGATAGTGGAAGGTGTCCATGGAATGAGAAGAGCTTTCAGGTCCCATTATATCTGTGATTCTGTGAAAATGCAGAGCTGTCTCTGCCTCCCTGTCCCATGACTGTCCCATTGCCTTATTACCATTCACATCAATTCAAGTAAGACCAGAATGGGCCCCAAGGGGTTAGAGATAACCATGGCAAGTTTTTGGTTTAAAATGTTATAGTTCAGGAATTCAAATTTAACANATTGTATCCAAGCTGTTCTGTGAAAAAGCAGAGCTGTCTCTACCTCCTTGTCCCATGACTGTCCCATTGCCTTATTCCCATTTACACCAATTTGAACAAGACCAGAATGGGCCCCAAAGGGTTAGAGATAACCATGTCAAGTTTTTGGTTTAAAATGTTTTAGTTCAGGAATTCAAATTTAACAGAAGTGATGTTATTACCTTCCAGCTGCATTACATCTTCCATCTCCAATGTGCACAAATGCACTGAACAGAGGTGGAAATCTCTCTGGCTATTGTATGGTTTTGAGAACAAAAGCTGAACATCTTCCTAGACCACCAAGACAAATGCCAAAATCAGAGCTAATGAACAGCACAACCAGCTGCAGCTGCAGAAGCAGGACATGAAGGAAAAAAGACTTTTCAGCACTTCTGCTTCCAAAGTGAACTTTCTTCCTTGAGCTGAGCAAAACAGCACTCAAAGAAAGGCTAGCAAAAAGGACACTGATCCCTCAAGTTTCCAGCAGCCACCACTCCAGGGATTTTGGAGAAGGCTGATGGTATTTAGTTATTTACAGGACTGAGTCCAAACGAACTGGAAAGCTCCAACTCTGGGAAGCTGACTGATAATGTTGTGGTAACCAGCAGAATGCCTCAATTAATTCTTCAATTAAATCCTCAATTAACTTATCAGATGCAGGACAGGCTGAGCTGGACAAGGCAATTGATGCCTCAGCAGAATCCTTTGCCAGGCTGGAAGGAATGTGGAAATCATTCAGGATTAAAATTCCTCTGGCCCATCCAGTTGCCCCTGTGCAAGCACAGCAGGACCGCAGCCCCAGGGTGATGGCAGGGACAAAAGCTTCCCTGATCTGCCCTCATGGCACTTCCCCTCCTCGCTGCTGGACTCCTGAGGACAGGATGACTCTTATGCTAGAGAGTCGAGAGGGAAAGAACAAATAAAAATGACAAGTGCTTCCCCATGGGGTGGGAATTGATAAGTTTACACTCGCAGAGCTGTTCACTGCTCCTTCCCTCCCAGAATCACAGGCAATGGGTGGCACCCATTTATACCTGCAAACAACCCAGGTGTGTTCGTGCAGAGCTTCCCTCTCTTCCTGACCCAGCTCCTCCCACTCCTGACTGACGGAAATCAATCCTGTTACACTCAGCTCTGTCAGGGCTGTGTAACCTGCACTGTCCCTGCCTGCTGTGGGAGCCCAGCACGCAGGCACTGCCTCTCTTCACACCTTCAGCCCCTCGGAGCTCCTCATGCTTTTGTGCCTTTCACAGCTTTGGCCTCTTCTCGGCAAGGATTTGGGTTTACAACCTGCCCACACCTCACACAGTCCTGTCTTTTGTGCAGGAATGTTCAACAAAACGAGCTGGAAGCTTTAGTTTGGCTGCAGCACAGCAGGAGAGAGCACTCAACTCCTTTGACTTGAGGGCTTCTTCTGTACTTGAGGGTTTCTTCTGTAATGACTCACTTTGTGCAAGGAAATGTTATAAATTGAGGCAGGAATTTGTAGCCCTAGTGTGTGAGTATTTCTTTATTGTCATTTAGCAAAAAGAGTATAAAAATTAGCTGTGAAGTGGCCTCTAAATGAAAAGCTCATCACATCTCCATCAGCCCAGCAGAAGTAGAGTGCAAATGGGTTTATGTCAAGAATATAAATGGTTTTATTTCAGGAGTTTTGATTGAATTAAATAGAAGTTCAAATTATCCTGCAATCGAATTATCTGAATGTCACTGTATTTCTCACACATTTAATAAAGATTTTAAAGAGCACTTACAGCAGGGTTTGGTGTCCTTAGGGCTGCATGAACCAGGAGTGATTTGTCCTTTTCCAGGAAGTGCCTTTTGAGACATCTCACACTGCTTGTGTGACACTCTCACTACCAACAAAGCATGTGTGCACTCAGAAAAGGATTGAAATCCCTCGAGTTTCTGCCCCTTCAAAATTAGAAACTAAATGGCTCAGCAGGAGGAAGAGGCCACCTGCAGAATGGGGTTCAAAGTGCAGGAGTCCAAGAAAATCAGTGCAAGGGAGTAAAAGATCTGTTGGACTGTGGTGAATCCCAGTGCACATCCCTGCACTGTGGAGCTGCTGTGTCCCTTTGGGGTGGATACAGGGGTGTCACTGGTGGTGACAGGCTCTTCTCAGGAGCTCTGCTGCTCAGCCATACCAAGTGTTGTACTGCACCTGCAGTGCACACACCCAGATGTTTCACTCAAGGTTTTATGTGTTTGATCCGGTGGCTCAAAGCCCATCCAGCTCCTGAAACAACCACCCCAGTTCTGCTGGCACCCTGTTCCTGCTGCAACCAGAGGCCAATTGTTAAAGGCAAAGCTTTTTGCTGCATTTCCTTGACTGTGGACACTGACAGAAACACCCCAGTGGATGCTGGCCCCGTGGTGTGTCTGTGGAAGTGCCATCTGTCCTGTGGCACAACATGAACCTGGGGCAGAGCATGAACTCAGCTGCCCTGTGAGGTTTCCTTGCCAGCTGAGCTTCACCTCTGCAGGAGTCCATCCAGGAACCCCCCAGGGCATTCCTCCTCTCTCAGGGCTTTGTGTCAGCCTGCATTTCCTTCATCCTCTCTCCGGAGCCTTTGTGCCTTTCCTCCTCTCACCCAGTTTGCCAGGAAGAGACAGGAGTGACACTGTGAGACCTCATCTTTCTCAGCCAGCAATGCTGGCCTGGAAACTCTTGTGCCTGCATTCCCCAACCCTGTGCTCATGCTGCTTTCCACACACCAGTCCCTCTGTTTGCTTAGCACTTTGTCAGTGGAGCTCCTTCTGCCTGTGCTGATCTGTGCTTTGCTGCTCTCAGGCCAAGGCCAGGTCCCACAGCTCCCACACATCACTGTGCTGGTGGCACACTCTCTCCTGCTGGTGATCACATATGCTCTGCTCCTAAAATGGAAGGATTCCACCTTTTTTATAGCCAAAAATAAACCTGAGGGAAAGGGACACTTGGGTGAGAGTCTGTGTCAGGTGTTCTGTGCATGAGAGTGATCTTGTCAGCTCTGTGTTGTGGAGTGAAACACGGAGATCTGTTCTCACCCCTTAACTCTGCCAGAAATCCTATGGGACCTCCAGCAAAACACTGAGTGCCTTCATCCCTAGATCACAGAATTACAGAAACATGGGATTGTTTGGATAGGAAGGGACCTTAAAGCTCATCCTGCTGCACCCTCTGCCATGCCAGAGACACCTTCCACTGTCCCAGGCTGCTCCAAGCCCCATCCAGCCTGGCCTTGGACACTTCCAGAGATGGGGCAGCCACAGCTGCTCTGGGCAGCCTGTGCCAGGGCCTCACCACCCTGACAGGGAAGAATTTATTCCTTATATCTCATCTAACCCTTCCCACTGTCAGTTTAAAACCATTTCCCCTGTGACTACCTGCCTGTATAAAAAGTCCTTCTCCCTCTTTTTTGAAGGAGGCATCTGTAAACTCATGAGAGATCCTAATACTTTCCCAGAGCTTCCTGGCTGATCCCTAAAATGTACTTCTTGCACCCTGGTACCTGTTTGCAGCTCCAAACCTTCCTGTGTAGTGTTGGGAAAAAGCAGCTCCCTTATGCCTTGAATTGAGTCCCACACTGAGGTAAGACTGTTCCCAAAGGAATGGGAAGACTCAGATGTTCTCTGGTTATGCAGAAATCACCTTTGCTACCAGGCAAACGTTGAGGTGAAAGCAGAGTTCAATCATTACAATGCAAATATTGTCAGTACAGGTTTAAAGACAGAAAAATGAAGCATTTGAGCAGAGCTTTAAATGAACTGCAGCTGGTCTGTTTTGTGTGGTCAGTGAGCTGATGGGACACTCACAGTCATGGCAGAGAAAGAATATTTTTTAAAAATTCCAGTCTTTGACACATCCACAAAAGCATCCTGGATTAGGGATAGGAATAATTTCACATCCCCAAAGCTCCTCTGGGATTCTGGTGTTCCCTCATCGTGGTTTGCTGTGACACACAGGTCTGTGGATGGTCCCACCTGATCTTCTAGTTGTGGTGGCCTCTGTGTGATAACCTGGACCTGATCAGATGGTTCACAGTCTCTGTGTGGGGAGAGGGCTCAGCTCTGTCCTGGACTTTGTCATATAGTACCTGAAAATGTCCCTCTTGGATCAAGGTTGAGATGTGCTGAGAGCCAAAAAGGTGCTGGGGGAACAGTGACCCTGGTGTGTATTTTAATTCAAGGAAAAACCTTACAGAGAATCCCATTTATTTTTTGCCCTGACCTTCTGTTGAGGATATGAAGGGTCTGGGATAGATGAGACCCCTCCCTGTGTGGTGTGCAGTGCCTCACCTCCTGCCCTGGGCCTGGCACACCTGGCTGGTGTTCAATTAAACCTTGGCCACACTCTGTTTATGTATTGTACGTGGCAAATAGTGAGGCCAAAACCTGTTTTGCCTCTTGCCACCGCAGTGCTTTGCTGAGTGTTCCTTGCAGAGCTCTTCAGGTTTGCTGAACCTGACCCTCCCTGGGTGACTGCATTATTTTTCTAAGCACTGAGACCCTGTTCTGTGCCTGGCAGTGACATTTTTGCCCCCATGCAGGTCCCATCACAGAAATTCCGCCCATTTACCAAATGCCCAGACAGGCAACCTGTCCTGCACTTGATCACAACAGCAAAACACCTGTGACTGACAAGGTCACAAGCAGCAGGGGTGGCTTGGGTTTGTTTGTAGAACCTACAGGCACACCCTGACATCCCAGGGTGAAACCATCTCACCAAATATCCCTGCAGATCTCTCCCCTTGTCCTTTCAGCTCTCTGGACCAAGCCTTTTCTTGAACCCTTGGTTCATTATCACAACCATGACTGAAGAGCAGCTCCATGAGATAATTTTATGATGGCTCATTGTTGCTGCTAGAAAGAAAGGGAACAATTTGTCTCCTTGGCCAACAAGAACAGAAGGTGTTACTTGACAGCAGATAAAATTTAAGACTTGAAAATACAAACACAACAGTCAGTGAATGAAGGTTTGGGCACCAGAGAAATCCTGCAGACAGTCAAGCTCACAGCATCAAAGAGGTGAAAATGGACCTATGGAAATATGACAGGCTAAAAACATTAAAGGCAGATGATTGAATGGAAAACCTAACCCGCATGCTTCCTGTGGGTAGCAGGTCTCTTTTCCCTACACCATTCTTTTTCTTGGATGTCTCACTCCCAGTCCTTGTCCCAGATTTCCCTGGTCTCTGCTAGAGGCACCTCACAGGCTGGAGGGCTCCCAGACCTGTCTCAGCACTGCACATCATTAGAAACCTAAATCTCATGGTTCATGTGCAAGGGCCAGGCAGCTCTCCTGGGAGCAGAGGTAATTAAATTTTGCTCAGTCATGCAGGTAGAGAAGCAGCTCTTGAAAATCCTGCCTCTTGTCCTTACATGTCTTTGTAACACACTCTGTGGCAGCTGGCTTGGCCTCTCCAGAATGCACGAGCTGGAAATGCACTCCTGCAGAGTGCTGGAGGAGCTGAGGGCACCCCTTAGGCTTCAGATGGTCTGTGTGGTTTCTCTCCTCAGAAAAAAACGTGTCATAGAATCACAGAACCACAGGATGGTTTGGGTTGGAAGAAACTTTAAAGGTCATCTTGTTCCAACCCTTCTGGGCAGGGACACTTCCCCCTAGACCAGGTTATCTCCTGGCAAAACTGCCACCAGCACAGTCCCCTCAGAGAAGGAAACTTCATTTGTTAAAGGAAAACATCTTATTCTGTTTCTACAGCTTCTCCACTCATCAAATCTGCAGGAGTCCTTCTGCAGACATGAAGGCCTGCAGCCTTACACCCTCACCAGGCTGGCCAAAGAGTGACAGCAGCACAAGCAGCACCCGTCACCCCTTCAGCAGGGCTCTGGCAGAGCTCCCTTTGCTGTGTGCAGGACATGCAGCTCTAACTGCAATGAGGGAACCAGGGCAGTGCAAGCTCAGCCCCCCACCTTGGACAGTGTCATGAGTTGAGCTAAAAGCCTCACCTCCCTGTGACTCCAGGAACAGAGGACACAATCCCACAAGTCACCAGCAGAGTCAATAATGAAAACAGAGAGCTCTGACACCCAGTTCATTGTAGATAACAAAAGACTGTCCCTAAAAGGTCAGACTCCTCCACTTACACAGGAGAAACTGAGGCACAGAAGTGTGACATGACCTGTCAGGGCTGAGGACTGAGAGCTGGTGTCAGTTCAGCACTCTGTCCAAGGCCAGCACTGGCTCCATCACACAGACTTGAGAGCTTTAATCCCCATCACACACATCTTCTGCACCTGCAGAACTTCTTCTCCCCACCCCTGCTTTGGTGACCCCTTCTCATTCCCAATCCTCCAGCCATAACATTCCCTCCCTAGCATGGATGAGCTCTGCAGCACGCCAGTGGCTTCACTCCTTGCCTCCTAGGAAAAAAGCAGCTCTTCTCCATGGAGAGAAAGAAGTAGAGAGGAAGAGGCCTGAAGGTGAAACCTCCCTGCCTGAAAGAATCCAGACCTTGTGGAAGGATCACAATTCTTCGGTCCCAGTGGGTTTGGGATGGCACCGCAGAGACTGATGCAGAGGGGAGCTGCCAAATGCCCCCTAACACGCAGGGCATGTGTGGTGCTCCAGGATCTGGTCCTGAGAGCAGCGCTGAGATCCCCACGGGCTCCCTTTGTTACTGCACAAACTCTTTGACAGGTCCATTCCACCATCTAGTGGAGATCTCTGAGAGGACAGAGCGCAGCAAGGCGAGAAGGCAAGAGCTGCCACAGGACACAAAACCATAGGACAACTAAAAATGGAAACGACCTCCAAGATCATCAATCCCATCATGTTCACGAACCATATCAAGGAGTGGCACAGTTACTCATTTTCTGAGCACTTCCAGGGACGGTGTCTCCACCACTGCCCTGAGCATCCTGTGCCAGTGCCTGACCACTCTTTCAGTGAAGAGATTTTCCCTAATATCCCACCTGAGCCTCCTCTGGCGTCATTTGAGGCCATTTCCCCTTGTTCTGTCATTCGTCCCCTCAGCTGCTCCTCGTCAGATTTGTACTCCAGAGTAAATATAGTAACAGCTCTCCTTCCTACATTATTTTGTATGTTATTCAAGATCTGCCCAGATCCTTTGGTTGCTCAGGGTAACAGATGTGTTTACTTTGCACTTTGATGAGAACTTGATCAAGTTCAGAGCACAAGTGTAGACCTGTAAAAGGGTCTGAACATTTAACATAAACTCTGATTAATCCTGCAAATGGAGATCTCAAGGAGCCAAGCAGAAGGCTCACAGGGAGCATCCTGTGGAAGAAGAGGTCCCTTCCCACCCAAACCAACCCTGTATTATATACATGTAACATCACACTAATCCTTTTCCTGTACAAATAGTTCCCCTAAACTACAAGGAAGTTCAAGTGAGTGTTTGAGGATTCCAGTCTATTCATTCCTTGCATAATCCCAGTAACACATTAACATTCCCCAGAGCTATGCCAGTCCTCCCAGCAATGTTTTCCTGTTAATTTGTTTTGTTGCGAATCAAATCCTGTTAAATAAACAGAGCAGATCCATTTCATCTCATTTCACATTTCTGAAAGGAAAATATTCAGTGTATTTTACTGAGAGCTGAGAACAAGGCACTGTGAGGACAAAATTAAGGGTGAAACACATGCACCCCCACACACCTTCATCCATTTCTGCAAAAAGCTGATGTAATTTTGCATAACTGGAGATATTTGTGATCTGACTTTTCTGGGTCACTGTTATTCCACACCATTTAATGTTCACAATAGCTCCCACTGAGCGCAGTTCTCTCCTGAGCACCACGGGATGCCCAGCCCCTGAGGCCTTTAATGAGGCACAGAGAGAAGGATTTGTGAGTGCTGAAGTTAATGCTCACATCGAGGTTACACACATCTCCACAAGAAAGGACTTCCCTCCAGCTACAAGACAAGTGTCTTGTGCCCCACTCATGAAATGGGAAAGACTGGGATGTCCAAACGCAGTCCTGGGAGGGTTCAGCCTCCCTGTGCCTTATCAGGATGTGCCAGCAGGCAGTGACAGTGACAGCCCTTGCCTGCTGTCACCCATCTCACTGCCAACAGACCCATCATCACCATTCTGCAGAAAAGGTGCTGCGAATGGGGGTTTTTCCCCACTTAGGAGCTGCTCGTCAGACAGCAGAAAACAAGAAGAGTCCTTCGTGGAGGAACAAAGCAGCATGGGCAGGTAATTCTGGAAGCAGATGCTTTCTCCAAGAGGGCAGCAGGCACTGCACTCCTGGGCAGGGTCACCATGTGCCAGCAGTGAGGGGACAGCCCCAGCACATGGGGAGGCAAAGAGACGTGTCTGCCCACAGAGCTATCAACACCCAGAGCACCATGTCCGTGGGGAAATGTGCTGGCAGGACACACGGACACCGAAAAGGAGACCAACAGGGACAGAATCCACCTCAGGCGCTGAGGGAGCTGGGAAGGGGCTGAGCCTGGAGCAAAGGAGGCTCAGGGGGCCCTTGTGGCTCTGCACAACTCCCTGCCAGGAGGGGACAGCCGGGGGGGTCGGGCTCTGCTGCCAGGGAACAGGGACAGGAGGAGAGGGAACGGCCTCAGGCTGGGCCAGGGCAGGCTCAGGGTGGGAAAATTTCTCCACTGAAAGATTATCCTGGCCTAGACTGCTCAGGGCAGAGGTGGAGCCCCCATCCCTGGAAGTGTCCAAGAAAGGTGTGGATGTGGCACTTGGGGACAGGATGAGGAGGGTGTTGGGCCATAAGTTGGACGAGATGATCTTAGAAGTCTCTCCCAGCCCAGTTCACTCTCCCGCGCTCCGTGAGGCACTGAGGGGGGCGGGGCGGGGCAGAGGGCGGGGCTATCCTGGCTCCGGCCACGCCCCCACCCGCAGGTTCTNGAACATCTCGGGGGTCGCCGTCGGGAATGTCCGCGCCTCGGGGCGCGTCCCCCTCGCAGAGCCCGCGGTGAGGCGGTGCCGGTGTGCGTCCCGTCCAGGCGCGGGGCAGATGAAGTACATCCTGGTCACGGGCGGGGTCATCTCGGGCATCGGCAAGGGGATCATCGCCAGCAGCATCGGCACCATCCTCAAGTCCTGCGGGCTGCATGTCACCTCCATTAAGATCGACCCCTACATCAACATCGACGCCGGCACCTTCTCCCCGTACGAGCACGGTGAGTGTCCCGGTGCTCGGTGTCGGGGTCAGCCCCGGGGCTGGCTTGGCTGGCCGGGAATCATCTCCCTCGTACGAGCCTTTGTGGCCGCTCCTGCCAGCACTGCGGTGTCCCCAGCGCACAGCACAGATGTGCTCTGGCCTGCTCTGGCTGCTGCCTTAAGCGGTTCAGTCCCCAGAGCGCTGGTGCTCTCGGTTATAGAGGGCTTCTAGTTCTGTTCGCCACTCCTGAACTTGCTGTGGAAATCAGGGAAAGAATCCCCTTATGTTAAATTCTTCCACATGGCTGACACGTGTGCTTGTGCCCTGCTTGTGCAGGAGAGGTGTTTGTGCTGGATGATGGAGGGGAGGTGGACCTGGACCTTGGGAACTACGAGCGCTTCCTCGATATCCGACTCACCAAGGACAACAACCTGACCACCGGGAAGATCTACCAGTATGTCATTAACAAGGAGAGGAAGGGAGATTATCTTGGCAAAACGGTCCAAGGTGATGCAAAACTTCTTTCTTGGTACTTAGAAATGCATTTTGTATGCCAGTCCTGGCTGGATGCTTTTGGCTTTCATCTTCACTTGAGGCTCTGCACCATCCTGCTTGTGTTTGGACTGTGCTGGACTCGGGTCCAGCTGTCTAATGTGATAAATGTGAACAGACTTCAGGCCAATACACTTTGGGGCTGTTTGTTTGCTGGTTCAAAGGGTTAATACTTTTGTTAACTCATGTCATTAGAAAACCCAAAGGATTTGTGAGTATCAGATCAGTCCCTTCCCTTTTTAACCACTCTCCACAGCTGGTTGACATTAGGACTTCTACAGACAGTTAAAGACAGAGTAACTTTCTTTGAATAGAGCAAAGAACAGTTTGTGCTTGAATCTTTCAGCTTAAAGGAAATGTTGCTTACATGTGTTTAAATTAAGGCAGGGTTCCATTTCCTGCCAAGGCACTTGAAAATCACAGCCAAGAATAATCACTTCAAAAATGCATAGCTCTTTAAAGACACAAATTCCTGCTCAAGCCCTGGCTAGAGATTGTCAGTCATTTGCTCTGTAATGAGTTAAGAGGGAGAAACGCGTCTGGGGGCTTTAACCCTTGCCTGGGTTTCTTTTCCAGTTGTTCCCCACATCACAGATGCCATACAGGAATGGGTCATGAGGCAAGCACGGATTCCTGTGGATGAAGATGGCATTGAGCCCCAAGTTTGTGTGATTGAGGTTTGTAACTTTTTAAAAGTAGGTAATTTTGTTTCTTGTATGCAGTAAACTGATCTGTATGCACATTTTGGATATTTCTTTACTGAAATGTTCAACTTTGCATGTTATTGAATGGGTTAAAAATTCCCCTTGTTACCTTCACTCTTTTGAATTGTAACCTGTCTTATGAGGGGCAGCCCCACAGGACCCCAGGGACCAGCTGGAGCTGTGTCAGGGGGAGATTTAGGCTGGATATCAGGGAAAGGTTCTTCCCCCAGAGGGTGCTGGGCACTGCCCAGGCTCCCCAGGGAATGGGCACAGCCCCAGGGCTCCCAGGGATGCCCAGGCTGGGATTGTTGGGGTGTCTATGCAGAGCCTGGGGTTGAACTCAGTGTATCCCTTCCAGCTCAGGATATTCTATGAATTAATCTACAGAATGATTTTTTTAAGCTCTTGTAACTTATTATGCCAGTCTGAGTTAATTGTGCTGTGGTCTCTTCATCCTTGAATAGAACCTTCCTTGGAACCTCTTCCTGGTTCCCCTTCCAGGGGAGGTAAACCCCCCTCTGGAAGCAGTTGTCTTTCCTCCTGGAAGTGACCAGTTCAAGCCCAGACATGTGACAGGGAATGGCACGAGTCAGTGGTGGCAGTTGTCAGTGTGTTTGTGGAACATTGTGCTGCCAGGAGGAGATGGAGCAGGGACAAGGCTCTGACACTGCTGAGCTGGCTGCTGGCACATGCCAGTGCAGGAGAGGGACCTTGTCACAGAGGTCATGGTGACTTGGACTCTGCCTGCAGCTTGGGTGCCAATTTCTGTGCCAGGATCACAGCCCAAGTACCAAGGAGGTGCTGTCTGACAGGGCCTGGAGGCTCCAAGTATGGTCTTGTATCTGTTCCTGTGTGTGGCCTATAGAGTTCCTAAAACTTTACAGAAATTTTGCTTCTCAGTGCCACCTAATGTTCATAAATCATAATTTTCACTTCTCTGTCTTTTTTCTGAAGAGAAAGCAGAGGTCAAGCTGATGTCTCTGGAGAGGTGCTGCCCATAGGGGAAGCTGTTCTTCTTGTGGCTTTTTGATTTGTGGGGAAATTACGAAGCTAGAATAGTGCCTGCAGTAGATTGGAGGCTGTGAAAGTAGTGCACTGGTAAATCCTGGTGCTTTGAGTGGAATAGAATAACAGAATATCCTGAGCTAGAAAAGACACACAAGGATCATCCAGTGCAGCTCCAGGCCCTGCCCAGACCCCCCAACAATCCCTCCTGGGCATCCCTGAGCAGTGTCCAAAGGCTCCTGGAGCTGTGGCAGCCTCGGGGCCGTGCCCATTCCCTGGGGAGCCTGGGCAGTGCCCAGCAGCCTCTGGGGGAAGAACCTTTCCCTGCTCTGCAGCCTGAGCCTGCCCTGGCCCAGCTCCAGCCGTGCCCTGGCTCTGTCCCTGTCCCAGAGCAGAGATCAGAGCTGCCCCTCAAGAGGAAGCTGTGCTGGTGTTGATGCTCCTTTAGGCAATCAAAGGGATGTGTCTGTATGTTGTTATACTTTCATGTCTTTAGTGCACAACTTCAGCAGATGCTGTTGTGGCAGTCCCTTTAACCCCCCTGTGTGTGTTCCCAGCTCGGGGGCACTGTGGGTGACATTGAGAGCATGCCCTTCATCGAGGCCTTCCGCCAGTTCCAGTTCAAAGCCAAGAGAGAGAATTTCTGTAACATCCACGTCAGCCTGGTTCCCCAGGTAAGGACCTGAAACATACTGGTGGTCAGAGGCTTCTTCAGTCCAAAACTGCCTAAATAGGTGTTTCTGAAATTATGTGTCTCTGAGTGCTGTTACTTCTGTATTTCTCTATATATATAAGCTTCTGGCAGAAATGCAGAGTTATATGCTTATGTATTTAAAAAGTCTTACAGGAATTGAACAGGAACTTTTCAAAGGGTGTACATATGTAATAAATGCTTGGGAGTTACAGAAATGCAGCATGAACATTCCTTGTGTGAGACTGAACTGGATTTGACAGAGCAAATTGATAATTATGGAGTGCAGACCAATCTTTGTTCTCTTCTCCCTTTTCCCCCTTCTGCCCAGGCCAGTTGATTTTCAGAGAAAAATTAGAAATACAAAACATTGGGTATTTGCCTCTGTCCCTCTCCTTCCTGCAGTCTCATGGGCAGATTGGAACTTGCTGTTGCTTTCAGTCCTGGGGGTTAAAATGGACTCCATGAAGTTCATGTGAATTGAGTCCAAGTCTTTATGGGATGGCTGGGAGTGCTGATTGAGCTGCTGAATCATTGCTGCTTGTCCCAATCTGACACACAACTGCTCTTCTCTGACCAGCCAAGCTCGACAGGGGAGCAGAAGACCAAACCCACCCAGAACAGTGTTCGTGAGCTCCGCGGCCTCGGGCTCTCCCCAGACCTGGTAAGGTTTGTGCTGCTTTGAGGGTGAAAATCTGGCTTGTTGCAACAGCAGTCTTCTTTAAGTAATGCTTAAGTTGAGAGCTCTTGTATAGTGGTGATAAATAAGGAAAAGAAATGGAGTTGTGGGGTTTTTTTCTCAAATCAGAGACTGCACAAAGCTCTATTTAGAGGTTTGTTTTATGAATATCTGAGTGTTTCTGGTTTGTGTCACAGCCCTGATGTTGCTGCTCTGTCAGATTGTTTGCAGGTGCTCCACTCCACTGGATACCTCAGTAAAAGAAAAGATTTCCATGTTCTGTCATGTTGAACCAGAACAGGTAAGGGTTGCTGCCTGTGCTTCCTTGCAGTAAATATTGGAGCTGTTTGTCAGACTCTGAGGGGATTTGTCTGAGTGCAGCAGTTCTAGCTCTGTGTTTTGGTAGCTGCATAATTCATTTGCTGCTTTGTCTTACCTCCCTTCCTGACACATGGACCTGTTGCTAAAGCAATTCTTTTTGTGCCAGCACCCAGATTTTCTTGTAAGGTGATTGGTGTAAGGTCAGAGAATTCTATGGAATCCAAAGTGATTTCTGAATCACTGTTTTGACATTAATTATACTTCCACATTCCTTCTGTGAACACAAAAGAATGAGATTTTCCAGTATTTAGGGGTGAAAGGATTGCCCAAAATCAATTTTAAAGGATACATGGCTGTACTTTATACACTGCTCTTTTCACAGTATTACTCTTCTGCCCAAGAATTCTTGAGGAGAGATTTCACAGATAGGTGGAAATGGGGTTTGGGAGAAGCATTGTTTCACTTGAAGGTTGTCATGTGCACAAATTTCATGTTTGCATGATCCTTTCTATGCTGAGACTTGTAACACATTTAAGGTGGACCTTGGAAAATAGTCAAAAGTATGCAGGCTGAATATCAGCAATTTCCAGTCTAGCTGGAGCTTGAAAAATGTTGGTTTTTT
>VWYE01017845.1:0-16008 GCA_013398995.1 Alaudala cheleensis
GTCCTTCAGTCTGAAACCGATCCATCTGGGCTCTAGACGGGTTGCCGGTTTCCTCCCTGTTTGAGAGCTCCTTAGAAGAAGTGAGGAACTTTCTGAGGGTAGATGACTGTCCAAAAGCTTATAAGATCCATGGGTGGAAGTCCAGCTGTGAGGAGCCGCCACATTGGATGACAACTTGCCAGGTTTCCCTTTCAGGGTTCTATTTAGGCTAGCTCCTGAACCCCGATGGGTTTGCTTGGCAAAGGACGAAGGTAAAAGACAGGAGGCGCTCCTTTTTTCTTCTTGGGACCAGGGTCCCTGTTTATTTGCTCCAGGAGAAGCAAAAAAGAGGACTAGACCCCCCCCCCCCAGGGAAGCCCCTTTGAGCCCTTGGAGAAGGGGAGGGGAAAGGGGAGGGGGAAGAGGAAGAACCACAACCAATAGGAATTGATCCAGGGGGAGGGGAAAGGGGCATGGGGGAAGGAACAGACCAAAATGACATAAACTAGAGGGTTTTTTCAGGAGATACCATGTGTACTGCAACACATATTGAATCACAGATTGTCAGGCCCCTTTAATAATTTTCCATTCAAACCCCACCCATTGGTTTGGTCGTGGTTTTCCTTTACTGTCTGTTCCTCCTGCTATTACTGGAAAAGCCATAGGAATTATTTCCCCTTCTACTAAAGCATCCCTTATGATGCCTTGCCACTTGAGGGTAGGATCATCTTCATGATTGCTGTTTCTTGAGGTATCTCTAAGTCCCTCTTTTTTATGATACTTCTTTGTCAGTCAGCGCATGGCATCGTCTTCATCCTTCTGCTGTTGTCTTTTTTGCTCTTCTTCCTTATGCATCTAAATCAGTTTGTCTATCAATTCTTTTGCCCACTGTGCTCATTCAGTTTTCTCTGTTGGAATTAGCAGGTCATGCGGGATCAGTGAGGAAGGAGGCAAAGGTGGGTACAAATACATCATAGGTGGCACATCCACAGTGGTTGGTATGTTCGCGGCGGCTGATGACTCAGGGTTAACCACGTCCATGGGCGCCAGCTGCTCACCATCCTGTATTTTCTCTTTGGTTTCCTGGCTCTCTCCTTCTGCCTTCTCCTCTGGGGGTGCTGAAGGGACAGCAAAGGAGGGGTAACCAGGATCGTCACCAAACATGTGAACAGGATATGTTTCTGGTGTTGAGTCTGGCCCCAGCACTGCAAAAGCTGCTGCTGCTACATTACTTTGAGCTTTGAGCTGCTTCAACACAGTTGTTATTAACTTCCAGGTGGTTGCCAACCCTCTTGTCTCCTTGAACCCATTACTAACTTTGTCCCACAATGCTTCCCCTATTCTTTCCCAAATTTTTAAATCAAATGCATCCTGCACTGACATTGCCACTCCTGTATCTCAGCACTATGCAAACAGCTTTTTCAATGTCTGTTCGTCATATTTGAGTGCTCTCTCGGAGACAATATGCTGGAGGAGTTTTATTACTGCTTCTTCTTCTTTTGTTAAATTAAGACACATTTCCTCCTCCCTGCTGCTCACCTTTGTTCCGGGTGTCCTGCTGCAGCATACGTTTTCTTACTTCAGGATCATCCTCCAATTCCCTGGCCTGGGTCCCGTTGAGCCACTCACATGCTGGGCCTCCCACGAGACTCTCAGTCTTCCCAGTCTCTCCTTGCAGAAGATTTGGACTGACATCACATCACGTCAGGGTCACCAACATGCAGGAAGAATAAGAGGATTCTGACATGAACCAATGTGATTCAATCAGAAGCTGTTTATTGCTGAAAGAAGCTACAAATTTGTACACTTAATATTTCCTGTTCATGCAGTCACGCCTATAATGACTGGAGGCCCCAATTTGTCCATGAGGCTTGCATACACCCTTAGGTTGTTAAGATTGGTAGTTATCTTCAAGCATCAGGGCTGTAGTAAGCTTTTTTATTTCTGCTTATGCAGCGAGTTTTACATCCTGTCTTTGTCTTCACTGCACTTTATTTGACTGGTGTTCAAAAGCACACATAACTAAGGTTTGGGGGGTTCACATTATGTCCGTTCTCTTCAAGGTACATTCCAACACATCATTTATCATCATATGGATGATATTGTAGTTTTTGGACAGTATGATTCATATTTGCAAGATACTATTCAGCACCTAAATCTTACTCAGCATGGGTTGCAGGTGGCCCCTGAAAAAATTCAGTAGATCCCTCCTTGGAAATATTTAGGGTGGATATTAACTGAACAAAATGTGAAACCACAGAAATTACCTTTAAAGCCTGATGTCAAAACATTGTTTTGCAAAAGTTACTGGGAGCAATTAACTGGGTAAGACCCATGTTATGTTTAGCCACTCATCAATTAAAGCATTTGTTTGCTCACTTGAAAGAAGACTGACTTCCCCACCAATATTATCTGAAGAGGCTATTTTTAAGAACTAGATATAATTAGCTCACGAATCTGTGGTAGATAGGGACAGGCGCTCGGAAGATCTCGCAATGTAACGGAAAGAAGTAGGACCCTTCCCCCCATCATTCCTGTGTAGTATCTTATCTCCCCTGTGGTATGCGACCTCTCTAACTCCAGTAACTTTCCATTCCTTTACTAACCCCAGTAAGACCAAACTAGCCCCCGATGATCTAGTGAAGCCCCCTGACTATTTAGCCCCACGAGACAAAGTAATAAACGCCATTTTGCCGTCCACCACATTGGTGTTTGTGAGCTGATGGCCCGAGCGGCCTGGGTCTGGTCGCCATGCTGTTCCTGAACCAGGTCTTCACGCCTTGCAAGAGGCAACACGAATCTCCACTGTAAAAGCAGACAGAATTGTGCCAGCTTTACCAGTTTGCTGTTTTTATCCCCTACTCCACCTTACCCCATGGCTTTAATAAGATAATAGGAAGACAGAAAGTTCTACTTAATTTTTTTTTTTTAACAACTACACCTAAGAAAACTATCACTACCCTGATAGAGCTCTGTGCATCTTTAATTACGAAGGGCAGAACTTGCATCATGCAATTGATAGGATATGATCCAAAGGTTATTCATTTACCACTGACTCTTGACAGTTATGAGTATTATGTTGTCCACTTGCCTTTAACACTACTAACTACTGCATGCCATAGCCCTATTCCTGGTGCACGTAATGTTTTTTATTGACAGATCAGGACACACAGTGAAGGCAATCATTACATGGCAAGAAGATCATGAATGAAAATATGCAATAAATCAAACAGGTGGTTCCACTCAATAGGTTGAACTTTGTGTAGCAGTGTTAGCTTTAACTGTTTTTACACAAGAAGCAGTCAATATTATTAGTGATTCTGAATATGTTCTCAATGTCATAATGTGAATACACAGAGCTTTTGTAAAGGAAATTAGCTGTAAGATATTATCTAATGTTACTCATATGCATTCATTTGGTTGTTAGCAGGTTGTTCATGTTATCATTGATTATTTAGCTAAAAATAGATGACAAAGCCAAACTGTCTGCTTTAGAACTTGTCACATAATCTTGTGTAGTTATGTGCAAGAAATGTATTATTTTAAGAAACCTTCCCACTTGATATTAATAAAGGTTTGTTTGTAGGATAGTTTAGGGAAAACCCTCCCAGTCAAGGCCTAGGCTCTGGCCAAGCCATGGCTCTGGCTGGTCAAGAAGTATGCCATCAGACCCAGGCGTTTCTGTGTTAAAAATGTAATCAAGTCACTTTGACTTGCTGATTTGTGCTTATAAAGGCTGGACCCCCTTTTGGGGGTGAATTTGAAAACCTTCCAGGGAAAGGCTCTCCAGGTCCTCACTGTGAAATGGGGCTCCCAGCTCCTGCAGACTCTGAGCGATGGTGAAGTATATAGGCAGTTGATGATGTATCTTTCTAAATCACTATCCTTTCTCTCATGTACTAGTGACTACATGTATTACCTTGCTTATTTTTGCTCAGTGCTAAAGCTGAGCATGTAGTTAGCTTATTGTTTTATTACATGTATTGTTTTACTTTTGTGTTGCCTTCATGTTCATAGTAAGAGAAGTATATCTTATTAAAACAAAAAGGGTGAATATGGACCCTCAAGAACACTTAGATAATGCAAGATTTGCTTTAAATTTTTTGACTGCAGATCATCAATCCCGATCCTCAGCAGAGCTATACTGCTCGGAAGGTTTGTGTGTGCAGAACCAATTTCCAAAGGTTTTATATAAGGATCCACAGCTGAGTGTGCAGTGGCAAGACCCAGTTGATCTATTAACCTGGGGAAGAGGATATGCTGTGTTCTATCCCCTACAGGTCCATTGTGGGTACTGGCTAAAGCTGTTAAACCGTACCATGAGCTGGAAGGACGCCCAGCAGAACCCTGTACAGGAGATGATCAAATTGAAGCTGACCAACCCCTCAAAAGGGAAGAAGAGGAAAAGAAGTAAAAACATAACATGGAGTGATCTCAAGGCTCTGGATGATGAGCCATCTAGAATGATGCAGTGTGTGGGGGAAGAACCCAATGCTGCAAATACCTTCTTGGCCTTTCTGGCCATTGTATCAGCTACCTTGAAAGTAAGACCTTTTTTTTTTTTTATGATTTGCTGTTTAGCTCTTGTGTTATGGGTGTCAATGCACAAATCTACTGGGCTCATGTTTCGGATCCTCCAGTGTTTCGTCCAGTAACCTGGTGGGGCCCGGAAATTCCCATTTCTAATAATAAGTCTAAAATACTAGGAGGAGCATGCCTCCCTCCATCTGGGTCATTATTAATGGGACAGACAGGCTATCAATTGAAGGAAATCAAGCTTCTGTAGCAGACTTTTATCCCCTATGCTTAACTATTTGCAGCCACAGCACTTGCACCCCTTTCACATTGCACATGCATTTGATAAAAAAAAATCATACTGGCAAGAGAAAAACCTTACAAGCAGTTGAAATTTTTGCGGTTAATGCATCACATAATCCTGTAAACATTACCACAGTGGCAAATATTATTCCCATATGTGACCGTAGAGCTGTCACATCTTCAGCGCATGGTCTCCATGTAGGATGGAAAACCCTGAACAACATCAGATACACTCTTTTAATATATGAGTGTCAGAATGGTGCCTGAAAAGTCATTATATCTGTAACAATTCCAGACTTAATGTAAATGGCTCCTGCTCAGGAAGCATTAGCTGGAGGAATGGAGGACTCACAGGGTCTGTCCCACAGATCCATAATGTCAATGTGTGAGGAAACAACAGGCCTGATGCTGCAGAAAAGCCCTGGGAAGAATGTGAGAAAGCAGATTACACATGATCTGAAAACAGGAAAGGTGTCCTGTTTCCTCGAAGCCTGCAAACCTTGAGAAAAATAACAGACTGTCAGGCTGATGGATTTATTACAGGCCTGCAACCGGGTTGCGTGCAAAGAATTGAACAGAGATTCCCACACTAAGAGTATAAGTACTGTCTTAACTCTGCAATAAACAGATTCATTTGCTCCCAGCTTGTGAGTCTCGCATTCATACATGACACCAGTGGTGAATCCCCTCCTCACATAGTTCATTGGTGATTAATGCTCCCCTTCCTGCCTCCAGACATGGGCTTTGAGTTATTCTCATGTGTCATCTACATATTGGATGAATATTACTTATATCAAAACTCTTGACACCATGATCTGCACCACACATCCTTATGCATTTTTATTAACAACAAATATGACAGTTAAATCTTGTAGTCAGTCATACTGCATCACAGCTGTCAACCCTATGTACACTTGCATCACCCCTCAAAATATAGGTGAGAGGAATTTTACTTCTCTCTTACCCGCCTCAGCGTGTCGAAATACGGATTCCTGTGAATCTTACATGGGAATGGGAACGAGAATCAGGAGTCATGTATTAAAATGCTTGTTTTTACAGGAATCTAAACCAACTAAAAGATTTATTGTTTGGCTTATTGCTTTTATCGTATCTGTTATTATTATTTTAGCTTTGTCTACTATTGCTATTGTTGCTTTAACCAAATCAGTACAAACAGCTCACAAAGTTAGTTTTGTAATGAGTAATTTCACAGAGGAGGTAGAAATGCAGACAGTAATTGATCAACAAATATTGGCATACTTAGATGCCCTTGAGGCTGCTTTGTGTAGCAATAAGTCAGCCAAGACTCCATTTTCTTCATGCGGGAAAAGCGAATTCTTTATTCACATAACTTATTTTATACAGTTTTCACAGATCTGTCTGTGCTTTAGATGAACAGTGTAGGAGCTGGAATGTGTAGGAGTGTGCTGCTTTTCTGAAAACAAAATATGCACTTTTCTTTTTTCTCCCTTCACTCTCAGAACTAGTCTTAAAGCTACAGAACACAATATCTAACACAGACAGAACAGACAATTTGGGGATAAAAGCATCAGAAAATCACCCTAGAACACCTTGGAATGGAGAATTCAAAAACCCTCCCTCCAGATTATTATAATTTATAAAGTTACAGGGGCTCTCAGGCAGAGGTATGGGGGTAGGAACAACAGTTCTTTACTAATTTATATTTAACAAAGCAAACAAACTAACAAACAGCTACATCATTAGTAATAAAACAGAACCAAGAACCTAGAGGGGCTTTTGCTCCACAAAAGCCTGGGGTAGTTTGATCCCAGTGGCCCTGAGAGCACCAAGATGGAACAGCGGAAGATGGATGGTAGATGAGATTGATCAGAAGTTCTGCGGTGGTGGCTGGAACAGCAGCAGGGATGTCCCAGCAGGACAGGGGGGTGTGAGGTCAGCACAGCCAAAAAATGTCTAAGCAGTGAGGGAGAAGCAGTGGCGGCGGGACAGGGGCTGACCCCACTCCAGCAGGGCCAGAGGCGAGCTCAGAAATCCTGGGCACACAAGCAGATGGTGGTAGATTTCCCAGGACTGGAGTCAGTGGTGACAGTGAAAACTCCTTCTGTAGCAACCAAATAGCCTGGGTGTCCTCTCTCCCAAATCCCAAGAGCGAGAGGGTGTGCCCCCCCAGCCCCCATCCATTTTCTGCCCCCAAAATCTCACGTTATCTTCCCCCTCTGGGGGAAACCTCCCAGAGACAAAAAAAGGGTGTAGCCATGTTCTGCTTTCTCTTCCCTGGCCACCTTTTTTGTCTTCAGTTAATTACTGATAAGTACTCGATATTTAGTGTCCTAGCAACTTAAGGGAAAAAGTTCTATAAGAAAAAAAAAGAAACAAATCTAACCCCCCAGCAGCTAGCTATTAATTTAACAGAGCAGGCCTGATTTTATGAGGCCTTTCTTTTATAATTCTTCTACCTGTCTACAACAGCTTTGCTCTGGGTAGGAGAGAAAAAAGACGTCCTAAATACTCATCTGTGCCTTCATTGTGATTGGCAGCATACTGATGCTAAAGTGTGTTACCCCCATAGAATGGAACAGTTCTGAAACTTCTTGGGATAAGGTGAAGGCTTATCTAAAAGGGGAATTCTCTACAAATATGGATTAAAACTTAAATGCATTAAGAGATAGTCTTAGAAAACAATCTCAAAAACTGGAAACCATGTCTGCACAGAGTTTCTATTATACACTTGCTAGTGACCTTACCTGGCCTTATCTGAAAACTTGGTTTAAAGGACTAAATGTATGCATATATTCGTTTGGCGCTTTGGGGGTGGGTCTCTCATTCTCATTACAGGATTTCTTTGCTTCTGGAGACTGTTCCGAGTCAGTAAAAAGGCAGTAGCAAACGTGATGGCTGCCCTTGTAATCAACTCCTCCTTATACAAAGAAGGGGGAGATGTAGAAGCAGCAGCTGCTGCTCGGTCTTGACAGCAGCCCTTTTTCTATGGGAAAGCGCATACCAAAGGATCATCTCCAGCCATAAATACCTATGTGACAATGCTTTGATTAACATCCCAGAACACTGGGCTGTTAAGACTGTGTGGGTTGTGTGAGAGTGTTCAAGATAAAAGATCAAGAAACATCTGCTCTGCCATTTATTTGCATAATTGGTTAGTCTGCTGCTCACTGGCTGCATAGCTTTGATCCTACAACCTGCAATCAAGAATCCTATAAAATCCTTACGTGTGCCTTATGAAGCAATTCTGTTAACCCATAGTGGGGTGTGTACTTCACTTGCTACAATATGGTATGGAATATCCCTTTGGTTAATTTGGGTCACCTGGCCTGATTGTGTCCCCTCCCAGGATCTTGTCTACTCCCAGCCCCTTGATTTGGGGTGGGGGGAGGAATGTTAGAGGGACAGTGCTGCTCAGCAGTAGCCAAAACACTGGTGTGTTTTCAACACCCTTCCAGCTCTCAATGCAAAGCACAGCACTGTGAGGGCTACTAAGGAAAAATGAACTCTATTTCAATCGGACCCAATACAAACAGTATTCCCTTTATTTCAGTGATGGTCAACCTTAAGCTCAGAGCAGTGTAGCACTTTCTGAAAACTACAATCATGGGACACACAGCGCCATGAACTGTTTTAGTGCTAAAATGAACTTAATGTATCATAGAATCATAGACTAGACCAGACTGGAAGGGCCCTCGAAAGATCATCAGGTCCAGTCTTTTGTGGGAAAGGGAGCCTAGGTAAGAGCACCCTGTCCAATTGCATCTTGAAAACCTCCGGCGATAGAGACTCCACCACATGCCTGTGGAGGCTGTTCCAATGAATGATTCTTCTCATTGTAAAAAATTTCTTTCTTATATCAAGACGAAACCTCACCCTGTGCAACTTTGTACCTGTTGCCCCTTGTCTGGTCCATGTGTCTCCTTGTGAAGAGAGCCTCCATCCTCTTTGTAGCCATCTTTTAAGTACTGGAATACTGTGGTGAGGTCATCCCTGAGCCTCTCCTCTCCTCTCCTCTCCTCTCCTCTCCTCTCCTCTCCTCTCCTCTCCTCTCCTCTCCTCTCCTCTCCTCTCCTCTCCTCTCCTCTCCTCTCCTCTCCTTCCTTCTTCTCTTCCCTGACTGGTTTAGTCTTTCCTCATGGGGCAGGTTATCCAGCCCTTTCTTAGAATTGTGGTCATGATGGGTATATCTGGCTTACAGATAACAACACAATAGTTAATGGCTATAAATCTTGCTCAACATCTAAGGGCTAGATGATCATGGGTCAAACCAAAATATGGCTGGTATGCAAATATGGCTAGAAGTCAATAGTTGTACTCCATAAATAGTGGACAGCCCAGGGCCTATTGAGCTGTCCAGCACTAAAGTAGGCTGCATGTCAAGATCTCCCCCTGAGTAGTGATATCTTTCAAGATTACTCCTTGAAGTCGAGAGATTCCTTGCAATAAACATATTCTTGGTAAGTGATTAATGGCACACAACTTTGAAATCTTAGCTAAGTGATATAAAGGAGGGCCTTCCCAATAGTTTTATCTGACCCTGTCCTCTATGCAGTAAACAATGAAGTGTATTTTGACATCAAATCTTGTTACACTGCTGTTGCTTTTACTATCAAACTTTTTAAAATCACTGTTTCCTATTAATAAACATATTACTACTCCTCCCTTGCAAGTGAACTGGGTCACTCCATCTGTCTTGTCAGGTTAGTCTGGCATGATATGCCCTTGGTAAATCCAAGCTAGTTTTTCCCAATTACCCGCTTCATTTGGTTTGTAATAGTTTCTAGGAGGACTCATTAAATTACTTTTTCAGGGACTGAAGTAAAACTAATTGGCCAGTAGTTTCCTAGGTCCTCTTTTGGCCCTTCTTGTAGATAAGTATGACATTTGCCTTCTTCCATTCATCAAGGATATCCCCTGATCTCCACAACACACATGCCCTAGCAAGGTTTTTGTATTCTTTGATGGCTGTTTGGCTGGCTTTCCATATTTGGCATGCTTCTTTTTTGCTTTTAAGCACACACAAAAATTCACTGTTAAGCCAGGGTGGTGTCTTGTTCCATCTTCTTCCTTTCCCTTCGTAGGGCATGGACTGTTCTTTTGCTTCCAGGAGGCTGTTCTTTAATCCTATGTCCTAGGTTACAATGTAAGATGTGCCCAAAGTATGTATTCTATTACCATCTTCATGGGTTGTTGGAACCAGGTGGGGCAGTGTTTTCCCTGCCCCCTCCCTCCGGACTACCTGCTGTGAATGGCCCATCAACGCACTGGCCAATGATTCACAAGTAACTCCCTTCGGGAGCTATGTCTGCTTAATGGGCAATCAAGGACCCATTGTCTGACTCATAGAATGATATCAGCCCATTGTTAGATGCTCTGCCCAGTGGGGAGGAGCCAAGCATTCCCACCTAGATATAATCTGGAGCTTGGGACAGCACAGGCACCGACTGGATTCCCAGAGGACAAGAGCTGCCAGATCTTTCTACAGGATCACTGCTTCAACAAGACTGCTTCATTCAGACTGCTACCACTACCCTAACGATTAGGGTGTCAGGTTGTATTCTGACTCTGCCAAGGGTCTTTTCATTTGTTCCTTTTACTATTATATTTATTTTATAGTTTTCCTATTAAATTGTATTTCTGACTTAGTCTCTCACTGGTTTTGCTTCCAAACCAGTACATCCTAGTACTCACAAACACCTTTTCCCTCCATGGATGCTTCCCATGGAATCCCTTACAGCTGGGCTCAGAGCATATTGAAGTTGGGACTTCTAAACACCAGTCTTTGTCCGACTACAGGTCTTCAGCATGCTCAGTAGAATCTTAGACTCCACAATATGATTGCTTTATATAAAGTTACCTTTGAGCTACACTCAAATTTCTCTTTTACAGAAAGTGCAATTTCACCTCTTCTTCCTATCTTTCTGAAAGAGTTTGTAGCCACTGATCATGGTCTTCCTGTCAAGAGTTTTCCCACCAAGTTTCTCTGATTCCTATGAAATCATAACTCTCCAACTCGACACAGAGCTTCAGTTCCTCCTGTTTGCTGTCCAGACTATGTGCATTGGTATACAGGTATTTGAAGTGGCTGGATGATGCCAACCGGAGTCTCCTCTCTAGCCCAGTCACTTTGGTGCAGCACCGTGTGTGTGGGACACATCTCCCGAGCTAGGCAAGGGGAGGCATGGCTTAGAGAGACCTGTGCTCTGCAGCCTTCAGTTGACGCAGGTTGGGGACAAAGGAGCAAGAGGGAGATCTGCCATTGGAAATCCAGAAGGTTTTGTTCTCCTGAACAGCCAGGGACAGACAGACCCCGAATAAAGTGCCTAGCATCTTAAAACCGGGGGAGGGTACAAGGGGTAGGTGCAACACCCCAACCAATGTGAAAGGAAAACAAGCATCTTAGGAACTAATGGGAAGCAAACAGAAAGTAAACAAGCAATATGAACCAATGGGATGTCTCAAACCAGGGGAACCCCCGAGACAAGCTTCAACAGAGATTGCTTTACAGAAAGATTGACTTGGAATCCTCAAGAAAATTGGGCTGGGACACATAACCAGGGAGTCAAAACAGGGTCTGAGACTCAGACAAAACAAAGGGGGTAAAATCCAGACAAACCACAACAGCTGGACTTTGGGTACTTCATTTGGAGAGGGTTGGAAAGCATTCCTCACAACTCTTGTAGGTGTGTTCATCCACCCTGTTGCTTATGAATATATATTGTCACAGCTGTGGACCCTACCCCTATGTAGTAAACAATTAAAGACTTGCATTAATTTAGTGCCTAAGAGTATATGTTTGTAGGTGGTCTTCTAAATTGTTATTGCACAGCAGGCTCAGTGTAACTCTCATCTTAAAGTAATATTCCTAAACATAAATAGATGTCTCAGTCTGATTTTCCACTTGAGTAAAGATCAGTGCAGAATGCTTTCCTCTTAATTCTTATGTTTAAAATAACACAAAATAAGTGTAAGCAAGTGTCTTAACTCCTGGTATTGGGGAAAATTCTAATCTTAGCCACACAGCATGCATAATCATGCATCTCCACAGATATTTTTGAGTACATGGTATTTGTTTATAATTCATGCAAGATTACAATCTGACCCTCAAAGAACATTATGGACTTGGAGAACACAGGACAAATAAGTAGTGCAAAGGAACAATAGCAAAAGCATTCCTTGGAGACCTGCATCTCACAAGCCCTGAGCTCTACTCACAGTAACAGACCTTGAGTGACTATTGGCAATTAAAAAAAATAATGCCTTTATGAAGACATATTAGTATTAGGAAATATTTGCATCCTTTCATTATAGCATCCCCACAAGCTTTAGAAAGTATGGCAGGCTGATAGGAAATGTGGAAAATTAGTTTCCAGAGTTAATTAATGGTAAATATAAAGTTCTGATATTATATAAGAAGTTGTCTGTTTCATAATTGCCTGTTAAACACTTGATGAATAATTCATAATTATGCAAGTTATTTACTCTCTGGTTTAATTGTTCCCAGTTATGTAAACCCCCTTTTTGTCATGTATTGCCCCCACTGCTCCCCTTTCATCCACAGTGGGGAACTATCCGAGACAAGGAAGAAGGTTATGCAAATATGAACTCCCATAAGGCCTAGTGAAGGCAGAGTTGCCCCACAACGACCCCTAAAATGATGAGCAACCACAAAAATAAAGACTAAAAAGAATACTTTCAATCAGAGGAAGTATGAGACATCATCAAACTCTGAGATGGAACTTTCCACCTTCGTCATCCTTACCAGAATGGCACACAGATGACATGGGGACTGCAAACTGGAATACAGTAGGTGTTTTCCTGGAGACTCTTGTGAGACAAGAAGACCCAGATCCGCCGGTCCATGGATGACGGAACCAATATCCTCCTCCTCTATGTCGTCTCGGGAGCAGTGGAGGTGTGTGCGCGCCCCATGAGCCCCTCCCCCTTCCAAGGCTGTTCTCTTTAATAGAGCTGAAATCACTGATAAGCTAGTCTCCTAGCTAGTCATATCAGGAAACATTAAAATGAAAGCACTGCTAGTTGTAGCATCAACACCATCATTTTTAAAATATAAAATTTGTTTTGTTTTTTTTTTTAACCTAATTTCTCAGGGGTCGAAAGTTAGCCCAACAGATGCAAGTCAGCTCTTTGGCTTTAGATGAGGTTTGGGGTGAATCACAGCTAGTCCATGGCTCCTTAGCATGCTCTGCCAATGTCTTTCAGCCCTGACTCTGCACTGACCTCTTGCAGGATCTAATTGGAGGATAACCCTTAATCTCTCTGTGTCAATTCTGAGAAGGTGCAAGTTACAAATAATAATAACAACAACACTTAGTATTTCCTATCACTCCATGTATCTTCAAAGTGTTCTGTAATGTGTTGCATTAAAATTACACATTTGTAGCAGGACATCTTGCCCCTCACGAGGGTTTACCTCTTGTTTGCTAACCAGTCAGATAACTCAAACAGGACAAGCTGTCTTGAAGTGAGTTATTATGGTCCCATGGGGTCAATACAGGTCTGGCATCTGGAAGATAAACTAGATTTCTGACTGCCAGACACCTTGCTTTACAAACTATAAAAGATACACCAAACTTTCACAAAGCAGAAATCCTCTATACATTCAGTGGAAATGTGTAAGTAGGGACACCTGCTTCGTGGTTACTCCCCTGGAGGTTAAGTGAAAGATATCTGTGTACATTATTGTCATTTTAGTGATAAGTTACATTTGACCCCTAATCAATACTATTTCTTTTGCTAGCTTTAATATCAGTACCTTGATATCGTGTACTGTTTTCTGTTATGCTGTAATCTGCTAGTAGTTTTTTTTAGTTTTATACTGTATAGTAATTCTGATTAAGGTCTTTAATCTATTATCACCTGCCTGTTTAAGAAATAATTAATTTTATAAATAGACCTGATCTACCATCCATAGAACTTTCAAGCCAGAGTGATTTCTTAAATTCAAACTGTTGCCAAAATCTGAGGTTAAGGAAGGGCTTGTCTGAAGCTCCCACTCATCCCATGACAACATTGCCTTTCTGTGCAAAAATACTGTAACAAATTAAGTTCTTGCTGTAAGCAAAGGGAACTCTACCAACATCTGTGGCATGGTATTTACCTGCTTACACCCATTTAACCCACAAAAATAGGTTTAAATTACATTAAGTGATTAAGAGGGGATTACTCAAACTGATGTAAACAAAGAAAATTCGGTATTAGGGTCAACAGTATAATCTTAACTTGCATTGGTGAGCCTTGGGTGTTGATAGAGGAAAAGAGTACCAGTCTGAACTCAGAAAGACAGAAAAAGGGCAGAGCAATATGCACAGGAACTAGGCCCTTTTACAGCTGAGAATTCCCCTGAGTACAAATTATGGGGTATGTGGTAGTGGTAGCACAGGGACAGGCGCCGCGGAAGAATTTCGCGATGTCACGGAAAGAGACAGGGCCCCTTCCCCCATGCCCCCAGAGTAGCCCTTGTCTCCCAAAGGAATGCAACCACCCAGGTCTGGTAGCATCCTCCCTAAAATTCCAGTAACTTTCCATCCCTCCAGACCCCAGTAGTTTTCCACTCCTTACTAACAGACCCCCTGACGTGGCAGAAGACCCCAGAGACTATAAAAACCCAGGAGACCCTACAATAAACGCCATTTTGCCTCCACCATATGGGTGTCTGTGTGTTTAATGGACCGGTCAGCCTGCGATAAGGCTGTTGCGTTGCATCCGAGCCAGGTCGTCACGCCCTAAACGGGGCAACAGGGGTAAGATCTCAGTTGTTCTTCTGCCAATGTTACCTTTCTCAACAGCACCCAGAAGGGAAAGCATAGGTAACTTCTTTTTAAAGGAGTTCAAAGTGTGTTAGCAAACATACATGCCCCCTTACTCTCCTTCCCCTCAGCAGCTGGTCTCACTCATCCTTTCTGCAGCCTAATGAGCTATAAGACTCTTTCCTCACAGCTTTATCAGGTTTAATGAAGCCAAGACTGGATTTTGCTCTCCTTTTTTTTTCCATAAGATGGTTTTTTTAGACCTGATAAAAATATTATCATGGAAAATCATGTGGCAAGACAGAAAGGCTGCAGACTGATTAAACCTGAATGTAAGCTGTTCTGTAATAAATATTGCTGGCATGTGGGCAATAACCCTAAATAACTGCATTCATTACTCATATGCCAGTAATTGTTTTTAAAGGGTACGTTATTTATACCATAAGCTGCTTAACATGTGATTACATGCTAAGATTTTGTGCTATTTTATAGTCATGAACTCTGTGAATACAGGACAAAATATGCATCATAAAAGCAGGTGATCTGGTTATTTTACAGCTTCAACTCAAATTTTTCAGTGTCTTAGCATTAATACACGTTTTTGTTCAAAGACACTTGTATGTCTAACACAACAAACATTTTCTATGTATTTCCCACAATATTTTAGAGTTCAACTATACAATACTGAACTGCTAAAGAATACTATATTTATTTATGGTTCATTTATAAGTTCACTATACAGAAAGCATATGAAAAATAATTCCTTTAAACATGTAGATATATTCATGCTACTATGGCTGTTGGTATTAGAGGGCTATCTCTTGTTTATTGCAAGCTGTTGGTACTTGTTGCATTAGAAGTCATTTGGATGGTCTAAATATGAATTTCTATCAGTGTAGATTGAACTTTAAATGTTAAGGATTTCAAATATTTGGGGATAGCTGCAATATTCTTGTAACACTTATTTTGTCTGATTTTAATCTAAACTCTCTTGTTAATATAATTTTGGCCTCGGAATATTTTATAGTATACTATACAATAGGTATAATGAAATAACCAGTGGATAGCTTTGCATTAAGATTATGTATTGCAATTTGATGTCTGCACTGTGAGAACTAATGGCACCTGTGGAGCTGGAATTGCTAATAATATGCTGAGCACACCTTGGGTATGTATTTGCATAGCAGCTACCAAAATGTGTTGATATTTGCCTTCAGAATGAATGAAGAGCAACATATTGGGGTGATTTGATGATGATACTAATCACCCCTTAATCATCTGCTTTATGCCCAGAAATGTCTGTGGTATCTTTAAGATGAACCAGGGGGTGGGGCCAGAACCTGGTAGGCCCGGACATGGGCTCTGTTCAGTCCCTCTCTGGCGTGGTCGGCGGCTACACAGATTGTTATTTCATTGCCTTTGCTAGACTAATTTTCACCAATTCAGACAAGAAACTTCT
>VWYE01017846.1:0-104441 GCA_013398995.1 Alaudala cheleensis
CACCCTCCCTTTGGCTCTTCTGGTCTCTGAGGGCAGAGCAGAAATCTCTTCCTGCACACCTCGGGGCCTGCTGCATTCTCAGAGGTCAGAAGACAAGGATATTCTAGAGTACTAGAAAAGGAAAGCACAAGCTTCTTAGGTTTAACAAAATTAAACTTCTCCCCTTCACCCCCCATTAAAAGGTAATTTCATGGGCCAGAATCTTCCTTAACCTCACGTCTCATACATGGTTTTGGAGTCTCATTCAGAATGATTTCAAGACTGGGAATATTGATTTAGAGGGTTGCATGAGGCTGCTTGAAAAAATGCAAATATCTTTTGATGCAGACCATTTAAAACATATTTTCAAGGTAAGGTGTATGTACATGAAGCAATTAATGGTTTAGAAATTCAGTTACACACATCATACATTTGCTGTTTTTTTCAGGTTAGTTTTTTGGGAAATGTATTTTGCACTAGTGTATTGGCAAAATCAGCAAAGAATTTTCCTCCTCCAGGCCTTTTGTTTCTGTGTAAAATGGATAACCCAGGACTTGCATTCGAATCACAGTAATTTAGAATGGAAAATACATCTAAGATCAGTGAGTCCAACCATCAATATATTGAAAAGTCCACCTCTAAACCTTGTCCCTAAGCACCACATCTACAGGTCTTTTAAGTTCTTTCCAGGAATGGTGACTCAGACATTTCCCTGGACAGCCTGTTCCAATGCTTGACGACACTTTCAGTGGAGAAATTTTTCCTAACAGCCAATCTAAACCATCCCTGGCACAACTTGAGTCCACTTCTGCTTGTCCCACTGCTTGTTACTTGGAGAAGAGACTGAAATCCACATAACTCTGTCTTTTCACCACAATGAATTAGTGTGAGATGGAAAACTTGTTGATTTTGATTCCCAGGTTTTTTTGTAACATGACTGCACTTGAGAAAACTTAGAGCATTCTGGTTTCATCCTATTCAGCTTCTTCTGTGGTCAAGCTAATGAGCCCAGACATGTCTCTCTGATGCTGGACAGAGCCATGAGGGCAACTTCCTAGAAATCCTCTTCTAGGAGGACAACATGGACTTGTCTGAGCTGCTCAGGCTTTAGATCCAGCACACATTCATTCTGCTCTCCACTATAGCTCTCCTATGGTATTTAAGAGGTGTGTCTGAATGGATGGGAATCACACTCTAACCCCCAGGGAAAGGATTTGGCCTTGAGACACGGCAGTGTTTAAGAGATTTCTGTGAAAGTTACACTCTACAGCTCTGAACTTACTAAGTTTTTAGTGTAGGTAAACAAACTACTGCCAAGCAGATCTTGTATCAGTGAGCAAGCACTACAAAACTGAGTGCCTTGGCACATGCTGGGTAGTGCATGTCCTTCATGGAATGACTCAAAAGATGTAAGGTTTTCCCTTTTACGTCATCTTATCCCCCTCAAAAGAGCTGTCTGGTAATGCTGTTTCCCTTAGGGAATGAAAACAATTGCATGTATTTATTAGTTTATTTCTTTGTTTACACATTGATATCTATGATTCTTTTGAGAACGTTGCAACCAGCTGGCTGATCCTGCCCTGATTTGGCAGAGGAGAATTAACTATGGCAAGTCATAAACTTTTAGGTCATGAGAAGGAAGGCACAGAGTTTTCCTCACTCTGTCTTCCTCTCTCATTGTTGTCTGCCTTGTCAAGCCAAGGTAGAACCAGCAGCATGAGCTAAAGAGGCTTCCTGTGGTTTTTGAGCTTGTACTGCATGGAGATAGTTGTCAACCTAGAGAATCTCTTGAGAACTTAAAAATACTTCTCATTGTTTCCTCTCTCTTCCCCCTAATTTGGTTTCTGGCAGGAATTTGAGAGAGATGGACAGCTGTGGGTAGAGAGGAGAGGAATTATTTGAGGGAAGTGACCTGCAAAGAGCAAGTCTGATCTAGTTGTGTTTAACAACATATTATTTCCAATAGCCTAATCTAGTTATTTATAGCAGTACTGTTAGGTGTTCTTTGCTATTTGAGAAAGATTTACAGGTGTTCAGTAGTTTGGGGGGCTCAAATATTTAATCAGTGTAATAACATGTAAAAATTCAAAGCATTCTGGAAGGAAATCTTACTGACATCATTGTAAGTAAATACACATCAGCAGTTAATCTAATGGTTATACATAGCAAAATACATTTTATAGAAAACTAATTTTAAAGAATAATCTGGTTTTTTCCTTGTCTGTTCTCTTTGAGTTTATTTTACTGTAATACTCTCTTGAGCAATATCAGAATTATGAACATTAAGGCTTAGAGGAATAATAAATTTTCATATAATTTCTCTCAAGACTTCTTGTCTCTTCTTTTTCTGAACAGTAAAGACTTGATGTGCATGAATAAAAATAGGAATGATAAAAATCTACCCCCCAAAATGATAAGATTATCTATATATCTATATATATCTATCTTTTTATAGTGACATGGTTTTTATCACTTTAATTTGAAGAGCTCTCTTGTGTAGTATTATTGCCTGTGTTTCATCAGGAGGCAGCTAAAATAGAAACTTTCATTTTTTGCCCAGCTTCTCTTTGTGCCAGTAACTAAGTGAACATCTTCCAAGGCCTGATAGACTGTTTATTTCCAAAATAAGTTGGAAAATAAGTTGGTGTTTTCTTTTCCTGCTTAATGGTTATGAGCAAATTAGCAGCATTGTTAAGAATATTAAAAATTGGATTGAGGATCTCAACCTTAGATGGGGAATTTCTCAGCATCCCAGCAGTAATGAAATGTGTATAATTAGCATTTGTACAGAAATATTTTCTTGGTAGTGATTTCTGTAGAAAATGATCATTATTATTCTCTTTCACAAACTCAAAGCAAATACTGAAGTACTGATTTGTAATATTTTTTTCACTAGAACTCCTCATGAAATTCAATCTTGTGCTTGTTTTGGTTATCTAATATATTTTTACTCCTATTGTACCTGTTCAGAAGTGCAGTAGGAACTGCACTGCGTAGGAAGGAGCTGGCAATGGATCATTAAACTTAGGTTTTATGGTACGGCTTCAAACCCAATCTAATTTAGCAGCAATCCTAAGTCTTGATCAAAGAGCAGCCAAGCTCAAGTAAGCAATTTCCTGTTTATAGACACTTGTTTTGGAAGCCAAACCACCAGCCATAGCAAGTGCCATGTTTTGGATGCAGGAACTTGGCCTATGCAGCAGTCTTGGTTTAAGGAGCCAACAATTAAGAATTTTCATCAGCTTGCAGAGATAATCACTGAGGCAATGGATTGCCATTTGTTTGTGATTTTTGTGAGCAATTTTGACAGCAGATTTCTCTTCATTTGGCAACTTATAAGAATAATTCAGGCTAAAATGTTGGAAACATTTATATTTTGTATGCAGTTAATTATTTTGAGTAGAAAATTTTAGAGGAAAAATAGAATTGTCAAACCTGAGAAAAATGTACAGGGCAGAAATGGTAAAAAAAGTATTATTCTACTCAAATTCTTTTGCCCTTTTAACTTTTCTAGTGGCTTTTATACTGAAACACTGAAATTAATTACTATGCTAACATTCTGTAAGCTCTATGACAACAAGCTTACAATTCCAGAATTCTGAAAGTGTGAATAATTAATCTAAGTTAAACATTCTGGCTTGTTAAGAATAGAACATGATGTCATAGGTTATTACAAAATATCTTGTCTTCAAACATTAATAGTGTTTCTTATTTGAATTGTTGAAAGACTTGTATCTCTTGATAATTTGGTCATCTTTATTTCATTTTTAAGATTACTGGTTGCTGTTTTTGTATGCAAATTTGACTGACAGTATTTACAATGTGCTGTAAGTAGCTTTTGGAGAGGTATTACACTAAATATATTTTCCACTTGGTAAGTTTTATGCTGCACATTTATTTTAATTCATAGCATTTCAGAGATTTTCTACAATGTGTTTGAATATTGAAAATGCACTAAATCTAAATTGATTGTACTTATTTAGATGCTAATTATGTCATATGGTCCATTTTACTTGGTATAAAATATTTGTAGCACACAAAGTGTAATCTAAAAGTTGAAGAGCGTAATCTGATTGCAGTCACTGTCCCCTGAGGATTCTTCTCTGAACTTTGTATAATTGCATGCTGTTTTATTGATTTTTATTTTTTTTTTTAATTATTTTGGTTGCTTTTTCCCCTCAGAAAACCCTTGACAAACACACAGGAGATGTGATTAGCATGGATGACTTCAAGGCACTTTATCGAGCCCTGGTGCACAGGCCTGAATTTGAAGAACTGTTCAAGGCTTACTCAATAGATGGCAACATTCTGCCCGATGTCCAGCTCCTTAAATTCCTTGTAAAAGAGCAATTCCAAACTGAAGCCAATGAAACAACTGCCACAGAAATTATTATGAAGTATGAACCCATTGATGAAGGTATGCACAGTTTTGCTATTTGATATCTAGCTCTTATTTATTGTGCTTCTCTCAATGACTGTGTCTTGCAAAACCTCGTTTTTTTATTTCTTTAAAAGCGTGTCTTTTCATCTATTTATTATTTTTTCCTGCTGTGTTTTAATTTATTTTCATGGTGCCCTCCTTTCTCTGCTCTCTTCCTTTTTCTCTCATTTCTCTATTTTTTTTCCCTAGTCCTTCTATAAATTCTGTTCTTCAGCTCATTACAAACCATTTTCAATTTGATTTTCTTAAGGCTCCTATCTGCCATTTTTCTTCTCATTACACTGTCTTCTCTCCCTTGAGTCATTTAGTGATGATGCAAGGCCAAGACTTTGCTGTCCCTCTGACTTCCTTGCAGAATCACTGTGTGAGGTTTTCACAGGTGCCTGGTCACCCTTTCTGACTCACGAGAACTCTGAGATGAGGAGGGGTTCATAAATCTCTAACAGGTTCTTCACCTATTTAAAGGTGCCTCAAGTTGAGGTGCAACACTTCTGCTGAGTTTCACTGTTTTCAACTTGTGGCAAAACCCTCCAGCTAAGCTATGAAAATGATATAACTGCATTTTGTTGCAAGCTGTTACTTTATTCAGTGGAATATGTTTAATTCTTCCATGTCTTTGGGTCCCAGTCTTTGAAAATAGGTGGAATTAANCCTTTGAGTGAATTCAAACTCCCACTCAAACATATTTATTTATTGAAAAGTTCCACTTATGATTGACATGAGAGATGATTAATATGGTATTGTGATAGACCATTTTGTGTAACTGTCATTCTGAATTTGCTACAGAACATTATTCATCAGGGTGATCTGTTGGACTCATCTGTCACCCTTGCCCTGTGCTTTACAGAAAGGGAAAAGGGCAGGTTTTGACACTTGATTGACAGGTTTGCTAATAGTAATGACCATTCTCTCCTAAATGTGATAGCACTGCTATGTCAAGATTAGGATGAAAACAATGGCTACATTTTACATATAATTTAAACAAACCCATTTATAGCATTTAAATTTGTGCAGAGAGATTTCCAAAGCTATTGAGGCAGATAACTCTGAATTTACTCTCTATGGCTACTGTAGCTAGTTCAGGACTGTACAGAATTAATTACTCTTTGGTTTTTATTATATAATTTAAATGCTCAATGTCAAAATGCTACACTAACAGATTTTTTCACTTGTGTGCTAAAAGCTTGCATTTTTGGCAGGAAGAGCCATTTCTATGGAATTGATCACAAAATTTGAGTATGTGATTCACACCTGACAGTTGTGTCTCACTAACACCCAAATGCCAGCTCTGTTCTTCCCAAACATTCCATTATCTGCCCATTTTGCTATTAGCTTTGAATAGAAGCATCAACTCATTAACTGAGATTTAAGAAAACATGCCAACTAAATGCATTTTTTTAAAAGCTTGGTATATATGTCTTTTTTAAAAAACTGCTCATTTCCATGGATAGGATTAGAAGCACAGTGAGGATAAGAAGGTACATCCCATTTTTATTTACAATGTAGTGCCATTCAAAGACTCTACTTCTGCCTATTTTCTCTCTAGGCAATACAAAAACAGGGCAAAAATGCAATCCTGTTGTAAAAAACCAACTTGCTTTGTAAACAATAATAAAAGCCTGGTGCATCTGTGAGATAAGGACTTTGAGTAATCCAGAATGTATTTGTGAAGCAAAAAAAAGATTCTCAGTTTATTCCTGCTTACACAGTTGTGGGNTTCTGCCTGAGTTTTAACAATGATTGAAAGCTTCCTCCTTCCAATGTAGCAGAGTATCACCCTGGTCTCTGATAGCAAGTATTTCCCATGAGTTGTCCCCTAAAATTCCCAGCAAACATATCTGTACCCACTTCACTCTCTCTGGGGGCCAAGGAACATAGACATTTAATTACTAATTTAGCTCTTAGGAAACAAAGAGCACACACATACATTTAAAAACATGGGAAACACCTTTCTCCCCATTTCTTACTCTCCAGTTCAGTTCAGGCTGTCCTCCCCACTCCCCAGTCTCTGCTTCAGTCCAGTCACCTGTCCCCCAAACCCTGCCAGGGCTGCAGGTTGTTCTCAGTCCCTTCAGGAGGAAATAGGTCTTGGAAGAGGCTCTGGCCAGTGCAGAGTGATTTCTTACTTGTTTTGTCTGCTTCAGTGTGGGTGCTCTACAGGCCTTCAGGGCAGCAAACACCTTAGGAAAGTTTTCATTTTTTTTCTTTCTGTAGAGGAACAAAAATACTTTCAAAGAAGTTCCAAGATAAATAAGAAAGCAGACTGTAATAAACTCTAAAAATAATGTATAATGTAATCAGAGTGTTTCAAATACTCAGATGATATTCATAATTCCTCTCTAATATGACAGTATTTGTATATATGACAGAGCTGGAGTTTATCTATTAATAGGAGGAATGAGAAAAATAATTTTTAAAAAAATCAGATTTTAAAAAATCTAAACAGTAGAAAAGAATATTGTTGATAAAATGAATTCTACACTATCCAAAAGAGGAGGGCAAGAAAAAAAAATAAAATTGAACTTTGTGAACAAAAAGCGGCAAGGAGAACACAGAAATCTTTTCTTGCCTTCCCTTTCTACAATGAATGGATGTGTGTGCACACTAACTACTGCTAAAAGGTCCTAATGGAGAAAAAGACTGAGGTTCCTCTGGGGAGAAATGCAAGGCCTTGATGAAAGTCTTTTCACTGTGGAATAGTTATGGAGATGAATTCCCATTTCCTTTAATGTAGAAGCAGAAAATGTCTGTAAATGGTCAGAAAATAGAATGACTGGGCTGTTCCTCAGAAATGTAAGGGCCTGTATAAGGCTCTGTAAAGATGCAAAGATTTTTAGTCTGTTGACTGGAGACATGAGCTGAATGTTTTGCTGAAGTCCACGAGCTTACATATTGACAAACAAAACAGTGCTAGATGTTGATTTTTGGGGGATTGTGATCATCAGCATATTTGCCCAAACATTAATTTCTCTTGAGAATATTGGAGTTAACTTTTGTCAATGACAAAAAAAAAAAGCCAAGATAACATAATAAATAATTCAGGAAAAAGCAAGATTTTGAAAAGCCATTGTTTTTCACTAATTTAATAAATGAATGCAGAAAAGGTAAGACTTGTTAGAAAATAAAAATGTGCACACACACACACTCACACTCATAACACAAACATTTACTACCTCTACTTGTAAGTGCTCAGAGAAATATACAGATCATGAAAAATAAATTAATCAGAAATGAAATTCAGACAGCTTGTGTAATTCATTACAGGCAAAGCATATAAGGAGGGTGAGTGTATTCTGAGTAATACATAGAAATTTAAAATGTTTTTTAAAGATCCAGCAAGTGTAAACATAATCCCATTGTTAGAAGTATAGAACAATGCAACACATGCATGTGGATAAATCTAAGTCAAGATACTAAATAGGATACACTTTTCAAGAGTCATCAGGGTAGTAAGAAATCATCTTCCTTAGTTAAAAGAAGACCAAAGAAATTCCTGATGAAATAAAGTGGTCTCTGTAATACTATTACTATTATGATTGTTGTTAATAATAATAATCTGAGTCAGATCTCAGTCAAAAATATGGATGAAACAGGGTAGGACCTTCTTAAATGATGTAATCAGGTCAGTGAAGACAGGTTGACAAATCCAAGCTCTTAGAAAATTGACTGTAACTAGCTTGACTAATACAAGTCAAAGGTTATTTTTAAAAATAGGGGGGAAATGAATGGTGAATTGAAAGACTGGAAAAGATTAAATACAATATCTATTTTAGAAAGGGAACATCCAAGGAACTAGACACTAATTCAGTTACTAGAAAAAAAAAAGAATAAAAAGAGCAAATAATAAATATGTAAGCCCTTCTAAGATGGTAAAGGTGAGTAGCAGTTTGTCAGGTCATTCCATGAAAAATATTCTCCTGTTTTCTCCTATGAAAGATTAACAGCACTGGTGGACAGCAGAAAAGTGACAATTGTTAGAAGTCTGAAACAGATAGATGCCCTGAACTGGATTTGTTTTTATAGAAAGCAGTGGAATGAGGGAAGTGCAAGAGCAGTTCTCATAACTGAAAGAATGTGAAAAAAGAGTGTGGAGAGGAATAATACCAAACAGATCAAATATTTTGGACAGCAAGGAAGTTTTAGGGTAAACTTCTGTTTCCTAACTATGGAAAATTTCCTAATAATAAAGTTTTTTAGCTGTTGGAATGGTTTTACTGTCTGTGGATTCTTCATCAATGGAAGTCTGAAAGAATAACCAGAAAGACTTGTGATAGGAATAACAGTTATTGGGTGAATGTATGTTTGATGTCAGGATGACCTTCTGTTTTCCTTTATCATTGTAAAACATTGCAACTTTTCTAGTTCAAAGACCTGTGTAATTGAGAAATAATTATTTTCTGTAAATTCTCATTCAGGTGTAAAACTTTCAGCCTGTCACCCATCAAAGATCAATAATTACAATTCTAACCTGTACATTCTGATTCTTATATCTGCAATAAGAATTATCAGGGCAGAAAAGGGGGTTTTCCTGCAAGTATTTCCAGTCCCCAAGGTTGTATACATTGACTTCTAAGGTATTGTTAGCATAAAATAATCTTGGATTATTTACTGCTTGTTCACTACTTTCCAGCTGCAGTGCCAATAAAGTAATTTTAGAGTAAGAACTGGGTAAAATCCCTCACTAATTCAGACTATGTTTTGAAGCAAAGCTGACTTTTGAGATGATATCATTTGCAAAATGACTGCATTGGAAACACGACATTTGGGAGCAGTAGCTGGCAGTGTAATGGCTCTGTTTGCCATTAAATCAGTCAAAACCAAAACAAATGGGATGACTATCATTGGTTTGGACTCAATTAGTTGATTTTGTTATAAATGCAGTAGTGTGATACACTTAATTTGCAATTCATCTGTGTGGGAAGTTATTTCTTTTGTTAAGATGCGATTTTTATTTCAAATATTTCTAAACATGCTGTGATCAATATTTATGTGGAATTTTCCACCCCTGTGGAAGACATTTGGTGCTAAGAATCATAGCTTCTGCAAGATTATATTGAGAATTTCTGACTGATGTTTTAGAGAACAATCCTGCTTCTCTTAAAAGAGAAAAGAAGATTCTCTTAGTGCATTGTCTGGCATGTTACTTTCCAAAGTAAACAACAAATATTTTCATTTATACTTAATTAGGACTACTGAAAACTCTTACTGCTGTCCATAGAAGAATATGTGTCAAAACACATTTATTTCCTCTCAGAAGTTTGAACCACAGCAATTCAGCTCCAGAGTCTCATGTACCTGATGTTTGTGTTGTTTATACATTTGTTATGAATTTTAAAATTGCAGCAAAGTGTGGTGCTGTGTAACTTTTAGCAGTGTTCAGAACTGGCTATGAAAAATTTCAGAAAGTACAGATATGTAACCATCAGAATGGCTCCAGAACAGAGATTTTTTTTTTCCTTTTGTTTTTGCTCAGTGAGGATGAAAAGGCAGATGTCATTTGAAGGATTTATAAGGTACATGAACTCAGAGGAATGTTCAATATTTAAAAGCCAGCACAGGACCGTCTATCAAGATATGAACCAGCCATTATGTGACTATTTTATTTCATCTTCTCACAACACCTACTTGATAGCTGACCAACTCATGGGACCCAGTCATTTATGGGGATATACCAGGTATTTAGTCTTTTTTTTTAATATCTTAAACATTCTTTACCTTTTTAAAAAATGAATACTAAGTCACATACACTACTTGACATTAAGGGACAAAGCCATCAAAGATACAAGTTGAAAATGTGAGCGTGGTATTTTATTTTTATGAACACTTTTCAATATATTTGCCAAACCATCTGTTCATAGTCTGGAAACAGTCTATTTTTTGCACTTACATCTCAGAAAATCAACCTTGCAGCAAATGAAATCTACAGTAGGGTGTACAGCACACGATTAAATCAGTTTTTAATCTCAACACGCCGTGCAAAAACAAATAACTCCCTGAAAGAAATGTTAAATTCCTGGGCAAGCTCTAATCTGTTCAATACACAGGATGTGTGTTGGAGTATGTCTCTGTCAAGGACAGTTGTGTTCAGTGCATGTTGCAGTGTGGGCAGTTTAGAAACAACAAAAACAACAAAAAGTGGGTCCTCAGGTAGGGAGAGGAACCTCTGCAGTGTGTGGTTCCAAGAGTGTGATGAGCAGGATGCCTTATTGCCAAGGCAGGGAAGAAGGAAATGATTGTGTAATAAAAGCAACACTGAGAGGGCAAGACCTGTTAAGATTTAGGAAGAGATGTGTCCAGAATTCTTATTATTTGTACTACCTTAGTGAAGAGAAAGCAGCTGGAACCATCATCTACCTGAACTCTTTGGTTGCTCTCTCAATGTCCTAGAGTGACTTGCAACCATCAGAAACTGTACTGAATTACTAACAGTATTTAAAATTCCATGATGTTAATGCTGCATTGCTGCAAAGGGTATAACCCCCCCCTTCTCTTCCTCCTTATCTACTATTTGTGTGAGGAAAATGATAAAATCAGCTAGAAGCATATTTGACATATTGTTAATGTGTGAAAAGCAGCATGTAAAAGACAGATTGGTAATTAAGTAAAACAGTTTATAAGAAATGTTTCACTTAGTTGCAAGTCAAATGTTAGACAACTAAGAATTTAAGGGGTGCCACTAACATATTAAAATTAAAGCAGTAAAGTCAAGGTGCCTGAGAACCTCTAGCACTCCTTCTTAGAAATATGGTCTGGGGAGAAGAATTGACTTATGTAAAGACCAAGTCCAACCTGATTCTCTAAGTGCAATGGATTTTTGAATACAGTGATTCTCAAAATTGCAAGCAAGTTTAGAACAGTAACACAAAAGACCCTTTAAAATATTTCTTCTTTGATTTGAAGTGGCAATTTGCCTTTATTCCAAAATTCCTTTATTGAAATAATTGACCCTTGTTTTTAGCCTTTTAAGGAAGTTAATTCTGGTAATTCCATGTTCTTTAATGCTCTAATAAAGTTTATTACATAACACACCTAAAATAAACAACTGAAAGTATGTCTGTCTTATATACATATAATTCTGTAGAGTTTCTTTTTATTTATGATGAAAATGAGGTGGTTTTTCCGTAATTAGTCACTGTGCTTGTAATCAGAAATACAGCAACTTGTATAAAAAAGTGTCTTTCTTTTGGCTGTAAAATTGTTTCTCTTGTTCTTCTGAAGTGCTCTCTTAAAAGGATGTCGTTGCCTGGAGATTGACTGCTGGGATGGAACCAACAATGAGCCTATTGTGTATCATGGCCACACTTTAACAAGCAGAATTCCATTTCGTTCTGTAATTCATGTGATTGACAAGTATGCATTTATGGTATGTAGAGACATATCCACGTACACAGAAATTGGTTAGAATGTGATGGTGGCTTTAACTAAGCCAGGGATGTGGCTCTTACAGAGTCTCCAGGGCAAAAAAACCCCAAAAAACAAGAACCAGAGACTGAGGCAATGGGCATTGTTATGGCACATTACAGAGCAACTGTGCTATTCTTAAAGTATTTAAAAAACTTTTTAAAGGAATCATAATAATTTTTTCTGGTAATGATTATAAACCAAACTAGGTGCAAAGGATTCAGGTGATCTTACTCAGCTTGTTAGGTGTAATTCTCACCTGAGAGCATTTAAACAAGGACTGAATATAAATTGAAGAACCAGTTCTGAGTTGGTTTGATGTTTTCCTCCTTTCTAGTATCTTTTAAAGGTCTTTTCATCACTTATTCTTCTGCTGCTATCAGTCTGTCTTATATCCTATATGTGAATTTATGAAATAGGCATAAATATTAGCTAACAGATGAGTTTGAGGCTTTGTTTTCCATTTCCTCACTTTTTACTTTGAATGTTGACCCTGATAAATGTTAGCAGCTACTGACTTTTTTTTTGGTCAGGTGGCTCATCAGGGCAATGTTCCTTCTGCCTGTCTCTGGAAAAGCACTGAAGTCTGGAGAGTTTTTTGGCACAGGCTCAGGCTTTTGTATAGGCTTCTGGCAAAACACCTGCTCAAAGGAAGTGCTGAATGACAATTAAGATAAATCCCAGAATCAGGCCAGCTCTATGTGTGTGAATATATACATCCATTATCATAAATTTATGTAGTTTTTTATACATATGTGTTTATAGTCTTCTCAGTGTTAATCAAAGCTGTGTTTTTTCTGTTCTGTTTCTTATATAATATTTAATTAGTCTCTGATTTTAAAAGTGAAATTAAAAGCCGTTATTTTATTCTGCTGTTTTTCAAAACCCATTGAATGTAACCCTCCTATTCTTGCTAATACACAACATATTGTGCTTAACTCTAATGCAAACTTCATTTCTCCAACCCAAGTGCCAGTGAGATGATAAAATCAGGATGGATAATGGTTGGCACCAGCTGTCCATGCAGGCTGAGCTTTGCTTCTCTTAACAGTCAATAGCAAATGCTCAGGGGACAAATGTTAAGACGGGAAAAAACCACAAAATAGTGTTTTCCTTATTGACAATTTATCTCTTGCCTGAGCAAAGATTTAATTCTGACTATGTTTTTGGTAGCCACCAGTATTACTGGCAACTTATGACATTTACTTATATGTTTAAATGGATGTGCTTCTTTTGAGTTATTCTCTAATTTTTATTCAATTTCCCTTTTTCACCTTTTACCTTTAATTATTACTCAATTACCCTTGCTTGAGTACTGTGATGAGCAAAGTGTGGACTGTCCCTAGAAAAGTGTGTGATATTATGAATCATAAAAAATATGCATAGCTTGTCCATGTAAAGGCAATTGTTTTGAACAAGATTTGGGGAGACTATCAGCTTGAAAAAGTAGTCAAAAAGATCTGTCATAAATTAAAGCAAAAGACATTTAATCCTGCTTTATGTTGTCAATTTTAATGCTAGAAACTGATTTTACTTTTTGAAACCAAAACAAAGCAGTTCTTTTTACACCTCTGCATATGTCTAGCTCTGCTTTAACTTCCTGAATGTGCATTTTTTTCTCCTTCAACTGTGGTTTTTTCCACAAACGTGAGCTTTTTTTATTGTGTTACTAGCCTGGAACAACTGATCTATATTTTGAATGTTTTGAAAATGAAGGTAAATACAGATTGCCAAGGGGATTTTTGTGAGATATTTTGGAAAAGCAATTATTCTTATTTCTATTTATTAATAATGGAATCCTAAAATTTTATTTCCAGTCTTCTGCCTATCCACTTGTGCTGTCTTTGGAGAATCACTGTAGCCCTAAACAACAGGAAGTAATGGCAGAGTGCTTGAAAACTATTCTAGGTGACAAACTTCTTTCTTCACCAATTGGTGGTGAAGTAGATGTGCATCAACTGCCTTCTCCTGAGGTAATAAGTTTTCATTTTTCTCTATGAAAGAGATGGGAAAATGTGTGGGATTCTTCATTTTTTTGTTTTCTTAATCCTCTGGAACTGAATTTATGGATCACATCTGGTGTCTGAAATAGACTTCAGGTAGTAACAAAAATATTTAACAGCACAAAAAGCCACATGGAAAGATGCCACATCTGTTATCTGCTGTTATCAATATCTGTTATCTGCTGGGGTTTTTTTGTTGCTTAAACTGAAGGAAATTCCTAAAATTTAAACATGCTATTGAAATGGAAACCTGAGTCTGTCAGTAACAGTGATGATGAAGCTTTTTCTTTGTGTTCTGCTGCTGCAAAGCCATTCTCTTCCTCAGTGTGTTTCTCCTTTAAGACAGTGTTTTTCAGAAGGTGGCCTGAGACCCCTGGGACATGAGGTCAGAAAAGGCAATTAGATAGGTGTTGAAAATTTTATTGCAAGTGAAAACAAATAAATTTCCATTGTTCCAGTCTTTGTACATAATTTTCTTTCAAGGACAAACATTTTTTCAAATCTCTTGTAGTGCAAATACGTGCATACATAAAAAATACTTATATAGGCTTGTCACCTGTGCTAGTCCTAGTTATATTTGACACTATTTTTTTTACAGTAGCTAAAAAAATATCAGCTGATGAAAATGTGGGGAGGAAGCACTGTCATAAGGAAAAACAAAAAATAACCCAAAAAAGGTTGTAACTTTTAAAGTATTCGTCAAGGAAAAATATTTTTGAAGTGATGTTTCCAGAAGATGTGCTGAAGTACTAACACACTCTTATATTTCCATAACAATGTTGTAAATTTATTTAATATTCACATTTCTCCTTTTTTTTTAAATTGTAGCATTATATTTTTTTCATCACGGTGTCCAATATAATTTTGAAGCCTTGAAAACTGCTTTCTCAATTAGGAAAAAATATCAACGATATCAAACTGGAGGGCTTGTCTTAAAGCTTCTTAAATAGTGATTGGATTCAGTGTAGGAGATGTCCAAGGATCATATGTCCTCTGAAGCAAGCACAAGATCAGTGAACATGGAATCACTGAATCATACACTTAAAAATATTACTTTCTATGTTATGTATCCCTTAACATATGGTTCCTGTGATATAGGGAATTCATATTTCCATAGCTTAGAGTTTTCATGAGTCAGCTCTGTAGAGTTTTGCCTGCAAATGGATTGCTGTAAGTCTGTAAGTATAGAAATGCTACCAGGTGAGATTCATTCTCCTGAACTTCTAACATTAAAGTATTGTAGGGCATATTTCCCACCTGTGCAAGGAGTAAGGATTACCTAAACAGCACCACTCAGCTGGTATACAAAAGTTTTAATTTAATAAATTATTATCTTGAGAATGAACATAAATTAGGATCATCTCCATTTTTCCTAGATGCTCAGATCAAGCATGTAAGAAAAATCAGTTGGATTTTACTTAGCAATGGAAATATGTAGCTCTGAATGAATTTGTAAATTCAGTAGTAAGCTTGACTTTTGGCTGGCATCTTTTTGAAGAACCACTTTTGGTCCATGTTCCAAAGGAGTTTAGTGACATTACATCCTTAAAGCTTGGGACCTTGAGCATTGTCAGGGCCTGTGTAAATTCATTATCATTTGAGAAAGCCAAATTCTGAATTTAGTCTTCAGACTGCTTAAGCTCTGCAAAAGAGATGTTACAGAACCATAAATGATGAATTTAAAATGTTCTTTGTGGGAAGGATTCTCAGTGAGTGTGGGGAAAAAAAAAAAAAGCAGTCACCTATATAATTTACTGCTCCACTTTTTTCAAGATGGAGCAAGAATAGGGAAAAAAGCCACCTCAGTGTTCTTCAGGATCAGAATTAAAGGGTTCTCCTGTGTGTGTATGAAGTGGGAAACCACATAGTTTCTCCAAACACTTCAGAGAAACATTTGTCAATTTTGGGTTCCTTTTTGGTTTTAGAGTTTTGGAGGCTTCCATGGAAATTATTTTTCTCTTCTCTTGTATGGTCAATCTTCTACTTCCTTCTTTAAGCAGATCTTGAGCTATACCTTTGTCAGCTGAGTGTGCATGTGGAAGGGGGTTAAAATGAGGAACAAACCCACTCCTAGGTCATTCCTTGGACCACCTTGCAATGATGCCTCCTACCATGGTAATTCTAAGTGAAAATCACATGGAGGATCAGAAAGTGAAGGTGGGGGATCACTGAACACTTCTCTCTGCTTTTCCCAAAACTTGCTTCATCTGAAAAACAAACCCCAGAAAATTTCAGGAATAAAGGTTTTTTAATTCTTTGCCCTCATTAATATATTCACATTTCCAGCTGACTATATTGATTTAATTCCCCGCAATTGCTGTATCCTGTAGCATCTCAATACAGAATTCTTCCTCTACAGATGGAGGAAAGGGAAGACTTTTGCTCTGTTTCTTTCTTTCACTAATACCTTATCCCTTGAGAAACTGAGGCTGCCCTTAAGCTTCACCAACTCTCCTACCTCTTTCCCAAGCAGATGTTTTGCCAACCAAAACAAGAGACCTGATACAATTCTCTGCTCCCAGTCTTGGCCATCATGGTCCTTCTAAAGAGACTTCATGGACTTCCTCTAATATTCACTGGAATATCAGGTCCTTCGAGTCAGGTCCTGCATTAAATTAGATTTGACATCACTGACTGGTGCCAGACATCCCTGCTGGTTGCACCAGCTCTCCTGGTGATGTGCTGATAGAAAGTGAAGGAATGAAGTGTCTTATGCAGCAATTTGTAGATGAACTTAGAAAATATCAGGATGCTAGAAGAGATGAGGTTTTTGCTTACCCTGCTGTGTCTTTCCCCTCTAAGAAATTTGACAGTAGTTGGAAGAAACGTGTAGGCATCCAATAGAACACAGAAAATAATGTAAACACATCGATGCTTTGATGAAGGTTTGTTCCTCAGTTATTTTGCATTGTAGTGCATTGAACTGCTTCACACTGCTGACAGGACATATATATCAGATAGTCAGGAATTTTTTCTTATTTGCAGGTTTCCTATCACAAAGTTGGAATGAGATATTGATGTGTGATTAACTGAAAGGGAAGTGGCAGCTACTGTGATTTTACAAGTTGTCTTTTATGTTTACCACACAGCTGCAAGATCAATTACTGTATTGTGGTGGCTCAGAAGCATTTCTGGCCAGGATTGCCAAGGCTTCCTTATAGTTGTTAAACCTGTGGTGCCCAAATAAAAGGATCTGTTTAATGATGTCCTTGAGAAAGATCAATAGAAGCTCTCCAGTACAACTTTATGGACTATGGACATTTTAAATTCTGTTATTATGGGGAAAATCAGTTAACCCCATAAGCCAGGATTCATTCTTCACACTTTTCTTCACCTTTATCTACTCCAAAGGAGCATTCTCTATACAGGGACTGTTTTCACTGAGAAATTCAAGATCAAACCTGCTTTAGCATACCTAATTCTGTTGCTTCAGTTATCAAATGAATTCCTATTTATTTGGACCAACAAGTCACATGTGCAAATGTCTTGATCAAGTCTTTGCATCAGAAATATCTTTGTCTCTTGGCAAGTCAAAACATTTCTAGCCACTCTTTTGCCTTTCAATCAGTCTGTGGCATCTATTCTTTAGAAAAATAAGAAGAAAGATGTGAGAGTGTGGTATGTCTTGGTGACGACCTCAAAAATGAAAAAAAATTAGGTATTGTTTCTCAAAATTTCTGGACTCTCTAGGCTGTAGTGAGTACTTACAGAAGACTCATCTAACTCCTTCACTATTTTTAGGCATTGCACTCTTCTTGAGGGAACATGGTTTTCCCAGAAATGTAGTAAACACATTTACAGTGACAGTTGCTATTGGTTACAAGTAGCTTCCCTGTAGTGTAAAGCAACTTCAGGAGGTAACTAAAGACAAGACATTGCCATATTTTACATCATTACCTAGGTAGGTTTTGGGTGGATGGTTTATTTGGTGTATAAAAATCAAGCCATTTGTTTGGCAAGGTATCTTCTTGGAACGTTGAACTTTGGTAAGGAATCTCTGTAGTGAAGGCTCTGAGCACACTGAATTAATAATTCTGGCCAACCTGTAACCATCTTTCTCTGCAATCATCCTTTGGATTTCTTTCCAATCCATCCAGAGATTTAGTTGATTGTGCAGAATATCATCTCAGCTGTTAAGCCTTGCACCAGACTTACTTGAACCCTACTACAGAGCACAATACAGAAGAGGAATTTTCAGGGTAGGGTGCTTCTCACTGGGTAAATGTGTTGTATGAAAACTTGTTATGAGGTAGCTGAAATGCTTCTCCAAAAAATTAATATTTGTTTACCTAGAGCTCAGACATTGCTGGTGGTATTGATTTAAAGTATCTTGCTAACTGTGATTTATAAGGCTGCCACAAAGACATCCATTCACACTTCACTAAGTGTGATTCTCTTGACTTTTTAAAGATAGCTGGTGTTGGGTTTTTTTAACAGTTGTACTTAACAAATCTTGTCATTGTCTCAGAACCTTTCCCTGTGTTAGACTTCACAGGAGGTGTTGCATCTTCACCCTATATCAGTATTTAAGACAGCAGTATAATTCCTGAAATAGAATATTATGTAAAACTCAGAAGAGATTTTAACCTTGTTACTTAGCAAGTTACTTGATATTCCTCTAACTAAGCCCCTACATCTGATCAGGAGAGGAGAAGGGAACAAGCTAAATTTAAACAGGAGAGACTATTCTTTTTATAATACTTATGTCTCAAATCCAGGGTTTATTCTTTACATTTCTTGGGACTGAATTTTTATGTTAATTGCAGTGGTCAATGGGTGGGTTTGCCTGATCCAAAGTGCCTGTGACTTTTGTCTTGGAAACTTGGCATTACTTCAGCTGCTTTGTGTTGTACATCACATTAACCAGAATGTACAAGAAAAGAGTTTTGTTCATTTAATTATGTAAATATTTGTTCCAGTTGATTGTACTTTGAGGCTTTTGCTTATGCCAGCCTTGAAGCCCCACTATGCTCTAGGGAAGACCTATTATGTTTTACACATTTAAAATTTTTTGTATGCTTACAGTTTATATAAAAGTAAACAGCAAATGTATTTTTAACATATTTTGCCTTTCATATGAAACTAGAAAGGAGAAGTTATAGTGACTGCTCAGATTTTCAGCTCATTAAAAGGTTTTTCAGCTCTCTTAGAAGACATGGACATGTAGATAAAAAGGTGTCACATGTTTAGCAGTGCTTATTACCAATTAAAGAACAAACATTTCACAGAGTCACTGATTTTGTAACCATGCATTTGCTAGAAGTTTTTTTGAAGCTGTTTTAAGTTCAGAGGAAATCCTTGGTATGTCATTTTATCACTCTGTGTTTCATTTTCAATGATTTGGGGTAACTATTATTGGAATTTGCTTCTGGCCAAATAATAGCAAATTTTCATATCACTGGAGTATTTTTTGTAACTGTTTCTAAAGAGAGCCATGATTTTAAAATATTATCTTCGTAGAAAACAAAACAAAATCTTAAAAAACTTCTCTTACCTCAGGGTGTTTATGTTTTTGCTAACAGCTCCTAAACAGAATTTTAGAAACTGACTTAAAACATCATGACCCATTTTTATATCATTACACACACACACACACTATTGTCTTTATTTTACTTAAAGAAGTTTGCATATGGGAGGCAGTAATGTAACCATAGAAAGTTTTTTCTTCCCTTGTATACCAGGTCTTTTTCTTTTTATTTGTAAAATTAAGTCTTCCTGTGAATAACAAAATAAAAGATAGAATTGCTTTTAAATATTGGGAAACGTGAACATGCAAAGGAAAATTCAAAACTCTTAAAAATATGAGTAGCATTAATCTTAATAAAACTCTTCTAAAAATATCACAGGAAAAATTTAAAAAAGAGTGAATAAATGAAGGAAATATTAAAGGACATCCTTATTCTGAGTCACCAGTGCAGAGAGACTAATGAAACCTTCCAGCAGCATGGAATTGATAGATACTGGGCATAGGTTGTCTCATTCCACTGGCACCCTGGCAAATACCAACATGAGATCTGAAGTGATAAGGGGATTATGAGCAATGGAAATAAATGGAATGAATCTATCCTTGCCTATGGCTCTGGTTTCCATTATAAAACTTTGGGTTTATATGTTTCCATCATCCATAGGTTTCATGTTTACTTCATGGATACCTTAAAATACAGCATTTCAGTTACTTTTCAATTATTGTGAAATTATGTGTTCCCTGTTCCTGCCACACTCCCAGTGGTGTAATCTTCCTTTTCACTAGAGCATAGGGAATTCAGGGAATATTTTTGTGGATCACTTTATTCAAGAGTGATAGTGAATCCTGTTACTCACTGGCAGCTCCTGTGTACAGATGTACAGAGTTGAATGTCTGCTACATACTAGCAGCTTTAGTATTATTATTATTATGATTTCATAAATCAAAGTGAAAGATCTATTAATAGGATTCTNTAGGGAATATTTTGTGGATCGCTTTATTCAAGAGTGATAGTAAATCCTGTTACTCACTGGCAGCCCATGTGTACAGATGTATAGCATTGAATGTCTGCTACATACTAGCAGCTTTACTATTATTTTGATTTCATAAATCAAAGTGAAAGATCTATTACTAGGATTCTGTTGCATAAATGAAAGCCATGTTATTAGAATAAATATAATCCAATTATGTTTTTCACCCTCTTCATGGAGGGTGCAACATGTCCATTTAAAAAGAGAGAAACTGATTGGGCAAAATCACCAAACTGTAGTTTGTCTGCCCAGGTAAGATCAGCATGAGGATCTACTGTGAAGTAACACAAGTTTTAAACAAAAGTTGTAATTTGGCACACAAGACAGATATGCACAAAGGCATTAATTGAATAACAAATATCCTGCAGCCTCAGTGATAGTTCAAAACATTCCAGATTAATACCAGACATGTCTTTAAGTGTGTATTTACACATACAAGCATAGGCATAGTAAAAAAAATACACTTTCTATGTCTTGCCTGGCTATCACCTTTGGCTCTTACTTAAATTCCTGCTTTTTTCTTTTCATAGTTTCAGCATCTGTGTACCTGTGGTGGAGAGCCCTTTTTCCTGTCATGGGGTCAGATAGTCACATTCTGCTGTGTACTTTGATCCCCAAATTCTGTTTGGTTTATTTGGCTTTGGCTTCTGCCTCATTTATATCTATTTTGCTTCATTTTGTAATAATGTAATAAAGCTCACTTCATTATACTTCATAAACAACTTTGCGGATGTGTTAAACAATAGCAAGAGCTGAAAACCTCCCTATTTCTAGTTCCTATTGTTAAACCTCTTTTCTGCAGGCATTAAAATTCAAAGTTCTGATAAAAAATAAAAAAGTTGGGACTCTTGAGGAAAGTCTGCTCAGGATGGACGATGACTATCATGGTGAGGCAGAGGACCTGTCTGACTCTGGCTCTGAGTCTGATGACACGGACGACACGTTACCTCTTCAGAGATCTCCCACCAAAAGGAGAGCAGATCGTAGACCTTCACCCTCACCTCCAAAAAAATCAAAGGTAAAGTTTGTTTCAATTGAATATAGAGAACACATCGATTTTTTTTTTTTTAAGGACTATATTATCTTACAATACAGCCTAAATTTTAAAGGGAAACTTTAAAATGACTAAGATCCGTGCGTTTGGAAATTACATGTTTAAGCCCAAGTTTTCAGAGTTTTCTTATTCTTATAAGAAAAGTCAGACGAGACCACATTTTAGTATCCAACTAAAAAGCGACCCCTCCCTGTGCTCCCATCTTGAACTTCAACCACATTTTCCTCTTTCAAGTCTTGTGCTTGTCCCAGGTGCTCAGTACCACAGTAGATTGAAGATGAAGTTAACCCAGGTGTTTTTTTCGTGCCATGGTCCTCCTGGAACTATGTACTGGGAACCCTTACAACAGTTCCTGATGACAACATACAGGGTTAACTATTTCTTCCCCAAGTCTACCAGTCTATTTTTGAGATAGATTGATTCCCCTGTTTTCTTCTGTTCTGGATTTTTAGCATTAAATTAAGTGCACATTCCTGGTTGCGCTGGGACATTTTTCAGCATCTGGAACTGAAAAGGGATTTTTACCTTTATCATGCAGAGACTTAACATTAAGTACTGTTTCTGAAAGTGTAAAAATTGGGTGTAATCTCCTTTTTGAATGTCAAATTGAACTTATTTTTTTAACCAAGTAGAATTCTCTACCATGGAAAATCTGTTGCGTCATCAGGGTCGAAACTGCTCTGTTCAACTTTTTGAAGATGTCAGGCAGCACATGACATATCCAGTCACTCTTGCACATCATGCTCTGTTTACCTGAATGTGACTAAACTCAGAGGCCAGAGTTCTTGCTGAGAGGCAGTGTCTCTTCTTTTTAATATGATTTGATGGTGAAAGTTTTTCCTCCTTTCTCATTCCATCTGACATAGAGCGATAGAAAGGAAAGATTCTGAGGAGGGATGGAGTCTTCTTTGGACAGGAAAGGCCAAGTTTCTAGAAAATATGTTTCAAGTCTATTTCTAGGACCATGTTACAGACAAGAAAGACAAGAAAGTATCCCACATACTCTGAAACAGCAGCAACAAAAAGTATTTGCTTATGTTTCACAGGCAGAAAAGGGTTTCCAGGTTCCCACTCTGTTGGAGTATTTGTGTTGATGTCCCACTGTATTGCTACATGGGAGGGTGGGAGAATCCACAGCCAAGACACCCCAGTGATGCTGCTGGCTTTGCCTGTGCCAATGCCTGTCTCCAGAGGGTTGTATTTTTCAGGATTTCCATGGCAGTAGACTCCCACTGCTCCTCGTGGGACATAGCCCCAGAATAATTAATGTGCATGAACTTTGAGTAGTTTAAGAGCCATGAGCAGGCAATCTCTATTATTTTGTCCGAGGAGAATTTGCCTTCAAAAGCTTTAATGGAATGTAAACATGATTAGCATCAGCAGCTCTCTGCTGGCTACTGCCCCCAATTAACTCAAAAGTTATGCTGAGGAAAATGAAGCAGTCACGTTGTGCCTCACGGCAAGAGAGAAGACCCTGCTAAAATTTCAGTCATTTTTGCTTGTTTTGGTAATGGAGCAAGACTAAATTAAGATTTTGGTGAGTGAATTATGAACCTTAACCAAGAAGAAAAGAGTTTTGCTACCTTCAGAGCAATGCTTAGAGGAATATGCCTTTGACTGATTGGCTTGGCACAGTGTAACATTTTCCTGTTATTCTGCATTTTATAGATGAGTTTGTGCTGTTGGTCTTTTCTAGTACTTTATATATTTACAAATAGAAAGTTGGAGGTATATTTTTAAGGAGTAATGTTACAAGCCATGAAAAATGGTGCTATTTGCAAACCAGTCTTAGAAGCAGAAAAATTGTAAAGCTATCCAGAGGAACATTCTGCTAGGAAGCATCTCTCCACTCACCCTGTGATTGCTATGATAAACATGGACACAATAACCTCAATTTTCTCTCAATAGATCAAATCTCACTATTAAAGGTAATATTTATTAAATTTGTTAACTGTGACATCTTTTCTCATGCTTTATGTAACCAAAGTGATTGTTTCTCTGAATGATTAATATTAACAATAATGAAATATGCATTACTGTGACTTTTTAATTCCATTATTCATCTGATGGTTTTTAGGCAGCGAGGACAAGGATTGCCCTTGCACTGTCAGACCTTGTGGTTTATACCAAATCTCAGAAGTTTGTGAGCTTTGACCATTCCCTACAGCATCAGCAGTGCTATGAAAATAATTCCATTGGAGAGCGTTACGCACGAAAACTTGTAAGAATTTCAGGTAATTTATTATGAGTTAATAATTTAAAAATTACATTGTTGCTATGGTTCACTACTTAGGCATTGGAAGGGTTAAAATTTTATGAAACACCTGCTGTCTGATTTTATTTGTTTCTTTGTACAACACTGTTTTAGAAATGTCCTTTGCATAACACATTTTTATTTCTGTTGGTTTTATGAGGAAAATTGAAATTCAACTTTGTTTTAATTCCGTGTATTTTTGTAAGAACAAATATTAACACAGTCTACCAAATGTATATCTGCCTTTTGATTNGTTCCTGATGACAACATACAGGGTTAACTATTTCTTCCCCAAGTCTACCAGTCTATTTTTGAGATAGATTGATTCCCCTGTTTTCTTCTGTTCTGGATTTTTAGCATTAAATCAGGTGCACATTCCTGGTTGCGCTGGAACAGTTTTCAGCATCTGGAATTGAAAAGGGATTTTTACCCTTATCATGCAGAGACTTAACATTAAGTACTGTTTCTGAAAGAAGTGTAAAAATTGGGTGTAATCTCCTTTTTGAATGTCAAATTGAACTTATTTTTTTAACCAAGTAGAATTCTCTACCATGGAAAATCTGTTGCGTCATCAGGGTCGAAACTGCTCTGTTCAACTTTTTGAAGATGTCAGGCAGCACATGACATATCCAGTCACTCTTGCACATCATGCTCTGTTTACCTGAATGTGGCCAAACTCAGAGGCCAGAGTTCTTGCTGAGAGGCAGTGTCTCTTCTTTTTAATATGATTTGATGGTGAAAGTTTTTCCTCCTTTCTCATTCCATCTGACATAGAGCGATAGAAAGGAAAGATTCTGAGGAGGGATGGAGTCTTCTTTGGACAGGAAAGGCCAAGTTTCTAGAAAATATGTTTCAAGTCTATTTCTAGGACCATGTTACAGACAAGAAAGACAAGAAAGTATCCCACATACTCTGAAACAGCAGCAACAAAACAACATTTGCTCATGTTTCACAGGCAGAAAAGGGTTTCCAGGTTCCCACTCTGTTGGAGTATTTGTGTTGATGTCCCACTGTATTGCTACATGGGAGGGTGGGAGAATCCACAGCCAAGACACCCCAGTGATGCTGCTGGCTTTGCCTGTGCCAATGCCTGTCTCCAGAGGGTTGTATTTTTCAGGATTTCCATGGCAGTAGACTCCCACTGCTCCTCGTGGGACATAGCCCCAGAATAATTAATGTGCATGAACTTTGAGTAGTTTAAGAGCCATGAGCAGGCAATCTCTATTATTTTGTCCGAGGAGAATTTGCCTTCAAAAGCTTTAATGGAATGTAAACATGATTAGCATCAGCAGCTCTCTGCTGGCTACTGCCCCCAATTAACTCAAAAGTTATGCTGAGGAAAATGAAGCAGTCACGTTGTGCCTCACGGCAAGAGAGAAGACCCTGCTAAAATTTCAGTCATTTTTGCTTGTTTTGGTAATGGAGCAAGACTAAATTAAGATTTTGGTGAGTGAATTATGAACCTTAACCAAGAAGAAAAGAGTTTTGCTACCTTCAGAGCAATGCTTAGAGGAATATGCCTTTGACTAATTGGCTTGGCACAGTGTAATGTTTTCCTGTTATTCTGCATTTTATAGATGAGTTTGTGCTGTTGGTCTTTTCTAGTACTTTATATATTTACAAATAGAAAGTTGGAGGTATATTTTTAAGGAGTAATGTTACAAGCCATGAAAAATGGTGCTATTTGCAAACCAGTCTTAGAAGCAGAAAAATTGTAAAGCTATCCAGAGGAACATTCTGCTAGGAAGCATCTCTCCACTCACCCTGTGATTGCTATGATAAACATGGACACAATAACCTCAATTTTCTCTCAATAGATCAAATCTCACTATTAAAGGTAATATTTATTAAATTTGTTAACTGTGACATCTTTTCTCATGCTTTATGTAACCAAAGTGATTGTTTCTCTGAATGATTAATATTAACAATAATGAAATATGCATCACTGTGACTTTTTAATTCCATTATTCATCTGATGATTTTTAGGCAGCGAGGACAAGGATTGCCCTTGCACTGTCAGACCTTGTGGTTTATACCAAATCTCAGAAGTTTGTGAGCTTTGACCATTCCCTACAGCATCAGCAGTGCTATGAAAATAATTCCATTGGAGAGCGTTACGCACGAAAACTTGTAAGAATTTCAGGTAATTTATTATGAGTTAATAATTTAAAAATTACATTGTTGCTATGGTTCACTACTTAGGCATTGGAAGGGTTAAAATTTTATGAAACACCTGCTGTCTGATTTTATTTGTTTCTTTGTACAACACTGTTTTAGAAATGTCCTTTGCATAACACATTTTTATTTCTGTTGGTTTTGTGAGGAAAATTGAAATTCAACTTCGTTTTAATTCCGTGTATTTTTGTAAGAACAAATATTAACACAGTCTACCAAATGTATATCTGCCTTTTGATTCATTGTTTTCTGCATCAAATAATTTAGGAGTTGCAGTCAGTACTTGAAAAAAATGGGGAATAAATTTCACTCCCCTCCTCCTCCCAATATCTGGGCTGAGAACTCGGTGGAGTTGGCTTGGCAGTGCCCTGGCTTTGGTGAGAGCTGCAGATAAGAGAGCCCTCATTAATGGGATGGATAAACCCCAGAGCAGGCAGTTTGCTCCACTGCACCAGACCTTTCATCCCAGCCAAGCTGGATCATTCCAAACTAATTCTGTGTTGGAGCAGCTCCATTTGGTGCAGCCAGAGCAGTGCAGCCTCTGCTGTTTTAACTCCAGCTGCCTGCCCAGAGCCCTGAGGGAGTGTTCAGAGCAGAGATCACCGACCATGACAATGACAATGAAGTCTGCCACATGCCCGTTCACTCGGGGCCAGCCCAGCTGCCACCCACCCACTTTGTGGAGGTGTTTCAGTGGCTGGTGAGGTGAATGATGCTGAAAGGCATCCAAAAGTAGGATTTTCCAGCCATCCACAGAGTGTCCTCTCTAGTTCCTCTAGCACTGCAGGGAATAAAAAAGTAGTTCTATAACCCCTCCTCCCCTTCTTTCTCAAGAAAACCACTCCCAAACAACAAACCAAACAAAAATCAACTGAACAAAAAACCCTAAACAAACAAAAAATGAGACGAGAGGAGAATGGAATAGCTAAGAGAGATTACCCTGAAAACGTAGATTTTTGTTTAATTACTAAAAAGGAATTATGTGGATAGAAGTCATCTGAAGCTTCCCATGTCTGTGTAGTCTATGCCTACATATGAGAAAGGAGGAAACACTGCCAGCAGAAGGAAAAACAATGTTCATGAATAGTTAACATCTTCTGAGACTTAAGTAAGAATAAGTGGCTTTAAAAAATGTGCTCTTCCATGGTCTTAATATTATTTAGTCATTTTATTTAAACCTCCAAGCAGCAAACAAGCCAAGATCATTTAGAGATGATTTTTTTTTTCATTTTGACCTATAATAGAATGAGGAAACATTTGTGCAGTTTCCTGTCTGTGTCTTAGTTTCCCATGAGAACTGTGGTGTAGAAATCATATGTTTACCCTGCAAAAAGGGGAAGAAACAGTGAAGGAATGATTTTTGGTTAATATATTTCTTACAAAAGTCTGCACTAAGTACAAAGATCCTGTCAGATTCAAATCCACAGAAAATATTAAGGATTCAAAACAGGATTTTAGGCATAGCTCAGAGTGATCTGTATATTAATGTTAAAATAAAATACATTGATATAATATTGTGTAAAAACATTGCTGGAACAAATGACTGCATTGTTATTATTTATTCTAATAAGACTCTTTAATAACAAAGGTTTTCTCACCAAGGTTTTATCCTTCTGTTTATCAGCTAAAGAGTTTATTTCACATACTACAAGATTTATTACAAGAATATACCCCAAGGGATCAAGAATGACCTCTTCAAATTATAATCCTCAGGAGTTCTGGAATGTAGGGTGTCAGATGGGTATGTATCTTTGCAGAGACTATTGCATTCTAGGCTTTACAGATACAAGATTTTCTTGCTTCCTATAGCATTTTGGTGTTAATGTAAGTCACATATTTCCCCCCTGTGGCAGTATTTTAATTTTTTGTTACATAAAATTTTCCTTCAACCCACATATCCCACCAGTTTTTCATCCCTGGTAATTATAACTATCACTCTGTGTTAAATAGCTATTTCTTATCCCAGATATTCACTGTATTATATTTTATTAATTTCTTTAAACCATCTTTTTGGAGATTAAGAAAAACACTAATAACAATTCAGCATTTTCAAGCTTCAGCAATGGAATTCTTGTGAAGGGTCTGTAGGTTTTCAGTGGCTCTCTGTGACTTTGGCACAGGTGCAGGAGATGTGAGCACAATAATTGATAGTAGAGGCAAAAATTCCCAGGGCAGGATATGCTACACAAGGAAGCACTCAAACATTCCTGGTCAGCACAACACCCAGGTACAGCTGGGAGCTGCTGGGAGCCTCCAGTCCTCATATAAATGCAACAGACATTTAGCATCTTAATTTCCAGTGCTAAACATTAGTTTCCTGAGCAACAAAATACCCATTCTGCTTCTCTTCACTGAAAGTTATTTATTTGAACTTGTTAAAAATAAGCATGGTATGACTTCTGTACCCAGCAGGCTTTGAAAAACCTCTCACCTCTGAGAATTTTGTCCTTTTTAATGGCTTTAGAGACAATTTTGCCTTCATCTGTTTGTTCTTCAATTTAAAACATTCTCAGTTACTGAATAGTTTTGTGTCTGCCCACTACATCTCCTTCAGCCCTAGGAAAAGCAGAGCAGAATAGTTGTTGTACACACATATATATTGTGTCTTTGAGTCTTTGCCAAGGCCATCTGAGGGAGACTGTGGGGTGAGCAGGGCACTTTGTAGCCTCGTGGTTTTGAGAGGTGAAAGGTATGGATTCACCTTGTTATGTTACAGTACACACACATCCAAGGACAGGCACAGATTTCCCTCTGCCTGCAGGGCCCTGAGCTTCTGTCACCCTTGTTCCAGGCTTCCTTTTCCACTTGTTTCCTTTCTCAGCTCCCCATGTATCTTCTGTGACAAGTTACCTGCTTCCTCCTGACTGTTCTATTGGGGTAGAGTTTTACATAACTACACAAGGGTATAAAAATTACTACTGAATATAAATTTTACTTGTTTCTCTGTCCTTATAAATGCTTATTTGCAGTACAGATTTGGACTTGGGCTGGGCTATCCAAGTATCTTCTCATCACCATGCTGTGTGAAATTGGTTTGATAAGGTTCTGCCCTTGTGGTTCATCCACACTTAGTGTGATGTCTGCATTATTTACCTGTACTGATGCACTCTCTCTATGCTATCATTTTTATCTACATTTTATATTGATATTAGAAACTAGTAAGTTTGTTTCATGCTTAGAGGAAGCACTTGCCAGAGGTCCTTAATTTAAAATTGAATTAATCTCCCAGTCTTATCATACTGCAATTCACTGGTTTTCTTTCTGGCCTGTAAATCTCCACACTTATCCCTTATATGAATGTAAACACTCTCACCAGAATATCCATTTGTTAGATCACAGACAGGGCTGAAGTCTTTCAAAATTACTACACTGACTGTTTACTCAGAGTATACTTTAATGAGAAGTCATTCTGAACATTAGAATGCAAAACATGTGACTTTTGGTGCATAGGGGGTTTGGGCCCCTTCCTGGAAGAATTAAAAATATGCAGGAAGTGGTTGGATCTGCCCTCTTGGTCACTTCATTTGCATCTTCAGTTAAAAACCCCTCCATTTTTCACATGGGAATAGGCTGATTAAAAACAATTCTCCACATATATTATTTCCAAGCCATGTTAGATCTATTCTTAATTCCTTATTCTGCTTTAGATAGCTGTTTGGCAGAAATAGAGCTGCTCTTCACAACTCCCAAAGTGTGTGTATCTCAGTGGATACTCTGCTGATGTCCTTCCAGTGATTTAACACAGATTTTTGATTTTTTTTATGTCTGTCCTATGTCTGTATAATTCAACCCTCCTGCCTTTGTACTTCACACCCCATGCACAGAAGTGATCCCTCCAGTTCCTTTCTCCACTTCCCTAAAACTCTTTAAAGAACTCTCAGGTTTCTCCTATGCCCCCCTATTCCCCTTTACTCCCTTCTTCTCCCCATGCCTGCAAGCTTGCCCCTAAGTTCCTTTAACATCCATAACTTTTCTGGCTGGGCAAAGAAAATATATCAGGTTTTGTTCAAACCTGCATATGATACTGCCTTTGAGGCCTCTGTATCTTGTAATTATGAGGGCTGAGATATTCCTTCACTTCCCTTAGTGATCAACCCAAAACAGTGCTCTCTTCTGTACCTTGCCAGCAATTGTCTCTAATTTCTTGGAACACATTAACTTGGAGCAGCCTGGCACTCAACTGAAGCAGGATGAAACAGTCCAACAGGCTCAAGATTTGTTGGGGTTGAGGACGAGACATGTAATTGTGTAAACCTAATTTCCAGTGGAAGTCAAGTTAAAAACCTCAGTAGAAAGTACAGAGTTTCCACAAAATAGCTTTTGGATATCACTGTGCACTCCCTGTCCATTCTCTGAAAATTGAGACTCGTAAGAACAAGAGGTTTTGTGAAAAAAGAGAAAAAAACCTCACTTTTCATAGTCTGTGAAAATTAGTATGCCTTCTGCATACAACTGCAGTGAGGCACTGGAAAGAACTGGTTTTTTTATTTAGTAAATAAAACAAAATGAAAAGATTTATACAGAGGAAAGATAATTCAGGACAGTTTTTAAAATAAACTGATATCAGATGTCGACTGAGAAAAACAACACAAAATCCAAAACAAAAGCATGCAGTGGTGAAAATAAAATTAGAAAGACTTAAATATCCTTTTGAATATGGCATTTCCCTGCAGCAGGAAATGTTATCCATGCATCAAAGTACTCTACAGGATTGACCAAAACATGTCATAAGTTACAGGAGAAAGCCAGGGTGTGGCAGATACAGAATTTTGTTTCAGAAGATCCCATATGTGTTTTTTGGAGTGTGCATAAAATGTATGTGCTGCTGTGAAAGTTGTACTTATGATGAGGTTTTTTTCTTACTGTAGGTTTTGTTTTGGCCTGTGACACTGAAGTGCAGCTTGGCAATTTTGTCAAATCTGTTTTGTGGCTTAATCTTGTGTGCAATAATATGGTAAAAAATAATGCATAGAAAGGAGTGAGAAAGAGCTCTCTAACTAGTTCTGATTTAAATCTCTGAAGCAACCAAGGGAAAAGAAACCAACTAATTTTGATCTTGCTGTGCCTCACCTGTGCAAATCAAAACTACTTAAATCTGACCCTCCTTGGGTTCTGTGTCAATAACTGTATTATTGCTGTCTTCTACTGGCTTTAATAGTCCAAAAATGCCTCCTTAGGAAATGAAAACTAGAAGATTAATTTTTTAGGATTAATTTTTTTTAATGTTGTCCCTTGAACTTCATTGATTTGATCTCCACAAAGAGTGAAGGGGTGCAGCTAATTCATGTATGGACATCTACAAGATAGGTGGTCCAATATGATTCAACACATGAAGCTCCCCAAATGCACTCAGCTTTCCTTTGGAATGGCTCCAAAGGCTGGGAGTTGTTTTGAATGAAGGTTTCATGTTTCTTCTGCAGAAATGCATCCACTGCCAGGTTCATGAAAAAGCTCTTGGGCTATTCTGTAGCTTGTTTCTATTTAGGCAATTTTTGGTGTGTGTAATAGATACTGGAATTTCACTTAAAAGCAAAGAAACATTGAAATTGCACTTTATCAGTTTTTCCAGCTGTCTTCACTGCAGACAACCCATAGAATTGTAAATAATTTATGTGAAGTCTAATAAATTTTAAAGGAAGATGGGAAAAAAATTGCAGGAACACAATTGTTTCTGAAGTCCTTGCTGATCTTGCTCTAAAAGCTGTCAGTGACTCAGACTACAACAGGAAAGAGAAGTTGATAATATTCACTGTTCTGCCAAGAAACAAGTTAAACAAATTTTAAAAATTATTTTGGAAACGTTTCAGGTGTAAAATTGGTCAAATGACAACCAAAAGATGTTCAGACTTACACTGAAGTGTAACTTTCAGACTGACACATTAATTAGACAGCAAAAATCAATTTAGATTTTTTGATCTGATAATTTATCAGAAATGTTTAAGGTACTTTTCCCATGAGAACCTCACAAGAGAGCATCCCTACTTAAACCCTTTGCAGATATCCTTGGACAATGGATGACTCTTAATCACCTGACATCTTTTTTTCCAGTAGAACTACTTGTAATTAAGCAGGAACAAAGTCAGCAATTATGAACTGTATGACTGAATTATTTCTAATGACAGTGTCTTTGGAGCCACAATATTAAATTGGCCCAAAGACAATACAAAAAAGACTGACTGCACATTCTAAGCAGGTTATGTCACACAGTTATGCATTCCCTCAGTTCTCAGAGGAGCAGTCCCTCTTCCTGTGACAGAATCCCTCATGTTGTAAGTCATTCATAAATCAAGTTTCTGTGGAATAAAAACAACCATTTCAAATTGGGTAGGTGCAAAATAAAGCCAGAAATTATCATTAAGATGATGAAATTTGGAGTCTATTAGGAGAGGGAAAAATAGAGTTTGACTGATTTTTTTTTTATTTTTGCCAGGAAGAGAGGTGAAACTTTGTATGCCAAAATTTATACTGTCCATAGAAGCTTGCTCTGTGTTGTAAGGGAATCAATCACTTATCTTTTTTTTTTTTCTGGTAGAAAAAAATGTTTTTTTCTTTATTTTTGGTCTGGTAGACCAAGGTTCTTGTTCATAAAGTTTGTGTGGGAGCTCACCTGTTCACAGGTTTTACCCCCTTTCTCTTTGAAGCCCCTCCCCCTTGTCCTATCATGCCCTTGTAAATAGTCTCACTCCATCTTTCTTGGACTTTTGAAATATTTCTGTAAATTTGGGCAGTGATGGATTGAGTGCAGCTGTGGCCTGCATGTGAGAAGAAAGCCCAGACAGTCCATGCCCAGCTTGGAGTGCTGATGTGGAATGAAAGCAGTGTCCTCAAATCCAGTCCCACTGATCATCTCATAACCAATGGCAGCATTCCAGAGCACTGGGATATGGTCCTGTTCTCAATAGCATTTCCCAGGCTGTGTGGAATTCAGCTCAGATTTTGAATATCTCAGGCACAGATTTTTGTTGCATCCATTGTGAGTGGCCCACTTTAAGGACACAGACAATTGGAAAGAGCTGAGAGGAAGGCAACAAGGCTGCTAAAAGTGTGATCTATTATATCTCTTTAGATTCAAATGAGTGAGGTAAATCATGGAAATAGGAACATTGGCAGTGAGTGCTTTTTGGCATATGATATTTTTTGAAATGGCAAAAAATTCATACATTTTGAGATGCATTTTTAAATGGCATAAAATGCAATTAAGTAACTCATTTTAAGAAAAATTGGTGACCTATGTGTCCTTATCCATTTAAAAATCTTCCCATTTAAATGGAAAAATACATTAAACCTTATGGTTGCAATATAGCTAATAGAACCAGGAAGCAAAGAACAAAAAATAAAAAATTACAATTTAAAAGTCCCACTGGGGATATTAATGAGAGGCAGGATCACAGACAAAAGATGTGCAGTTTTCCTTAACTGCCTTCAAATCATAGTGCTCATTTTGGTTTTAAAAAGCCTTTGCTTTTAATCTGTAAATCAATTATGTCTTGAATGATGGTACTTATAGAAGGTGCTGTGTATGAATATTTAGAATGTCTTTAGTTCTGCAATTAGTGGTGGGACTGACTTCAGTTAACTGCCTTTGATACAGAGATTTGGGGTCAAAAATAATATTCCTCTGTGTGTCATGGATTGGCTCATTTTTTGGAGCTAGGCTGTTTCCTACCTTCTATTTGCTATATGAAGTTATTTACATCTGGGGCTTACTGGGACAGCCATGGCAGCTTTGGTACTTTGCAGGATGATTTGAATATTAAATACTCTGATCTGATCTGATGGGGATTTAGCCTCATGGTTCTAGGAATGCTTCAATCCATTTCAGGCTCAGGAATCACACTGAGGAGTTCCTTTGCTCAGGTTGTTCCCCAAGCCCATGTTTTGCTGTGCTGCTTTGATTTTGATGTCAATATTAAAAGGCTTTTGGTGCTTAATGAAAGGACTGAGGAGAAAGTTTAATGTACACAGTGTTAAACTGCAGATGCCTTTCCTTCCCCATGAAAAGCAGACATTAAGATTATGTACTGCTCAGATGGTTTCATTGCTAGCTCATTTGGTTTTCTTTCCCAAAGAGACTGTCAGTTTAAATCTCTCTTCATACATGCATTAAATTTACACTGTTTCATAAAACAACAGTACAAAGGATGTTATTGACAGTTCTGCTCCTGAATTCAGCAAAGCTAAAATGAAACAGTGGGTAGAAATTCAGGGTTGTTTGCAGAAAGGTGTTGCTCAGCCCATGCTGCTGGGCACAGCTTTTAGTTTATGATCCTTGCCATTTCTCAAGAAGTGTCAGGGCTATAACTGCACCTGATTAAAAAGAAAAACTGTGCATCAATGCACCATAAAGCACTGCCCTGGGAGGCCCTAAGCAGCTCTGAAGCCTGTAAACAGTTTGAGTAGAGGTTTGCATCTCAGAGAATATGACACAAAATCTCACATTTGCTTAATCACGTTAAAACTTGCAGTACAAAGAAACCAGTAGGTAAATTAAAACTACTGTTCCATGTGTTTTTAACTTCTTCTAAGGTCAAATTAAATTAAGTGAAAACACAGTGCTGATGTTGGAAGTTATGAACCCATAATAGCATTGCCCTTCACTTGTGTTGCAAAAGTAATTTTCCTAATATGATAAAATTCAAAGTATTCCCGTTTGCTTGTTGCTGTTGTTGCATCAGATTTTCCTGCTTAGTCGCCTCTAAAGCTTGGTAAATTTAGCAATAGTCTCATTATGTGTAATCATGTAATTTGGTTCATCATGTGGAAGCTGCTATTTGAAGCTGACTGTTCAATGTGCCTAATTTCAGTTGCACTTTTAAACCCACCTAGGTTTAAAGCCTAAGTTTTAAGCCTAGGAATCACCTGAGGACTGAGAGATCCTGGGTTATCTGTAGTTTAGATTTCCAGGGGCCTCAGGGTTACAGCTCTTGTAGCATCTTCTGCACATCTTGATTCAGTGTATTAAAATATGACAAGCATCATGTAGCACCAAATTTGGGGCTTTTTCAGGATAATGTGTTGAGTAATAAAAAGCAAATTGTGAACCATTGCCAAAACCATACCAAGAAAATACTTATCCTGTTTGAAAAAGCCAATGGTGTGCAATGGGCAATATGAACACTCTGAAACTTGATTTCTGTTGTTAAATGTAAAACAAATTTCCTGTGTATATTACCATAAAATCATGTCTGCATTTATATTAACACTTAGTTGAAAGCAGGAATGCAGATTGTGTTTTGTTGTTTGGGTTTTTTTTTGTTGTTGTTTGTTTGGGGTTTTTCTAGACAAGGTTTCCAGTTGTTCCTACTTGCTGCATGTTGGTTCATGATGCAGAGCAATCTTAGCTGGAACAGATGGGATTCCTTTCAGATTAAATAGATGATGCACTCTGGGAGCACTTCATGTATTCCACACATTAATTGGTTTTGAGACTATGGAACCAGGCTGGAGCTCTTCAGAAGTAACCCCACCAAAAAACATGTGTAGTGCAAATATCAGGTCCTTTGTACCAGCTGCTTCTTTCCTATTTGTGTTGTTTGCTACAGAATGTTTTAAAAGGATCATCAAAGCAGGGAAGGAACAAATCATTTTTGCAGTGAGAACAATTTTGTGTGTTTTCCGCTTGCGATAAGGATTTTTGCATTATATCAAATGTTCATTCAATACATTCATATTATCTCATAGGAACATGTAATAAGATCCTCTTCATGAATTATTATGAGGAGTCACTTGAACTGCTTAAAGTCTCCTTTATCATTCCTACCAAACCACCATTATAAATAAATGACTTCTTATCATTCTCTGTTTAACACATGTCATAGGTTCATAATGTCATAATTCATTGCTGATTCGACTTCTGCATTTTCTATTTTGGATGTCATAGGAAGCTCCAATGTACTGGAATAGGGGAAAATTTCATTAAATAGGTCTGTTTCAATGTTGGCTTTATCTCATGAATTACAATATCCTGTTGATGGGAAGAGTGATATTTTATTATTGGTGCTGCAGTAAACCAAAAATGTTTTGAACTGCCAAGGAAAGGAAAATCTGTCCGGTGTATTTTTACAATAATCACCAGTACTGGAGGATTAAACTCCAAGAGAGTGTGTGCTCACATAAATTTAAGAACACTTTTAAAATTGCTTCTACTTCTATAAACTTATATGTATTTTCACTGAGTATTCTAACTGTAAACTAAAGCTTCCTAATCCTCTGGGTGAGATGTTTTTGTGATGAATTCTGCACCATAACTAAGGTTAGATACAGTCCTGTGGTTGTGACCTCTGCACAGAACTCTGTTATCAGGTTTGGAGTGCAGGGTCCTGCTGCAGTAGAGAAACCAGGATGTGAATTCAGTTTTTATGGAGAAAAAGGATCTCTCATTGCATATTCTCCAAGGTCTAATTTAGAAAGAAAAGGGAAAACAGATATAGCAATGTAAAAAGGTTCTATAGGATCATTCTTAAAATGGGGTGCAGTTCTAAATAGTGCACTGCTTTTGTGCACAAATAATTAATTATTGCGTATCACTTGATTTAAAGAAAATAACAGGATCTTACATATGAATTGAGAGATATAGATACCTTAAGCTCATTTGCTTTTAAAAAAATATTTGTTTTATAAAATATTATCAAACCTAATTAATAAAAATCAATATTGATACAATTTTACAGTGGCCTTAAACTTCCAAACACCGGGAATGCAAATGGAATTGCAAGATGGCAAATTCCTGGACAATGGTGGCTGTGGCTACGTGCTGAAACCTGAATTCCTGAGGGATCGCAACACCAAATTCACACCCCGAAACGTGGGAGGCTACAGCAAACCAATGTCTCTGTCAATAAGGGTAAGGTTCCTGAAGTGTTGCTTTGTTCCATAAAAATGGGAAAACAAACCCTCTGTAGTTCAGATGCAATTGTTATATATATAATCTTTCCCCATTTTATTCCCATTCCTGCTTGTTGGGAACTAATGTTTTCAACAAGATGGTAAAACTCTCACATAGCATGTACTGCTGCTTGGGTGCTTTCCCATCTGTAGTTCATTTCTAGTTGCTAAAAATATGTAGGGGTTCAGAGCCTCTAAGAGTCTGTAAAAAGACATGATTTTTCATGATGCTGTATAAAGAAATAGGAATAATGTAGCTGACAAAGGGACCAGTCAATTGTGGTTGTGGAAACTGAAGTGAAAACACAGAAATCAAATGTGCACTTTGGGTGTTATTTCTGTCAATAATACCATGTGTACTATTATCATGTTAATTGATAAATAGAAAATTTTAAAGATAAAATAGGAAGCTTTATGCTTCTTTTCAGCCTCATTATCTTCCTATGCATATATAAAAGACTATTTATAATCCTAAAATGGTATAAAAAGTGTGAAAGGAGGGATGAATAAATAAATCTTTGAATTATTTCTACTACTCCCAAATTATAATGTGATTTACTTTCCAAAAATACTAGAAATACATGTAATTTACAAATAAATGGTTGGAAAAGCCCTTTTTTGAGGTCAAGTAGATTTGTTATAAGTGTTTACTAATTAGAAAACTCCTTTTTCCCAATGAAAAAGTAATATTTCTGATTACACAGAACAGCACTTGCATAAATGCTATTTAATTAGCACATAATTAGTGTGTAATTGCTATTTTATTTCTTTCAGAGTAATAAATAGTGGAGATAAAACAATAGTTAGTGACAATTATGAAATCCTTACATAATGCACGCACCTAATCAAGAACATTTTAGTGTCCTGACACTGAGCATACCAATTGTGAATAGACCCTGCTGCATGATTTCAGGCAGCCAGGCAAATACACCAGTTATTTTAGCCCTAATTTGTATGAAGCTGGAATTAAGAGGATGAAAAACCCCAAATTGTAATGTAGGAGACAGACAAAATCGTTGTCAATGCAAAGGAAGTGTCTGAGTTTGGAAGGAGCTGGAGAAGAGAAAGGCAGTGTTTTAGACTGAGGACTTGGAGGCTGCAGGCTGGGTAGTGCAGGCTGCAGGGAAGCAGTGGCATCCCACTGGCTGAGGCACTGAAGGGCACAGAGAGCCCCATTCATAGTCAGCAGCAAAACCCAGGAAATGGGGGTTGAAGACAAAAGGAATTGGGAGCAGGAGTCAAAGGAAAAGCAGCTTCTGCTGAAAAAGTTACTGACTGGATGAATGGAGAAATGACTTAACAGAAAGCAAAGACAAAACATTTGGGGGGAAATCTCTGAGGATGAATGAATGAACAGGAAAATCACATAGGGCCTGATTTAACAGAATTCATTATCCTTAACCTGATGTGCCACAGTTCCCACCAAGAAGAGGCATAGAGCCTGTGAAGCAGAAATAGGGATATTCAAGGTGCTTCATAAAGACTCTTAGCCTAACAATTTCTACATCTCTCTGTATGTCTGCTTCACCTTGGATCTTAAAAACTGATTGGATTAATGGATTTGGGTCATAGTGTGCTTAAAAGAGCTCATTCTTTTCCCACCCCAGGGGAGACTTAGACTGAGTCTAGCAATGGGTCATGCAGGCCATGGCAATAGCATTGAGGACATGGCAAGGAATCTCCCAGGTTCTTTGTGGGCAACCCATCAGTGACTTCTAGGGAAGGCAGTAGCTATTCCCTAGGAAGAAAGGACTTCAGGGTTTGTCAAGCCACTGTTCTTCAATATTTCAGGCTAGAACTGCTCTTGGAGCAAGGTGTTACAGAAAATACCTAAGCGAAACTTGAATTTGTGGGTTTTGATTTTTTGGTCTTGACAGGGGAATAAGAATCTCTTATGATGCTTAGTCCAGAGACCAGGATCACGAATCATATCTTTCAGCTGTGCTTTCAGGCTTGTATCTCTCTCTCAATACATTTCATACACTGATTTCTGAAAGGCTGATTACTGCACAGATGCTTACTCTTTCCTGGGTGTCCTGAAATATAGATAGAAAGCAGACAAAGCTGTGACTTTCACAAATCCTTTCTTAGGCTGGGTGCCAGATTACAGGGCAGTCTGAAACAAAATTTCCAGGTAGCTAACTAAATTATGGAAAAACACATCAGGAAGCTCACTAAATGAAGAGATTTTGCCTTACTGTGCAAGAGATGAGGCACAGGTGAGGCAGTCTGCTACATACCCTGTAGCACAGTGCTGATGTCATGGTGGGTCTGGGTGCTGATCCACTTCACACAGATTGGAATTCATGAGATGGTAGAATTGTTGAGAGTAGAAGATGTTTGCATGGTAACAGAATCTAATTTTTATGCGCATTGAATAAAATATTGAATAAAAGCTATTGAATAAAAATATCTGGAAATTATTGTTTAAAATATGATATCAGTTATACATATATATAGTTTTGTATATATATAAAGAGGGTGGTGAAACACTGGCACAGGCAGCCCAGAGAGCTTATATTTGTCCCATCCCTGTAGCCATTCCAGGTCAGTTTAGAGTGGGTTTGGAGAAATCTTACCTGGTTGAAAATGTTCCTAAACCACAATCTTTCAAAAAAAATTATTAAAAAATCAAATTAGATGGGAAGCACCACATTCTTGATTCCATTGTGTTCAATACTCCAGTTATGGTTGGTATATACTTAAAGTAATTTCTTATGAAAGTTATTTCTATTATGGCTACAACATGGCTGTGATGAATAGTTCATTCTTACAGTTATTTCAACACAACTTTAATTTTCCAGCTGATCAGTGGCCATCAGTTACCACCCAGCAGCGTATCAAAGACCAACAAAGCTGACCCCATTGTGCAGATAGAAATCTTTGGTGTGCCAGAGGATCAAACCAGAAGGAAATCTAGTGTTATAAAAAGCAATGGTGAGTGTCACTCTGATTCTCTCGACTGTGAACAAAGCACATCAACATTTTATAAGGAATCACCAACTCTGCATCCCAAGGAGTTGCAATAGAAAATGCAATGATTTCTCTCTAGACTAAGATCTCCTGGCACAAAACCTGTAGCAGAAGTTCATGCTGTGTGCCATTTTTCTAGACTGGTAGATTAAGGAAGCACGAACTCCTAGCTGGGAGCTCTCCCTTTCTATAGGAAGATGGAATTTTTTTTGCACACTGCTGTGGGCTCATCCTGGACAGCAGCTCTGCCCCACAGAGCTGCTTGCCTGCTCTCTCCTAGCTGGATGGGAAGAGGGCTGGAAGGGCCAAAATGAGAAAACACCTGGGTTAAGATGAAGATAATTCTTTAATTCGTTTAATAGGTGAAGCAAAAACAGCACACACAAGCAAAGCAAAATAAGGAATTAATTTATCACTTCCCATGGGCAGGATGTAGAGCCATTCCCAGGGAAACAAGGCTTCACTATTGAGCTTTGTGGTTACTTGGAAAGACAGACACTGTAACTCTGCATGCCCTTCCTCCTCTCCCCCAGCTGTGAGCATGACACCATTGCTAAGGAACATCCCTTTGGTCAACTGGGGACAGCTGTCCCACTTGCACCTCCTCCCAACTTCCTGGGTACCCCAGCCCCCTCACTGGGATGGGGAGGCTGCTTTGCAGGGTGAGAAAGAGAAATCTCCACACTGTGTAAGCCCTGTTCAGCAACAGCTCAACCACTGGTGTGTAGTCAGCATTGTTTGGGTCAAAAATCCAAAATGCAGCACCACAGGGGTTGATACGAAAAAAATTAATCCTATTCTAGCCTAAACCAATACACAAATTGGTGAATTTAGACTTTTTTATCTTAAGCAATTACTGTAACTTCATCACTTGTCTCATTTGAAGTTTCTAGCAGGAGTAATCCCTTAATTGTTTGACAGGTGAAGTGTGTACTCTTTGTAGCTGTCTTTGAGCACTCCCTTATCTTTGTCGTATAGATCTTCTTGATGTCTCAGACTACAAGCTCTCTGTGATCTCCCTTTGTCTGTACCTCTGTCTTCTATTTCTTTTTCTTTTTTATAGGTGGCTGATGTTTTAAATCAGCCCCTGAATTTCTTTTTCTCTGCATGAGCATTGCTAAAAACAAAGAAACCCCCTTCTGTTTCACACTCTCCTTTTTGTATTTCTAGTCAAGTGAACATGTTACTACCTGAATTTATTTATTTCCAACACTGTGAAAGGAGAAACTTTGGCAAAAGCATGAAACTGGTTTGGCTATAGGAAAATTGAGGTTGAGCAGAAGTTCTTAACCTGGGTATCCTTGTCCCATTTTGCTCTCTTTTAAGGGATGGCACCACTCAGGCTTTTGCACCATACAGTCAGTGGGAATCTTGTTATTTATTTAAATGGGCACAGATATCTAGGGAAAAAGAATGACTCTTTACCAGTTCAGACTAGTGATAGCAGGTACAATATTTCAGTTATTGAGTAGAAAAAAAAGAAAGAAATCATATTTTAAACCTGTTTCTTTTCTCTTTTCTTTAGCTTTGTGCCCTAAATGGAACGAAACGTTCTCTTTTAACATCCAAGTTCCAGAACTGGCAATGATTCGCTTCTGTGTGGAGGATGAGGTCTCTCTGGTTAACAGAGAATTCCTTGGCCAATACACTTTACCTGTGACGAGCCTAAATACAGGTAACACTTTTGTGAGAACCACCTATACCTGCTCAAAAAAATCTGCAACATCCCAGGCTTTTATTGCTACTGTAGCTTTGAGACAGTGCAGCATCATGCTGTATTTTCTAGAGGACGATGATGAAACTAAATGAATAAATGGCACTCTCTGATTTTTGAAATAATTGTATTCTCTGAATGCAAATCATGTTGAAATCAAAACAATATTAATGACAGGTGATAATTCCCACTGCAGTATTCCATTCTAGATGGAAACTGCTCAAGTGGTCTTTTAATTCATTGCAAATACTGAGACTAGTCAGAACTATGAAGGCAACATTTTTGTGCACTTCCTACTCAGATAAATTCAAAACCCAATACCAAATTAAAACTCTCTAAGGTAACCTATCTGCAACTTTTCAGAGTGGAGAACAGTGGTTATAAATGAGGCAAAATATTTATGGCATTTTTCTTGGTGGAGTTTCTTTTGTTAAGTCAGTAGAGCTCCTGGAATCTTTGTACTGAATAGGCTGCACATAAAGAGCAGACACAGAAGCCAACAGGCCAAGGAGAAAGGCTTATGTAAAATGGCTGTTTACTACACTGGCTTTCCAAAGCTATTTCTGACAAAACAAACAGCTTTTATTAGGGAATAAAGATGGGAAGGCAAAACATTGCAGCTGGCAACAGGCACTCTGCCTTTTTTTATTAAGCTTAACAGGGTTTTAAATGGATTTTTTTCCCCTCATGTTTGGAAGTCATAAAGCTGCTTGTGATTCTTAGTTGAGGTTGAGGAGTTATACAAGAACAAAGACATTACTCTTAGAGCTCAGTTGTTTTTCTGCAACATAAAGTTTTACACTGGTAAACTTTTACTTTCCTTTTATTTGTATACATCTAAATAATGAAAGAAAAGTCAAGCCACCAACTCACAACGTCTGAGACAATTTCAAACATCAAACACTGCTGCTTACAAGTGCTTGTAAAATGATTGATTGAGGCTTTTTTTTAGATCCAAATTTTCACTGTGGCTTAATGTCTCTATAGGATTAATTTTGGTCACAAATGAGGGATTCATGGGAAAAATAAGAGCAGTAGATTTTCAAGGAAATATTTTTAGTGGAGTAATGCAAAATGCTAGGGAATGAGTCTAGGTACAAAAGCTATAATGATGCCAAACAAATTGCCCCAGTCCCCACTTAACACAACATAAAAAAGGTACTTTGCCATCAGGATGCCCAGAGGCTATAAATAAAGTGTTTCTAAGAGGTGAAGAGATAAATAATTTCAAAATTTATTGCAAGCATTTATTTACTGCAATGCTTAACACTGAGATCTCTGAAACCAGGTCTGGAATGATGGTTTTGCTTTAGGTACCCAAGCTCTCTAAACAGTGAAATGGGAAAATAATGGTCTTGCAGAGGGAGTCACAAGAAAAGGAAAGAATTGCCTAAAATGCTGAAGGGTGAGCCAGGATTTCAGTCCTAGTCTTCAACACTCCAATTGCTTTAATCTGTACTACAGGACTGTCCCTCAGTCCCTAGGAATCATATCCCTGAGGTGTCCCTGAGGGCAGGTTGCTTCCAAAAGCTGAGCAGTGCTTACATCTTTTTATTTTCTTTGACAGGCAGTGGGACAAAGTTGTGCCATTTCCTCCCTCCTCTGCATTTTCTTTTGAAAGGACTCAAATCTATATCCACACTGCCTTCCTCTCCCCAGCAGCAGACTCTCAACTACTTGTAGACTCTGCTGGGGAGGAATGCTTGCTCTCCAGCTGTAGCAGAATTTGATTTTCCATGTAGTGAATCTGTAGCCATACTCAGAGGGGCTGAAATTGAGAAAAAAAATCTCTACCTGCATGGTTATAGGCAAATAGGAGAGAGGTTCCTCTGTTACAGTCCCTGTGACAATGAATCTGCCATGGAGAATACTAACACAGGACAGGAACTCAATTATTACCTGTATTATCACGGGATCCAGGAGTAGTTAATTATTTAATGCAAATTGGACCTATTTCAATACCAAAAACCAAGTTTTACTTCTCTCAGGATACTTGGTAGAATATTCTGTAGGTAGGGGCTAGAACACAAGTCTTCAGAAATTAATCTTAGTCCTTGAAGCATCTCTTTGGACAGGAAATCAACCAAGCCTTCCACATATTGTGTGCATGCCTTAAAAACTGATCTCAAATGTAAATTGCCTGAAGCCAGCTTTAATATCTGCTGCCCAGAATCTGAACCTTGAATACCAGAGGAACTTATGTGTAATGTGAAAGAACGAGGGGAAATGGCCTCAGGCTGTGCCAGGGAAGGTTCAGTTGGACATCAGGGAGAGTTTTGTCACTGGAAGTGTTGTCCAGCATTAGAAAAGGTTGCTCAGAGAGGAGCTGGAATCACCATCCCTGAAGGTGTTCAAGAAACAATTGGCTGTGGCTTTAAGTGCCTGCTTCACAAGGTGGTGATCAGTCAAAGGCTGGATTTGATGATCATTGAGATATTTTCCAATCTAAATGAATCTATAAATGTGTATAAAAGAAGCAAGAAATTCCAAACCCAAGGAAATGTGGATCACAAAGATTCAGGCATCCAGACACACCTAAAAAGCGATTTTGAAAATTGCAGTTCAGAACATAGATATAAAACAGAGACTTACTTAAATTGCTGGAGTTATATATATAAAATACAGAAAATGTTAAAATCAAAAGTGACATTGGTTATTATTATTAATTAATGGATATTTAGTTATATAAAGCAATACAGGTTGGGATTTTGAAGAAGAGATTGTTTTTTTTCTAAGCAGGTAAGTGAATTATGTTTGAAGTTCAGAACTATGGCTTCTCCAAATGCTTCAACAACCAGATGAACACGCAGGTTCTGATGGCATGACTTCTGTCTGATAAAGTGAATTACTCGTATGAAATCAATTTTTAGCTGTCATGGCAAAAGATCTTGCACTTCACTTTTTTCTGCCTCAGCTGGACAGTGCACAGCTGCTGCAACACCATTCTGTAGGCACTATCACTGCTTGATTGACAGGTGATGTCATTTGCTATCAGAACAATGTGTGCAGCACATAACCTTGGATGTTACATTGTAAGCTTTGCCCATGTTTAAATATCACTGGGCTAAAAGTCTTCCTTTTGAAAAAATACCACATCCTGAAAAACACTGGAGCTTTTCACTCTGTCACCAAAAACACCAGAATTGAAATACTATATATTAGAGAGAGATGAAAAAAACCAGCACAAATTGTGTATAGGTCCTGAATAATTTCATTTTATTTTAAAGAGCTATTTACAGAATCATTAATTATTCCTTGTTTGCACAGATGATTGTAATAAAACCACTCCATCATAATATTTGTGCTTGTGGTTAATACACTAATAAAGGTGTGATCATATTTACAGGTTACCGTAAAATTCCGCTGATGTCCAAAGAAGGCACCAAGCTGGAATCTGCATCGCTGTTTGCTCATGTCTGGTACTATTAGTGATGTTCTGCAGAAGGAATTGTTCTGGGGGATTGTCCCCTGCTTCAATAAAGTAGCATTTCTGGCTTTGCAACAGCCCAATGGCCTGATTCCCAGAGAGGACTGTTCTCGATGACTTTATGAAGCCAGTGGGACTTTCATGGAAGGAGTATCCTGAATAAAAGTTCTTGTCCTTGGCTGTACTGCTATTTTTTTGTAGAAGAATGGGGTTAAGAAAACCTAAGAGCCTTGAAGTGCATGAGACCATGGGACCTGATGAACAGGCTGAAGTCCCCACTGATTGAAAAAGGGGAAACACAGCCCACATTTGTTGTCAAAAGCAGCATCGAGGGAGGTGATTTTACCTTCCTACTCTGCTCTCAGGATATCCCTGAAAAGTTGCATTCAGCTCTGGGGCTCCCACCACAAGAAAAATGCTGATCTTTTGGAGTGAGTCCAGAGTGATCATGAAAATGATCAGAGGTGTGGAGCACCTCTGCTGTGAGGGAAGGTAGAGAGAATTGGAGCTGCTCAGCCTAGAGAAGAAAAGGCTCCAGGGAGACCTTATAGAATCATCCAGTAGAAGGGCAAGAGTGGATGGCTTTAAACTGAAAGAAGGTAAGTTTAATTGGGTATTAGGAAGAAATTCTTTACTGTGAGGGTGGTGAGGCACTGGCACAGGTTTCCAGAAAAGTTGTGGACTCCTCATCCCTTCAAAGCCAGCTGGATGGGGCTCTGAGCNATCGGGCTCTGTGCAACCCATAAAGTGTCTCTGGCCATGGCAGGGGGTTGGAATGAGATGATCTTTGAAGTTCCTTCCAACTCAAGCCATTCTGTGATTCTATTATTCTGTGATTATTTAGAAATAACTCATAAATACTGAACGTTTTTTGGTGATTTTTAAAATTCAGTTAATGTCACTTAGAGCTAATTTCAAATTTATAATGAATTATTGAATGAGAATAATAATCCAATATATATGAGAGATATATATGAGAAATCATGCCAGTTTTTAGGATATGAGCCTTTGAAATCAACATTTTTATTTGTATTGAACAAAATTTCTTACCTTTTCAAGGGAACAGCAAAAATTACACATACAATGTTCCCATTAAATTTGTAAAATGTGGGTTCTGATTGGGCTATTCCTCTTTAGTGCCCACTGTCATTTTCTTACCTGAAAAATAGCTTTGAGAAAAAAAGCACTTCTTAAAATAATAATAATAAAAAAAAAATCATATGCTAGTATTGGTATTTTTCTTTAGCTTAGTCTTGAACCTCCTGCTGCTAAAGCAAGATAAAAAAATTCATGGTCTGATTTGTAGAGAACCATGCTCCTCATAGGATGCATCCTACTGGGAACTCAGGAAATCAGGAACACAGTGCCCTGAGGAGAACTAGAGAATTTTAGAAAAGGCAAAGGTTGATTTTGTGTGTGAAGATCTATGACAACTTCTTGCCTAACAGAGCCATCAGTGTAGATCTTAACCATAAGACACGATTTTCCCCCCTTCCTTTCAGAACTGAAGTTTTGTTGACCTTCCACAGGACTAAAGTTACACAACTAATGGCAGATTTGTTACTCAAATATGATTTTTTTAAAGGATGTTATATTTACAAGCTTCTTTAATATTGAGCAATATTGCTTAAGTTTGCAGACAGTTCTGATAGTACATTGTACTGCTCTTTTTATTTATTGCTATTCTAATGCTGTTTTATTTAATGTTGCTCTAGGATGGAAAATCAGGGCATATGGTAAACAAGGGTTAGAAAATGTCACAGGAAATAACACTGTTAGAAAATTGCATTAGTGTTTTAATAAGGAAACTGAGACAGTAGACTAAGAGGAATCTGAAATCAATATTGAACTGGAAGGTCAGGTAATTTGATAACTTTGTAAGCTGATCTCAGTGTGTTTTCTGTGCTTGAATGACAAGGAACTTGGTTCATTTCCCAGGAGAGACCATGGTATAAAATGTTTGGTGTCCTGATCTTTGTAGTGATGATATTCTGTGTGGCAGCCAACATCTCTTGTATGTGGTAAATACTTTACAGTTTCTTACAGCTCTGAATAGACTAATATTAATATTCAGAGTTCCCCTTACCTCCCCTTACTGAGGAGGAGCTTAGTACACCAGTTTGACTAGGGAAAGTATTTTCAGATAAAACCTGATCAAGTCCATTGCTTTGATGCTGAGAAAAACTCCAGCTTATTTAATTTCCCAAGCAACACCCCAAATCCCACTCCAGAAGCTTTATACAGCTTTATATTCTGAAGATTGATGTGGACATCCTTTGGGAGAAGAAGGCAATTATCTTAACTTCTGGGATTATTACCCCTCTGTTGGCAACTTTTCCACCTGGTAGGACAAATGTCAGATCTGTCCAGCATATGGGAATTTAAAATTTACAGCAGATCAGATCACAAATCAACACATCTCCTTAAAAATGTGCCCCTGGCCCTGGAAAGGTTTATTTACATGGTCAGTGGGTGTGTAAGAGAGTCTGGCAATTATGGGCAGCTCATTGTGGCTGCTCACATGCCAAATGCTTAAAGATGTGCATAAGTGCTTCCTCAAATTAGAGAAAAACAGAGCCCATAATTAGCATCTGTGAACTTAAAGGAACCACTCATGTTCATTATTTAATATATAAACATGTATTTTATAGCCCTGAGGTCTATTAAATGCATGTATTGACTTGAATCCCTTATGCAGCATAGGAGTGCAGTGTGGGAAGTTCTGAACAAATATCTGTGGTATCATGAGCTTAAATAAATCCCCCACTTAAGGCTCACATTCTGTATATTCCCTTTATTCATGAACATCAGCTTCTTCATACAAATGACCAGTTACATCTGCCTCTTGGATGTCAGAATAAAAAAAAAAAAGACATATATTATTGATAGATTAATATCCTGGATTACATGTTACATTGTATCAAAACTTTTAAAGCTGTTATAAAACCGAAGTATTGATTGGGTAAGATTTAATGTGAAATGTGCTGGACATCTGAAATATATTGGCAGGGAACCATCCCATGCAGTGATGATAAATTACATCATTATCAGCATTGTTTCAACACAGTCAGTGGAATTAATGGGCAAAGAATGAGGCCCCCCACACTGATGTGTCTAGAATTCAGTATTTTTACAGTACTATTTAATATTAACAAAACCAAGCCCTTCATTGCTGCCATAAGAGCTTTCTGCATGTTGCTAGAAGTCCTTAGCATGTGATTCCCTAAACTCACACTCTCAGGAATCTGTGGCAGGAAGACAGTAGCACTTTTAAGACAATAGGATATGTGCTCAGCAGATGACTCCCTATTCTCAAGGGCAACTGAGACNAATAGCCTTATGGTTAGAAATGTTCTGATATGTGCTCAGCAGATGACTGCCTATTCTCAAGGGCAACTGAGACAAAATGTACCGTGGGAAATGGGATAAAGAAACATTAGTGGGCAAATAATTGAATCATCTTGGAGAACATTTAAATTACACTGTTTCCCAGTGGGTACCACTTTTCTTCATTTAACTGGACACTGCTCAGTTGAATGTTAACAGCTCCCACGAATATTCCTTTGCTTTTCACAACGAGCTTCAGTACACGGCCTTGGAGCTCTGTGACTCTGTCATATACAATCTGAAATAATATATAGTGAAACAGAAAAAACATACAAGTTTGTTAATCTATTTGACAGGCAAAGTACTTCAATGCTGCATTCAGGATGATGATTAATCCAACTTTGTGATAATTGCTTTACACTTCTATCCAGAATAGTAAGTTATTAACCATGAGCCAAATTCACTTAGTGAATTTACCTCAGAAATACATTTGACCTTATCTAGTTTATATAAAGAGATTCTACCTTAGAATCATGAACTTAGGCTCGTGAGATCTAAATAAATTTGAAACCTGTCTTGAACAATTCTTGAGAGAAAAATATCATTATTCATAATTTTCCCTGTGAAAAGTGGAAAAGATTGGACCCAGTTTAGCAAGTGGAACTTACTAAATTTAGATGTTTAGTGCTGTTGATGCTTCTCAAAATAAATGAGACAGTAGTTTAGCATCTCTTAAAAATTACTAACTCCTATAATTTTTAAAATAGCTTTTAAATTACCTTAACACTGTGAGAACACACAAGGATTAAGTATGAAATCATAATGGTATATTTTCTGAATTTAAAAAACCCCAATCTGGAGCAGTAGCCTAACAAGAATAAGCTGCACTCAGAACAGATTCCCATGCTTCAGTCTCTGCATTAATCAAAACCTGCTGAGTGAAGTGCATTGTGGGCTGATAAAATGTGGAGGAATGCTCTCAGATAGGGCAGGCCTGAAAGGTAAGCTTGCTTAAGAGAAGTACATTTAATCTAATATTTCTATGGCTGGTTTTGCTATTTTAGTTGCAGTGGGAAAACGCTTTAAACTTTATTCTCTCCATGCTGTTTAAAAAGCAAATGCGGTGACATCCTCTCAGCTCAGGAGAATGGGGAACTGAAACTGCCTAAAAGGCATTTTCCTGCTTGGATTTTTCCATGGAATCTGAATGCCCCTCTAGCCTATGGCACTGCTGAGGAAAAGGAGAGGCACACTGAGCCCCTCTAGCTTAGATCTCTTTGGCTGTGTTCCTCGAGCCCTCTCTGTACTTCCACTTGCAACTGCAGGAATTTCACAGGGAGCGCAGAATGGACAGGACACCAGGCAACCCTCACAGAAAGCACCAACAGGACACCAAGAAAGGTCTTACAGGGGGGTTACCATTTCCTTTTCCATTTATAAACCTTTGGAAATAATAGTTTGGGATGTCTGTCACGAAATTTGCACCTGGTGCTTTTTGGTTTTCATGTTTACTGTGCCTATTTAGCCAAATTGTCAGTGAATTACTACTTCCACAGCTTCTCTTTCCCCTCCCCAAAATAAAAGTGAGATAATGAAGAAAATCTGAAAAGCAAGGACAGGTACAGTAAGCATAATACAATTTAGAATAAATCTGTGATCTGACACTGAGTTGATGCTAATGGTACCAAAGAAAGCTGCCTTGTTTCTTTGTCAATTTATTAAAGGTACCAGCTGTTGCTTCAAATCACAGAAACTACTCATATCAGCTGTAAATGCTAAGAAACTTAACTGGGATAATGAACAATTTTCAATCTTTGGCCAAAAAGAAGCTTTAATCTTTGAGCAATGACACACCTTTGCAGTGCAGGGTGGGTGCTTTTCCAATCATCCCAGTAAACTGTTTCTAAAATGGTACTGCATATTCAGCTGGAGTTAGGTACACCTTATCATCAAGATGGAGAGAGTAAAGAAAGGTCTGGAGGAGGCTGAATTAGGATGTGGATAAAACAAATGCCACCTGCCAAAATTTGGGAACAGGTAAATCCTGAAATGATTGTGCAGTGAGAATACTTGCCTGCCTTTTACACTGATAGATCAGATGGAGGTGAGCTATACGTGGCCATGCAGCAAATCAGTGGGACAGTTAGGGCTGGAATTCAACTATTCCTGGCTCCAAAAAGAGAAACACTGTTGACCTCCAGGAGTCTAATGACATTTTAATCACTAATGAGGGACAGTTGCTTCTCCTTAGGTAGCCATGGCACAGTTCCTAGATTTGGTAATTAATCCAGGGTAGTTTTGATGCATGAAACTGGGGGGAGTGGCTGTGGCTCCTGGTGCAGTTCCCCTCCTCCCCTTCCATCAGACTGGCTGGGGCTGCTCTGCCTTCATTTTCTCTTTATATTCCATTTTCTGTGTTCCTCCTCTTCTTCTCTACCACCACTTAATGCAATATAACATAAAATACTGTGAAAGCCACAAATTCCAAAAAACCAAATACAGGCACAAGAGAAAAGAAGGATTTGTTTGCTAAAAGCAACTCCAAAACATTTGCTGTAACTCATTTTATTGCCAACCCTCCTGGACTTTCACATCTTCACTCTCACACACATGAGTAAAAATCAAACATAAAAAGCAGTTTTGCAAGGTTTATAATTTGCTGTAGGCAGTCATAAGCAATAGAAGTATGAAACTAAAATCAAAAATACCCAAGAGAAGCACATTTCAGATTTTTCTCAGTCTGGAACAAAGAAGGAAATTAATATACAGCTTCCTTCCAGCCATTTGGCTTTAATAAAAACTTATGAACTCATAAAAAAGGCTACTAGATTTCTGTACACAGTGTTTTGGACAGTAACTAACTTAAGAGACAGCTGATTTATATTTTTAGTAGTTTTTCTTCCCTGGGGCAGCTTCTGCCTCAGTCTACCAGCCTTGGACAAAAAACTGCATCCAGAATGACATCACATATGGAGGAGCAGAGCTGCTAAAGCACAGGCATCAGGTTGGAAATGGCCAAGTTCAGTGGAACCATATGTCCCTGCTGTGATTAGCACTTCCCAGTGAAAAAGATTGAGCAGCTGGGAAGAAGGCTCTCTGTTTTGATTAAGGACATTAAAGTTTGCACGGAATTTCTTTTAAAGGCAGTGGAATACTCGTGAGCCACAATTAAATCTCCTCCCAGTGCCTAACTGCAGGATTTTGGATTCCCTTGCATTCAAAGGGATCTAAGAACAATTTGGAAGATAATTCTCTTCCAGTGTTGCTGGCTGGCTCTTATCTGTTGTCCATTTTGGATACCTTACAATGAATGCTATGGTATAATCATATTATGTACCTTTGCAAATGTAAGGAAATTTCTTTAGGCAGATTAATTGGATTCATTCCACTCTGACAGCAAAAAAAGCAGGCAAGAACAAAAAAATAAAGCCTAGTTCCTTGTTTTTCCACTGCAGTACTGTAGGGAGGGGAATTTGTCTCAGCTGTGAGCAGCAATACTATTCAGGGAGCCTTCTTACAAAATGCTGGAAGTCATCAGTGTAAGCAGGCACAAACATTTGTAATTAACAGATGTGGGAAAAGAGAAATATTAGAACTCCAGGACTAAGAAACTAAGAGATAAGCACTCAGACTCTGCTGACTAACCTAAACTTCATATCTTATCTATGAAACAGGGTGGAGTGGTAATATTTTCCATGCCTTATACTTTATAGCTTGCTGAAAGAGCATTTGTAAATTGCTTTGAGATCTTTAGGAGATTTGTTACACGTAATAATTGTAATCTCCAATCCCACCTACTGTTTCAATCTCATCTGCCCTTACAAACAAACACAGTTTATACCACTTCCCATCCTGCCATAAATGTTTCTCCATACAAACGTTTCCTTTCACCCCAGAGGCATGAGCACTTCAGTGGTGTGTGAAATAATCACATATAGCTGTGAACTGATGGCATTTTAACATGAAAAGAACCTGGCTATTTATTCTTGTGTTATCATTTAGGACACTGACAACCAATTTCCAAATGTTAATTTGAATAACAGCATCCATTCAATTAATACTTTTCATGCTATTGTGCATATCTACATTCAGAACTGCTGGCTAATGGTGCAATGATGCTTGGCCTCATTTGGCTAACATGTAACTGTGGTTATGGGGTGAGACAGAGCACTCTGAAAAATCCAACTGCTTTCCTGAAGAGAGAGAGAGTCATAAAACACACTCTTTCACTTCTGAGAAAGATGCAAAGCAGACAGTTGTCCCCATTTGTGGTTCAGCTTATGATACATCCCTTCTTTTTGGTCATCTTCATTGCAACAGCTCTAAAAATGCTGTCATGTTGTTGTTTTATATCAAGAGTGGGCAAAGCAAATAAAACAAGTTGCAGCCATGTGGGCTGTCCATGAGCCAGCAGTATGCCCTCATTGCCAAAAAGGGATCCTGGGGTGTGTTAGGAAAAGCACTGACTGCAGATTGAGGAGGTGATCCTGCCTCTCTACTCAGCCCTGGTGAGGCAGGACTGCTGTGTTCAGTTCCAGGCTCAACAGGTCAAGAATAGCAGGGCACCACTGGAGTGAGTCCAGTGAAGGGCTGTGGAGATGGTGAGGGGACTGGAGCACCTCCCTCATGAGCAAAAGCTGAATGAGCTGGGCCTGCTCACCCTGGAAAAGAGGCAGCTGAGAGGGGGCCTCACCTGTGTCTATCAGTGTCTGCAGGAAGAGCTCAGGGGACGTACCAGGCTCTGCTCCGCGGGGCTCAGAAATGGGACAAGAGGCAACAGGAGGAACTGATGCCCAGGGAGTTTCACTGGAATGTGAGGAAGAACTTCCCTGTGCAGTGACTGAGCACTGGAGCAGATTGTCCAGAGAGGGTGAGGAGTCTCCCTCAGCAGTGATATCCCAGAACCATGTGGACAGAATGCTGTGCCATGTGCTCTGGGATGGCCCTGCTGAAAAGGGGACCAGTTGACCCCTGTGGGCCCTTCCAGCCTGACCCATTCTGTGATTCCCTGAAACAAGAAAGGCTGGAAGAAAGTGAACAAGACTCACAAGTTCATTGTAAGTAGGGTCAGAGCCTTTTGGAGCTGTTCTTGTTTTCCTCCGACTGATCTCATAAGGATCTGGCAGAAGATAAAATTCTGCGTGTGCACTTGGGGCAGAGCCATCTGGGAGGTGCTGGAAAACAAGAAGGTCATAAATATGAATGTCCATTTTCCAGCAAAGAAAGCAAATAAAAAGTACCAAATGAAATCTGGGTTTTTAGTAGACACAGAAACATGCTACATTCTCATTATTCTCTGGGCTATAAATTGGAGTGCTAGTGGAATACCAAGAATTATTAGAATTCAGCTTAAAATGGAATCAGGAAAATAAAAATTAAATAATACAAAGACAAGGTAAAATTGTCTATCTTTAATATTTACATTCTGATGGAAAAACCCTTAAGCCTCAATCTACTCTAACTCATCTAAATCTGATACAAAGTCTGGCCCTTCCAATTTCCAGAGCAAGGCATAGAAACTGGATTTTAGACAGTTAGCTCCTATTGATTTTAACCCTACAATTTTAACTCCCTGATATTGGGGAGAACCAATTGTTTTAAGGGTGTTTCATAAAACACATTCCTATAGAAGAGCCAGGAGCATTTCCTGCAGCAATATGGGCAGAACAGGATTCTTACAACAGCCTTTCTGATCTCGCCCATCACACAGCTGCAATCTCTCTTTAATTTTCCAGTTCAGGTTACTGAATGATATTCCAGATATTCCATCTTATATGGTAGCAACTCGAGATCAGAGACAATTTATTAACCAGGCTCAGTCATCAGCCAGTGCTGGTGGGTGGAGAATTCTGTGATAACTTCTGAGGAGCTGTGCAGTTATTCCTAGAGCAGCATTACAAGTACCCAGAAAACACGTTGTGTTACTTGAGGATTTGAAAGAACACACAAGAAACATAAAAATGAAAAACTATGGAGCAGGCACCCTGCCAGCACGTGCCACTTATTGCTTGGCTTATAATTAAGTACAAACCTCCTTGTGCTGGTTACACAGTCAGAAAGCACAAAATGGGGTGTATCAAAATATCAGCAATTTTAATAATCTAATCAGCATTTTAGACAGGAGGTTTACCTGTCTGCTCCCAGGCAATCCAGTGACAGGATGCAAATAAGAATACAGGCAAAAATCAGAGAACTTGAAACATTTGGAAGAAATGAACACAGAGGATGATATAGGCACTTGCATTTATATCTCCTGTTGTAATTTTACATCTGGCTCAGAACAAAGTCATTTCTCAGGTTTTGATTATTCACAGTATGTGTCTGGAGATACGGGGCTTTCTACAGCATTATCAACAACATATCCCTGGGATAGAAGAAACTGCTGTCTCCTAGCAATAAATAACTCCTCTATTGGGAAGGAAAACAGTGCCTGCGTGTGTGAACGACCAGTTCTTGCACAACAAACCTCTGCTTTTTGTTATCTGAAATGATCCTTCAAGGCAAATGATGCGGTCAACTGCAAAACTCATTATTGCTATCATTAACACCATGCAGCATCAAAGGATGCCCCACTCAAACCATTACATATTGTCAGCACTCTGGGAGTGATTAATATTACTATTGCTAAGTTCCCCAAAGCACATCTGATTTAAAATACCCATGGGATTCACTGGCCAACAAAAGAGAGCCATTAAAGGGCAATGGAACTAAAGGGGATTTTCCAATGTGGACGGATTGCCACATTGTTAATGCAGGATTTATAATTTACACTGCCCACTTGAAAGCCCATCTCTGTTGATCTAAGACTGTGCTAAAACTTCAATTGAGGATTACAAGTAACAGTAAACTGAGCATCTCGTAAAAATCAGGAGGGAGAATGAAATGCAACCTAAAGTACCAGTCCAAGCAACCAGGATCCTTCACTTCTCAATGAATAGGTAAACGTCACTGTAACTTGAAGGTCAACTGATTTTAGTTGTTTCAGCCAAAGAAAAGAAGCAGGCTGAGGTGACAGGCTCCAAAGGTAACATGGTTTAACAGGACCTGGGTTTCCAGAAGCATATGCAATTAACTGAAAAGAAGTCAGGGAAAACTGTCACTGTGCCTTTGAGCTGCTCTTTGTCATGTTACCTTGCCTTCAGCCAACTAACCTTCCTCTAGCAGCTGATTCCTCCCAAAATTTAAGGAAGGCACTTTGCAGCAGTGTTTTGGCTGTATGAGATGGACTGAAAACTACTTCCTCACTATCCCTTTGAATGTAGCTAAATGAATGTTGAAAGAGGTGAGCAGGAGCAGAGGGTCAAGAGAGAAAATTAAAAGGAGAACATTTAAGCGATTCAGATGGGAAAACTCAAGGGGACAGCTGTTGCTCTGGGATATTTCAGAACAAAAACAAAGCCACTTTTCATGAATAGTAGCAATCAGCAGTCAGACTGTTAGAGGTAATTTGATGTGCAGCCACCTGAATTCCAAGCAGCTATAGTAGTTCTGATTGTTGGTTTTTTCTCCCCCACTTTAGAGGTGACATTTTCCTCCTTCCTCTTCCCTTGCTGAGGAAAGGCAAAGAGGCCACTCCAAATCCCACTATTGTCCCAATTCTCCATCTGCAGTGGGACTGTTGTGCCATCAAACAATCAAAAAAGCTTCACCTGAGGACTCTTCCAGCTGGATCAGGTGTTCCACTTCTCAGCTGCTCTGCCCTGACTCCTGACATGACACAATCCATCTAATGAAGGACTCCAACTGTTAAAGAGACTCTGTCCCATCACACACCAATAATTCAAAACTAGAGATTAAGAGCAGGAATAAACCAGCCCCCAGCCTTACAAGAGCAGAGTAAGGGGAGCTCGTATTACGAGTTTATGCTGCCTTCTCTTTTACTTAGCACTAAAGCTGAATTTCTTTTCTAGAGAAAAACCTGCTTAACCATAGGATTTCTTGAGGCAAGAATTGCAGTGGAAACAATTGTACTTTGCTGGACACTCTCTAGCAGGAACAAGAAGTGATAGTGGCAGTTTGACTGTAACAGCGCAAAAACAAGATTAACATGGCAAAAATCTCTTTTAAAATCATAATTAGGTGGAATGTGAAATAAACTGTTTTATCAAGACAACTGACATAGCAGGCAAAAAAAAAAACCCGAAGTTTTGGGCAAACTAATCCTTTTCCAAAGTTTCTGAGTTGAGCACTGAAATAAAGGTGAATGGAGAATAAAGGAAAAATGAAGGAAACATCAGAAATATTTTTCCTACCAAGGATTATGACTTTCTGTCACATTACAGTGCCACATTTAGTGATTACTTCTAACTCAGACTGCACTGGCTCATTTATAAATTTAGGTAAACATGAGGAATACCTGACCAAAACCACAGGATCCCAGATGGGGTCAGGCTGGAAGTGCCCACAGTGGTCATGTGGCCCCACCTCGCTGCTCCAGCAGGGTCACCCCAGAGCACATGGCACAGCATTACATCCAGATGGTTCTGGAATAGCTCCAGTGAGGGATTCTCCACACCCTCTCTGGGCAATCTGTTCCAGTGCATGGCCACCCACACAGTAAAGAAATTCTTCCTCAAATTCAGGTGGAATTTCTCTCTATGCACCAAAGAACACCTGTTCTGGTGAGTTCATTATAGAAACAGAGTGAGATTTCCAGCAGCCTCATGAGTAGCTCTGAAATCCAGCAAACCCCCTCTTGGTTATTATTAAAGGATTAAAAAAATCTCACTGATTTCTGTCCACAGTCCAGGCCAGAAGGAAAATCCAAGGGTACCTTGGGAAAGCAATTTTGCACTATACTCTGCAAAACTTTTATAGCTTGAATGCACTTGTGATCAAGCAAACAGAAAAAGCCAGAAGTTTTAAATTAAATTCCATTTGTGTTTAATTCTGTAGTCACTTCATTAACCCCAAAAGAAAGGATTTTTACTTCCTTCAGAAGAAGTTACTCCCAATTTAAATTACTGTCTTAAATCTTTTATTGTGTTTGCTCGCAAATAAATTCAAGCTATAAAAATCTTTAAGGCTGTAAAGGTATAAAACCAAGCTCCCAACAAAAATGCCAAAGGTTCTCTTGATATACTTAGGGACAAAAAAACCCACAAAATTCCCCAGAGATATTGAACTGCCAATAAAAAAAATCTGAATTTAGAAGTTGGCTCAAATTGAATTTAGAAACTTACTGTATTTTCTTTCTTCAAGTACAATCAAGTGATGATTGAACTATTTTCTCAGGGAATGACCAGCCTACTTGACCTCGGTAATGACAGATGTTTTTTAAGGAACTCAGTTACAATTGCCTGTATTTATGTTAAAAAAGGAATTTACTTTGGAAACGTTGTTCTAAAGTTGGGCAGGAGGTGGTAAAAATATTTAAAAATAAGGGAGAATGATGGAGAGAAAATAATACTCTGGATATACTTTCTATATCTCTAATTCAATACTGAAAACCTAAAATACCCAGCCTGTGCCAGTTATGACTGTATTCCCTTTTCCACTCCAGTTTTATTTTCCAAAACCAAAATAAGTTGATATTTGCTTACAGAAACCCACACAGATAGGTTACATCCTATATAATTTAATTTTCAATATAGTAGTTATGACTGGGAAATAATGCATGAAATTCAATTAATTTTTCCACAAGAAATATGTTCTCCTAATGACTTTTCTCCTTTGATCATCACTAATGATCCACAACTCTCCTAACACAAGGATTCTTTGTAAGCATTACTACAGAAATAACTTCAGCAAAATACATTATTTACCACATATTCAACTATTTAGTGATTTAGCATCCAATATGAATATTGAGCCATACTCATATGATTTTAAAAATACACATTTCAAGGATAATTTATTGTAAAACTTTTAAAAACTCACGTCTTCCTAAGCACATAAAATTTTCTTTTTAGGTGACTTTTCCTCAGATTTAAATCAGTGTCTGTTAGTGTTAGACATGCAGATCACCTTTTGTCCTGGAGAGGAACAGATTGATGGCTCCTGAACATTTGATAGTTCCAGCTGCTGTTCTCTTTTCCCCATTTTTCATTTTCAACAATTTTGACAGTAAAAACTAATGATCAACTAATTCATATTAATTAATGATATCTTTCTTCCTCTATAAATAACTTCTTTTCTTCCTCCAAAAATTAATTTCCTTGACATTTTTAAATCTCAGTTTCTCTCTTACTTTTCTTCAATGCAAAAAAAAAAAAAAAAATTAAATTCCAGGTATTAGAAAGACTTCTATTTCAGCTACTGCCCTCAAATAAAATAGTTTACTTTGTCCAGTAGTTCTCCCAGTCTTCCTATCCTTTGACATCCTTATGTTCTTCTCTTCAACACACTGCTGTGAGAATTTATTTACACAGTGAAGAAAGGACCACAAAATATTCCCTAATTTTTAATATTGAGATAGCCATCCACCTTTCAAAAGCAAACCACTGTCAGGAAAACTCTTCAACAAGACAAAATGTCTGTATATAATGTGTAGATATTAGGGGGATTTGATTATTATGCAATAAAGGAGGATTAGAAAAAAAAAAATCAACAGAAGAAATCATCCTTGCACTGCAGTAACCTTTGTAAATCGCTGGCTGCCTCCAGACTAAATTCAAACCAGTAAGGAACATGGAAGAGCCATCACTGCTGCTGGTTTTCACTTCCTCTGAGTCCCTGTGTAACTTAGCAGAGGAAGAGTAAACCCTGCCTTTCAAAGCTGCAGCTTAATTAGCAAATACAGCCTCTGCCTTAGGAAAAGGAGAACATCCTCTGGGCTACTTCTGAGCTTAAAGAGCTGAGAAATTGGTATTACAAAGCAAGAGGTTCTTTCAAAAGCAGACTGAGGATGTAGAAACTTCAGGAAAAGTGGGATTGCTGTGTGAACTGGTGGATGTGCTGTTACTTCTCTAATGTGGTATCCAAGACCCTTCCTTGTTCTTCCTCTGAGCTCTGCATTTACCAAAGCATGAACACCTCTATTCTACCCTGTTACTGAGCTTCTTCATTCTTCTCTCACAAAACATCCCCAAATTGCTTCGAAGAAAATGAAAAATAAAATCCCATTTGCAGTAATTAAATAATAATCACAAAAGAAGATAATCCACTCTGTCCCTGTGGTGCACCCTGCACTGTCTGCTCTTGGCAAGACAAAACAGGAAGGCAACTGGCCAAAAGTGATTGCACAAATGTGGTATTTCTTTTCCCCCAAACAAACACATTTTTCACCCAAATTTTGAAAACATTTAACTGCTTCCCTCCAACAGCAGTTTTATTATATTTTCTGATCCCAATTTTTTGGGTTATCTGGGTGTGTCCATAAAGACAGAAGACACACTGACAGAGATCACTGCTGTGGAGGTCAGTGGCAAGGCAACCAAAGAAGAAATTGCATTTATCTCAAGATAATGCAGGGCAATAAAAATACTTTGCTGTCAGGGAAATTCTGGAAAGCATTTTTCTGAGCAGGCATTTCCTACCTTTTGGAAATCTGGCAGGGTCTGCAGAGTGAGCCTCCAGATGGCTTTGTCATTTACCATGCTAAAAATGCAAAGATGCTCTCTGCACGTTATTGATGTGAATATCCAAATATAGCTTCTGTCCAATAACTTCAGCATCCTCATCAACCTGCCTGCAGCAGAGTGGCCAGGACTGGAGCAGCCTGGCTGCAACAGCTGGTTGTGCAGCATTCCTGAGGGGGACAACTGTGCTGGCAAAAACAGGGTTAGAGCTGTCCTGAGAAACAAAATTTCTAAAAAGTGAATGAACAACCAACAATTTCCAAGGTGTCCTGGCTGTCAAATGGGAAAAAAGTAACCCTGACAAGGGAGAGATCAGCAAGAGTCACTCTGTCATGTTGTGGACATCTCCTGGCTTGGCTTGGTTAAACTGCCCCCACATTGGTACCTGGCCCCAGCTGACACAGATCCTGCTGCTTCGTGTCACCACCAGTGACAAAAGGTGTGCATGGAGCTGGAAACTGGGAGCAAAATGGTCCATTCTGGAGTGATCACTGGAGGCTGGGCAAGATCATTCATGGTATTCAGAACAGCTGTGATCAGGCAGCTGATCCATCACAATGAGATGGAAATGTGATTCCAGCACATCACCTAGATAATCTCACTTTCATACAGATCCCAGGACACAGAGACAGTGGGATTTTCAAAATGAACAGCAATTACTTGTTAAATATTAAAAAAAAAAAAAAAACCAAAAAAAAACCCCTAAAAGACAAATCAGTGATTTTTTTGTTTGTTTGTTTTGTTTTTAAGGAGAGGACTCTGGGAAAGAGTGGATCCCAAAAGACTCAGGGTTTTCCACAAATTATGCAAAAATGCTTCTCATCTGCTTCAGGCATTTAAGAGGAAAACCCATCTATCTTTGTTTAAATGAAGTCAATAAAATGCAAGCTGGCCTAGGATACCCAGAAGTTCATATGGGTTTCTCTCCCAAGCCTTTACTTCTACAGAGCTCTGAAATCAGAAAGTTGAAGAAATGCACTGAACTGTATCTCTGATGCTCCAGTGAAAAAGAATAATTTATCATCCTGATGATCCAGAGGGAGTTGTGTATCAGGACAGACTCAATCCCAAATGGAAGTGGGGATGAGTCTGTAGAGCCACAGGACTGCAACTCTCATGTATAACAGGATCCTGCCTTTCAGAGACCATTGGCAGCAGGCAAGGAGGACTAGAATTTAGCTCCAGCAGGAGATGACACAACTTGGTGTGTGTTTGTTACTGCTTCTGCACAAGCAACAAAGAAAAAGACATCCCAGAATGGGTTCTGTCTCACTCAGAGCTCAATTCCAGCTCCCGAGCTCTGATAAACTCCTGACCCCTCACCCATGCTTGGGACTCCATTACTGTGTGCTCCACATAGCACCATGAGGGCAGAAAGAAGTTACCAAGGCTGAAAAAATAATATAAAGCAGAAGTGGGAATGTAGAAATGTACAACTCCCAGTAAAAGATTTGAGTGAGAATCACACAGAAGTTATTTTTTTCTGAAAGGCAACGTGTTCTAGATTTCTAAACAAAGTGCTGCATTACCATCTTTAGGACAATTAACTCCACTGGTTTTTGAAGTTTTTTTTGGTTTTGTTTTCTTTTTTTAATAGATCAGAGAAATCATGGATCAAGGGCCAGTCATGCTTTAAAACTGTATTATCCTATGAGTAATGTTGGTGGAGAGTGTAGAGTGCAGAGAGTAGATTTCATGAACAAGTCTTGGCAGCTTTTATTTCAGAATTACCACCCAGCTGATAAAGAAACTAAATTCCTTTGCTTTCAACCACTGCTGTGCTTGGAACACTTAATTTTCAGATGAATACTTAGTCACAGAGTCTATGACACTGGCTGAGATAAGAATGATCTTGTTCTGACCCTCAGAAAAGCAGATCCCAGAGTTTCTCCTTTTGAATAAATTACAAAGGAGAACAAATACTTAAGACAAATCCCCATTTCACTTTCCTTTCGAAATCACTCAGGATTAAGAGCACTGCTGCCTGTTAGAGGACATGAAAGGAAATTAGCCTTTGAGAAAAGAAACACAAGCAAAGGCTGTTTTGTTTCTATCTTTTTGCCACATACAAATTCTTTTCTCTCCATGCTGTGGCCCAGATAGTAAGTGAATATAAAAATGTGTAAAGAAACAGTGAGACTCTGATCTGTGTCTTCATTCTGCACTATTTTTCTTCTCAATTTCTTAATTAGTTACAAAAATCTGTATATGCCTATCTTTAATTTCTCCAATTGTACAGTCTCCCTGCACTTTCCCTTCAATTATTCTACAGCATGCATTCTCCCTGTGTAAGAAAGCATTTCATTATATGAGGCCTGCAATTTCTGCTCCTTAATTAGCTCTCATTACTTCTACTTATGCTCTTGTTCAATGTTCTAAATAATTCCTCTTGAACCTTCCTGCCTTCTGCCTTAAATATTTGCACCATTGACTCGTGTCCTTGTTAGCCTGTTCTTAACTAAGTTTTAGTAACAATAAATCATTCCTGGAGAATCAATCACTCCCCAGCAACCCAAGACCCAAGTGAGATCTGTTCTTTGAACTTGTATTCTAGTTAAAAAAAAAATAAAAACAAACCAAAACATCCTGAGAGAAATAGTTGATTATCAAAGCCTTATAAAGATGAAGTACTTCATTTCTGCCCCATGACACCAGGATCTGGCCTTTCTCATTGGCATCTCCTGTAGCAGCCTCCTGCCTCACCATGGGCTTGTTTTATCTCCACATTACTGGGGGATATAGATCTCTCCCTCCCCGAGGAAATATTTCTCATTTGTCCAAGCTGGTTGTAGGGTTCTGGAAATTACTTTTATTCTCTTGATCTTGCTCTGTCTGCACTATCATTTTTAATGTTTTCTTCATTTGCAACCAGTGGCAAATCTAATTTTTGCTTACCTTCATCTCCCAGATAACTTACATTACAAACCAGAACTCGCTGTTTGTTGTTTTTATTTTTTTTCCCTTCTTATTCAACACATATCAACTATGTAGGGAATTACTTATTTAAAAATGAGCAGTTGGAATTTAGAGCTGAGGCAGTACTGTGACTGTGACAGATTAAAGGGTTTAACAAGAAATAATAACACAACTTTCTGTACAACATATTTGTCAAACACCTTTCAAAACAAATATGTTTGAATCCAACAGTAATCCCTGTGCCACAAGAACAGACCTCATCTCTTTCCCAATTTAAACTACTGCTGAGTTGTGGTACCCTTTGTTTAGGGGTGTTCAGCTAATTTTCAGTCTCAAGGAGAACACAGCTTATCCGAACTAATTTCCTTTCACTTTAAAAGAATTTTCTATGAATACAGAATTAAATACAAATTCTTCAAAAGCTAGAGTTAATACAAGAGCTTTCTTCCCATGGCTTTTTATTTTGCTTTCCTGTGCCAGACTAAAGGAGAACTTCACCTGAATGTTACCTCCCTCCATCAGCCAAGCTGCTGATTTAATTCTGTCACTGATACTCTCTGGATAACTTTGCTCAGCTCCAAGTGATTTTTTTTCCCCACTTGTTTCCCATCCCTTCCTTGCCTACCTGTGCACCTCCATTCCAATCCCTGTTGGCTGCAGGAAGGAAAGCAGTACACATTCATAATATTCTGAAAGGATAATGTGGTTTTCATTTCACTGGCAGGCACTGTGTTGTTGGCAGGTAGTATATATCTTCCATTTAAATTAATATAATGAAAGTCATAAAGTGTTAAATTTAGTGAGCCCACGAGAGGAATGATGGGAACCAACTAAGACTGAACAAAGATGTCCAACCCTTTCCTGGCTCAAGCTGAGAGAAAACCCAGAAAAGGCAGCACAGCATCTCCCTGTACAGTAGGTGGGAACATCCCTGTAGCCCTGTGCTGCAGGCTTAGACTTCATCTCTCTGCATTTGGGAAAGATTGGCTTCCCCCCTTTCTTCCCAGCACATTTAAACCACTGCATCTCACAAACATTTTTGGAAGCAATTTGTACTCTCATGGTACAGGACACGAAATGGAAAGAGGCTGGATGTCTGTGTAAGCCTAAAGCTGATTACTAATTCGTCACCCACATATCAGCTATCCCAGAATCATTAATCACCAGGAGTAGTACATGACAGCTTCAGAGCTTTTATAAAAGGAAAGCTGGAAGTACTTTTGCAGAGAACTGTAGGAGTTTATTTTTCTTCCAGCAAATTTTCCCCCTGTAAAATTGGTTCTGAATTCATCGCCCACGCACGCTTTCCTGAATTCTAGTAACATTTTACAGTTACTGGCAGGAGGTTCAGGATAACTTGGCTTTGTTTCTCCTCCCCTCTACCCCTGAGGAGTTACTCTGTCCACAAGAAGTAACGGGTAAAAATGTTTAGCAGTGAGGACTGGAAGTTTAGCTGCTTATCTAGGAAAACAGGGCATGCCTGGAGCCATGGCAGTGAAGTCAGTGGCAAAAGCAGGCTTCCTCCTGAGCCAGTGCTGAACCACTGTTCCCTTTGCTTCTCCAGCAAGCAGGCAAGGAAATATGTTAGAAACCTCCTTCTGGATGGCAGCAATGGCTATTTCTGTTGCCTCTGGTATTTTTATTTTTGAGGAGTGAGCAAGTCCACCAGTGGGTATCCTGGCTGTTTCTGGCTGTGTGGAACTAAACCAGCCCACAGTCAGCCCTGTGTGAGTCTTGGTGGGGTCTGGATATCTCCCATTCTCTGTGCTGTTTAATGAAGGTGAACAGAACTGGACTGGAACATCTCAAGTTCAAAACCTACATGCATTTCAATAAAACCACCTCTACATCTGCCCAAGCCTAGATTTTTAAGGCAGGGCAGCATTCCCCCTGTGCTCCTGCTCCTGCCTACTGCTGCTTTTCTGGGAATTGTGCTGCCACAATTGGAACATATTCTTGTTCTAAGGTAACAAATCCTTTCAGAGGCCAAAACAAACCTCCCTGGGGCTCCTTTCTATTCCTCCTAAGACCACTTTGAGCACTTTGCCAGGTACTGCACTATGTTCTTTACAGAACAAGCCTGCCCTGCCTCACCCTTCCACCTGCTACATCCTCCATGACTCCAGAGGGAAACTCTCCAGGCCTTTAAGGTTTTCACCCCTACACAAATGTTTCCTTTTACCCCAGCCTCACTTTCTGAATGCAATATTGCCTGTAGTCCCTATGCATGAAGTGCCCAGTGCTGCACTGTCTGCATGTGAGAGGAGTGAGCAATGCCCCAATTAGCTGGCTTCAAGTTATATAATACACATGTTTGGAAAATTATTTGCATCACAGCTTTTCTGTATTTGCAAATCGAATTTAGAGTTATTTTCCTCAGCAATCATGGTGGATGCCATTTAAATCATAAGCAGAAGCAGTGAACCACCTGACTTACAGAATCTCAGGATTCAAACGAAACTATGAATTGCTGAGGGAAATCTTGAGACTGAAACATTTCCAGTATCTTATAAATATCTGTTTAACAGAACTTGTCTTCATTTTGCACCCACAGCCTTAAACTGTAGGCAAACATCACCAACCAGCCTTAACATCTCTGTGTTCAAACAGTTTCCTTGGCTGCAAGTATTTCCTTAGTGAAAAAATCCAGCTTTTTCTTTGCAGAAGGTTAGATTAGATTAATGGCCCTTTCCAGCCACAAAATCCATAAGGCTGCTCTCTGTTTGTCTTTGCAGAGATTTTGATAGAGTTTTCCTCAAGCAGGACTGACTTTTTTTTTTACACACGACTGAAATGTTGCAGCAGTGAGGGAGGGGACACTCTGAAGCTGATCCAGGGATGAGAGCTGTGCATCTGCAGCAAATCTGGCACGTGTGGGTGCATCAGTCCTGCACAGTGGAGCCCATGCATGCACCCACATGAACCAGATTTGAGGTTCTGCACCACACCAGTGCTCTCTCCACTGCTGCAGCATGTTTTCCCAAAGTCACCCCATGTGAATGGGCAAATTTCCTTCAGGAATAAAAATCCTGTGAAGTTACAGCACTGGCTTCCTCCTCTAAAGAACCAGTGTGACACCTGAGAGTGGCTATAAAAAAATAGCAGCTCCTTAGGGAGTCTCTGTGCATTGGATATCAATATAGGATTTGCACAGCAGGATCTAGGTCTCCTATTAAAAATCCTAGAACTAAACCCACACAAACACTACATCAAATTTATTTACATGGATCAAAAGTCCCTATCACAATTCCTGTCAGCTCTGTGAAGCTACATTTGGGATTAATTTGGCCCACTACAATTATTTTCACATCTGAACACATCATAAAGTCTCTTTATAGAGATAAATTAAATAGGGAAGAGCAGAACAAAAATTATTTACTATAAATTATGAAATAAAACAAGATAGCAAAGTAATCTCTGCACAGATGAACCACTAAAATACAATTAGTGAGACTCAGCAAAAGACTGAATATACCTGAAATAGCTTTAACATGTCTTGAATAAGATATGATCTTGGCATACTTTTAAAATCCCTGTTCAGCTCAACCAAAAAAAGAAGAGGAAAGGGAAGGAAAAAGAAAAGAGGACACATCAGAAAGATTGATTTATATGGCCAGGAAGCTGAGAAGATTACTAATGGGATAAAGAACCTTGCTATTATAGGTTCCTGGTGTGAAGGCAGCCCAGCATCACAGTGCCCTGAAGCACTATTTCATATTTCAGAGCAGATGACAACGGGTGGATGGCCAGGTGGAAGGAACTGGAAGCCCAGGATTTAAATACATGATTGCCTAAGTTAGGCTGCCACAACAATGACCTTATTTCCAAGCCATGAATCATTGTTAGTCTTGCTGGACAGGGCTCCTACCACTCCTCTGCAAACTCACTAAAATGGGTTAGATTTGAGTTACCTACTTTCAAAAGCAACACAGCAACTCCAAGTTGTACTGTCCCTTTCCATAATGAAGTGAACTGAACCCAGGATTTTATGTTTGCACTCCACAGCTATCTGTGCTGTAATTTACTTTCATTTAATTAAATGGCCAGAACTTCCTAAGAGCACAGTTAGGAGCCTACACATTCACAATGATGGAAACAAGGAGAAAGAAAGACTCATTCCAACACCTGCAAAGTGTTTGTGTGCATCTCCACATCACCTGCTTGAAGTCTCAATGGTATCACTCAGTGGCAATCACTTAAATGTGCCTCTCCCACCAATTAGAACTTTATCAGAAATTTATCAAAGTCACTTAGATTTAAACAGCTCAACAGAAAAAATAAAGAGGGTCTTGTGCTGCATCCTGAAGGGAAAGTTTGTATAAATTGGAGCTGTCAGCAGAGGCTGATCTCACCTGTCAAAGTGGCACACAGGACACAGAAAACAAGTGTCAGGACAGAGATGTAGTGAATGTTATAGACCAGAATGGAGATGTTTGAATTGCAAATGAGAAGCCAGAGTGGCCAGCAGGGAACAGTCAGAGCTATGAAAGCCTCATGTGTCTCATACCTCTAATTAAACAATTGGCCTCATTTTCTTACTGGCTGGTGCTCCCATAAGCCCCTCAGTTTGGGCTCATTTAGGAAAGGGGCAATCCATTTTGGGATGGAAGTGGCATGGAGTATGCACTGAGAACCCACAATAGCTAATAAATGCTCTAATCCCTTAGCTAGACAAATAAAGGCTCTCCTGCCACAGCCATTGCTTGAGATGTGAGCCTTGGGAATTCAAGAGCACATCTAGGCATGGAATTCACTATGGAGCAGCTGACACGCTCCTCCAGTGAGAGATCACACTTCACACACAGCCCCAACTCCATCTCTGGAGTCACCTCAGCAGCCAATTCCACCTGCAGGAATCCTGTGCTGCAGGAGCACTGCCAGCTTCCCCTCCTGTAGCCTGGCTCCAGGAACACTCAACATTTACCTCTCAGCCTCCTGACAGTGTTACAAAGCTGAGCATCTCCCCTCCAAGTGACACTGCTCCTTAAAATACACCACTGCTCCCTCTGCTGAGCTCTTCCCTCTCCATAGACTGTCAGGCTGGACTAGGAAGAAATGCCTGGGTGATCAATCTCTGGGTGATCAATCCATAGCTGCAAAAAGTCATGCTGCTGCATGATGCCTTGTGTCTGACTGCTATCAAAATGTGTCAGCTGAGAGGGCCAAAACTGTATCAAAGCTGGTTTTCTTGGAAAAGGCCATTACCAGCCATTAAGGAAACCCAGTTTCTGTATCTGTCTCACACCTGGAACCATACTGAGGGAACTCAAAGGGAAAAAAAACAATTGTTAAATCATGAGAGAACAGCACTGTCATCACTTGGAGCTGAAATTATCCCAGAAAGGCTACTTGAAGATCAGTGTTTTCATAGAGCTCTGCAAAAGAGTTACACATCCTGGTAAAAGTACTCACGAGGTTCCTCATGTGTTTCAGCATTATTGTCAGACGGGTGTGCTCGTAGGATATCACCAGTTGTACTCCAGGCTTGTGACCAGCTGCCTGAGGACCTAAAAAAAGGCCAGACAGGTTGATTTTTTAAATTAACAGCTTAAAGGAAGTAGATCTGTAAAATATTGAAGTACACATTAGCTAACATAGAAAAACCTGCTGCATGCTTAAAGCAGATTAGGAAACATGGATAAGGAGTGATGGAAGAAAGTGGTCTGACATGCAGTGCCCATTTTGTTTCTTCTTTGTTAACTGCCAGTGAGATTTTCTGTTTACTAATTGCCACCAATCTGAAATTCAGTGGGAAATTTATGCTTGAGTGACAAATAATTAGGGTGGTTTTTTTGGCAGTCATTGATGACACTATTCACCACTGTTGCATTTCTGTCTGGTTAAAGACACCGGATTTGTTTTTTTTCCCAGTTCCTGAGAGAAAGGAAAAAAAAAGAAAAAAGGGAAAAAAGAGCACATTTCCTGACCAGTTCCAAAACAAGTTAGAGAAACAACATCATATATAAATTTTCCCTTCCTCATTCTGTACTTCTTGGGTTCCAGGCTGGTTTTTATGCAACCCATTGCTCTCAGAGATTTTTCTATTAAGATGCATTTTAAGAGTCTGATACAATTCCCACTGAAAAAAAAGCGCCATTTTTCATTTTCCAAGCAAGAAGAATCAGTCTTACAATGTGGAAGAAGTGACTAAGCAAATCCTGTTCCACCTTTCTGCTGGAGGCACTGAGCCAGCTCTCTCCACTGCCAAAAAGGTGTGTCCTTGAAGCTGGGTAAGTACTGTGCTTTACCTGCCCTGCAGAGGCAGCAGGGAAACACAGCAGAGAAAAGCTGCCTTTTACCACTGTAAATCAGGTAATGGTGAACACAGCCTCTCCTCAATATCCACCTGACCTCCTTATTTTGCAGTGTTTCACCTGAGCAGGGGCTGGGCTTGAGCTGTTTTGCACCACCTGGTCCCCAAGGACAGCCCAGGCACTGCCTGTGTGAAGTTGCCTGGTTTTACTCAGGCAAATTTAATTAGAGCAAAGCTGCATTACAACCACTAATTTACCTGAAAAAGTAAGAACTCAATTCTGCTGAGCTTCCAGCACAACAAGGATGTCTCATGAGCTGGGCTTTGCTCTCCCACCTCCCTGTTAAAACAGGGACCTCAGACAGAGAAGTCCTGCTCCCCTTCCTGCACCTTGGGGATCTGTCCCTGACACACCAGCCCTGAACCCACTGCAGGGTGACAAAACAGCAGGAATGGTAATTAACTCCTTAAATAGAAACACATCTTCTGAGCAGCAGAGGCACTTGGAAAGGATGATGAGGATGTAAGAACAGCCATCATGCACCAGAGTCATGCACTGCCACAGGAGGCTTTTTAGGCAGTACCAGGACTGTCCCCCTGGGTAGCAGGAAGGTTCTCACCTGTCCTTTTCAGCCTCAGCAGACACCTGGGCACTCCCTGTCTCATTCTTGCCCTCTCCTCCCCACATATACCCCAGAGCTCTTACAGCCAGGGTGGGAGCAGGAAATCCAAGTCCCTCTGCTCAGCCTTTCCTCTGTCCAGCAGAGGAGCAGCACAGGGAGGTGTTGTAGTAGATAAGCCACGTTGTATTTTTCTGAAGAAACTAAATATGTAACCTCTGAGACTGAAATAACTGCTGAGCACACAGAATGACAGTGGTGTCCTGTACTACTGGCAGCCCCAGAGCCAGTGTAATTGCCCTGTATCCCAAGGAAGGGAACTCCAATGAATTAGCAATAACACTGTGCCAATGCAACTGCCATAATATCATTTTTCCAAGCAGTCTGGATACCAACACTACTGAGTTTATGGTGCTTGGAATGGAATTTCAGAATATGAATCCAATTTCTCTCCTTTAGAGACTACAGAAACACATTTTTAATCACATCCTAACTAGAGAAGGGCCTGAAACACTCTTGGAAGAATTGAAATCTCAGGAAGAAATCACTAAGCTGGGACTCAGAAGACAGACTAGCCAGTTCTTCATTTGTTCTTCTCCCTCATGAACCTTGGCAAATCACCTGGCAAGGCTGCACCTTATTTCATTTCTTGTGGTATGCAAATAGAAACAGGGAGGGACAGGGGATGAAAACCCCATGAACCAGACAATGCTGAGTTTTTTCCAGGGTGGGAAGAAGCCCATAAAATTCAATTCCTCTCCTTTTTTCATGCAGAGCCACTTTATCATTTTTTTTTCTTACCCTGTGAGTCCTTTTGCCTTGAATTTGCAGCAGGAAATGCAGAATTCTAGACTATCACACACAGTGTAACACAAGAGCAGTTGTGTTTTAACATAAGGGCACGATTCACTTGTGGGTCTCTGTTAATTTTGTGAATTGCAGTGAGTCACCACGAGTGGTTTAGCAAGAGCAACAGATTTCAGAGGCTGAATTACATCATCAGAATCCAGCTGATTGCTGTGCCTTCCCTTTCCTACCAGCATCTTTGTTTTTTCATTAATTTTTACAGTGTGGTGCTTATATCCAGTGAAGGAATTTCTCTGTGGGAGTTTGTTTTTAGTTTTTCCTTGAAAGTAAGAAAAGTGAGTAAGTTCCTAACAAAAAAAACCAAAAACAAACCAAACCCGCCCCCCCCCCCAAAAAACCCCAACAAAAACAAAACAAAAACCAAACAAACAAAACCCCAAAAAAGAAAATAAAAAAAATAAAAAAACAGGAAAATGCATTTCTAATTGAATATGCAAAATGATGTCTGAAACACACACTGTGGGCACAGCTACTACTAAAATATTTGCTCTTACTACATGATCAATTGAGTACTAATGGAAAAAGAAACAAAAGGGAAATTAAAAATAGCAGAACATGGGAAATCTGATCAACATCAAAGAGACCACTGTTGCTTATATTTCAGAATAAAACCAGGTAGTGTTGGCTACACTCAGCTGGTCTATTTTTGATTTTCCCACACTCAGTGCTGGATCATATCCTCTTTGAAGTCCAGGTGATTTTAGCTTCAAATGATAATATACATACTAGAATTACTTCCAATCCATCCAGCTTGGGCAGATGGCCTTGAGCTCAGGCTCTGCGTTTTTGGGAAGTGTCCTGCTCTACTTGCAGCCCATTTTAGACCAGGACCAGGTGCTGCTCTGTTGCAGGCACAGGACAAAGTTGCACTGACTACAGCTGAAGCAAGAGTTCCTCCCAGGGACTGATTCTTCACTCTCTGGTGTTGATGCTGTCAAATATCAACTGAGGATCCCTGGAGCACTTGTGGCTTTTTCCTTTCTGATTGATGCCTGTGTGGCCCAGTGTTCCTAGTGGAAGTCAGCCACCAGCCCTGCTACAGACAATCTCAAATGCCAGTTCATAATCTCTCATTGAGGAACATAAACATGAAAAAACTGTGGGTCCTTTTGCCTTTTCAAATGAAGAAATGAAGGCAATTGGCATTCAGATTCCTACTGAAGGTGAAATGATCTTCCCACTACTCAAGTATTGCAGTTCTTTGCTTTATCTAGATGGTCTTTGGCATTCTGGAGAACTCCCAGCTCCATATTCTACCATTTGTGCAATGTTTTCCTGAGCAGTATTTTAATTCCTGAGCAGTATTTTAAAATGAGCTCTGCATTACACTGTGCACAACGTTTGAGAAATGTAACTGGTGAGGAAGATGCTACTGACAAAATCAATAGGGAAAGTGTAACTTAATAACATAATACATTTCACATGTGGACTGCAAAGCATTGTGAAACTAATTAACTAAGTGTCAACACTCTGACATTAGGGAGCATAGTATTATTCTGTACCCTCAGATTTTTCTTAGACCTTTCTTCTTGGTGACAGCCTGTTTTGACATCTGGCATCAAAGAGTCCTGGAACCTGTTTGGCTTTCCAGGGCTGCTGTTGAATGCCCCAAGCCAACCATCTGCCTGCTTTAGTTACAGCCTCCAAAGTATCTGACTCCATCCAGTCAGCTCTAAATAAACCAACTGTCTCAGTGCTTTAGTCCTCTAAGCCAACCAGAGGTGCTCATGGGCAAATGTGACTAAATCAGGAAGGCAACTTGTGGCAAAAGCTTTACATCAAGAGTGAGCAGCTTTAGAAGATCAAAACACAACTGGGACATGAGCAAGAGAGTCTTACTCTCCTCAGGGACTACTCATGGGCACTGTGGTTCTACATGGAGGGGATTAGCTTATTACAATCTCCCTGGAAAGCTTGGATCTCCCTTTACAAGGACACAGAACCTGTTCCCCAACTGCACCTCGAGGACAGAGGCTCGTTACATGGAGCACTAATTAAACATGCCAGAACTGGGGCTAGGCTATAACAGTGTTATAGCCCATAGCAGAACTACACCAGTCTGAATTATTAATATTTCAGGAGATATAAATTCAACAGAAGAAAAATAATCAAGTTTGATATAAAAATGGTTTTGATAGACTTTTCTTTCTCCCTTCCTTTTTTTCAAAGGGCTTTTAAGAAAGTCTGATTGTGAAATCATTCCTGATATCTGCTCTCACTGCCTTGTAGTGAGCTTGGTATAATGAAATGCTTGACAACATCCAGGATAATTCAGAATTCACCCCACTGGGAGTACTGATTCAGTATTCACATCAAGTAAATTTAACACTGATTTCCAATCTCTCTATTCATGGGAGCAGAGTACAAATTCATAAATTTTAATTTTTATTTTACTTTAGTAAGTGTAATTACCTACAACATTTATAAATTAAAGCAGTGTAAGAGAAAGATGCTGGTTTGATCAAAATTCATAACCTGATCCTACTGGGCATTAATCTTATTTCATATTGATCCTAACCAAGAGAGAGATGATTTTTTTTTTTTTGCTTGAGAGAGAAGTTACCAGACCCATGGAAAGCTACAGCCCATATTAAACTTGAGTTATTTTTCAAAACAGACAAATATTAAGACCCCTATAACCTCAGAAAGAAATGAAATTTGTGGGGAAAAAAATGTACCTTTTTTTTCATGGCAACCACCTCTTTCCTGCAGGCTCAGTGAACTTAATTCCTCCCCAGACTGACTATGGCATTACTACAGAGTTGACCTTCAAATCAAGAGTGTTTCTGGGTACCCTCAGTCACCAAGAACCTCTGGGGCCACTCTGCTCCTCCCAGCAAGTCCTTGTTTGCTCCCTGGCACCTTGGCACGACCAGACACCTCCTCCTCCTCAAACACCCACTAAACACATTCTTGCCTCTGTTTCTTCATTCTCTTCCCTGATTTTGCTGTCACTCACAACAAAAATAGATGGCTCATCCTCCTGACTGTGGTGGCTCAGAGCACCACTGTAGGAAGTATGATGTTGCAAGTTATTTCTCAATTTTATTCTGGATTCAGTTCATGATTTTGCATAAAACTTTTACACCCAGATTCTCTGTAACAATTAGGCAGCTGAATATTAGTGACTTATCAAAATTATTCTGGGAATTTAATCGCCTTGTGCCTCAGCTCACTCTGACATCTGTATCTTTGCTTAAAGCCACCTACAGGGAGAGGCAGCCCATGGACCCAGATTAAACATTCCTAACACCCAGGACATCTTTGCATTATCTCCTTGATCCTTTGAAACAAGTTAGAGCAACCATTAGTAATTTTCAATAGTCATAATGGGTTTAATATGATAATGGCATGGCCTAATCAAATAAACACCACACAGGGGGAATCTTCCAGAGGCTGAGAAGCCAGAATGGGATTTATTTTGTTCTGATGGATTAAAAAAAAAAATGGTCCCAGCAAAAGAGATAATGAAACCTCTGTCTGCAGAGGGATTAAATTAGCTTAATGGACATGCAAACTAAATATGCAGAGATACAATCCTTTCTGAAATGTGGAAAACTGATGATCTTGGAAACTATCCTATCAACTTGGAGTGCATAACAACCAGCTGAATTGTTGTGGTGCAGAGTGCAGCTGCAGACTCCTTTATGAGCTTTTATTTTGCCTAAAAACTGAGTACAGAAGATTATTATCAGCTCAGAATGAAGGCAGTGGAAGACAATAAACATTCAGAGTTTACTTTTTATGGTTTATGCTTTGGCTCTTAATGCTGTAATGTCAGAAATTAGATTAAATTAGGCGCTGGACAGAAGAGGAAAATGGGTTAAGTATTTAGATAGGCTAAGGGAGCAGTGCAGCATCTCATTTAGCAAGAAGTGAATTACCACAGTCATTAATAATGTATGCCCAAGCATTAACATAATGTTCTGTTATTTACTTGCTCCACTCATTGTGAAAATTACTTTAGAAGTCACCCCTGATTTTCTTTGCTTGTGCAAGCAACACATTGTGCTCTGTCATGGCTCACATTCTTCCCTCCAAAATCTTTGAAATTTTTGTTTTGTGAAACAAGAAACTTACCACAGTTTGTGTAAATAAACATTTGTTTTGCATATAAGCATGTTTATTCAAAAGGAAACAAGGCAAGGCTGAAAGGAATATGAGGAAGAGAAAGAAATCTACAGGTGACATTAGTAACACATTTCCAAAGACCTTGAGAAATCAGGAATTATTTGTTGGCATCCTTATATCCTAAAAAAACCCCAAACCATCTAAACACTTCAGACTCACCTTTGCATAATACTGTCAAGGATTATCATTGCTTAGAAAAGAAGTAAGATGGTAATCCACATACCTAAGGTCAGAGATGATGAATCTTCTGCCAAGGTATTTTTGGACCAATTGAGGAAGAAGCTGAGTACAAGCTCATTCTGAAAGAGAATACAAATACTGGATTATATCATACTCTTGTACTCTGTTCCTTGTATCATCCCCCTCCAAGAAGCCTGCTGGTAATTTCTAATGCATATTTTAGAGTTAGCAATAAAAGGGAACTTTTCCCCTTTGATCATGAGCTGGGAACCCGGGGAGTGACTTCTGCTCAGGCACTGGGAGGACCATGGTGTCCTTTAGCACTGTCTCAGGGGTGTGCATTGGTGCCTACCTGGCCCCTTTCTGTCAGCACACTCCCAGACAGCAGCAAACTGCAGGGGCCAGGGATTTGTGCTCTTCCTTGATCTCCAGTAGCTCAGGATTTGTATCAGCAGCTGCAAGTCCTTTGCCAGAGCAGCCCATCTGTGAAACAAAGGCAGGAGCTGCCTTTACTGGGAGCTGTGGAGCCAGCAGGAAACTTGCCCTTGGCACGGGACTGACCCCAAGTACCTGACCTCGTGTGTGCCTCCCTGAGGCTCAGATATTGTGCAAAGCTCCCTCCCATGGCAGCTTAATGGACACTCCTGCTGAAAAGCTCCACGCACAGTTAAATCCTACCAGAAACCCACAGGGAGTGGAAGGCACGCTCATATTTCACCCTGCTGTTTGAAAGAGTAATCCAGCTTATGTACTGCTATAACTTTTATTTTTATGTACTGACCTGTGCTGCTCTAGTGAACATATATAACAGGTAGTTACATTCAGCTGGAGAGAATTAAAACAATAAAGCAAATCCCCAGATTTCAGTATTTTGCAAGGTAATAAAAACGTGAATTCTTAAATGGACTCTTATGACTGAATCAAAGCTGGGCAGTAATTGCATTTTATTAGCTTTTCATAAAGCCATATTTCAGAATGGCCATGCTTTAGGATGGTTGGAATTGTTACATTCATGCTGATGTTACTTGGACTGACACTGTAATGAATGGGTAGGACAAGAGACTTTTCAGATTCCAGCATTAAAATGTCACCATTGTTTTTTTCCAGTCAGTGGAAAAACAACGTGCCTCTTATCAGCAAGATGCACTTCATGTAGTATTTGTGTTGTTTCAATTTGACAAGATGTAGCATCATTTGTGCAAGGAAAAAAAGAAAAGGAACAGGGTAGTGACAAAAGCAGCTAGTGAGGAGTTAACATGTGGTTACAGCAGACAGAGGAACAGATGTGTATGCTCAGTGGAGAGATAAGATTTAGAAATCTGGATTTATTTTAACAGTTGCCTTTCTTTCTTTCTTTTTTTTTTTTTTTTCACTCTAAAGTTTGGAGTTTTTCCTCCCACACTGATATTTTCTTTAAAAGAAAAATCAGGAAAAAAAAAAAAAGGCAGAAAAGAAAAGAAAGAAAAACCAACATAATTGTTTTCCTTGAAATGAATGACAGATCCTTAAGTTATTAGCAGTGGGCTGCCAATACACCTGTCTGTACTGAGCATGAATAATTATTCTCTCACCTGATGAAGACAGCTTACAGAGAAAAGCCCATACACCTGCCACAGCTTCCAGTAGCTTTAAACAGCACAGTTATTCCCTGGGGGACCTTCACTCTCTCTTTCAGCACAAGTCCCAAGTGCAGGAAATCTCCAGGGTTGAGAGGATATTTTTGGCAGCCCAGCCTTTATTTGACAGCATGAAAATAAGCAGAGAAACTTAAGTGGCCCTATGGCTTCAAAGATCTTGAGAGAAGGAGGCAGGAGGTGGAAACAAAGATACACAAACTGACTGGAAAGAGGAATGAAAAATCCCACACTGAGCAGCATGGCGTTCTTTCTGCATCCTCCCCACCTTCTCTTTCTGCAATAAATGGAAATGCAGGAACCAAGAGGTTTGTAAAGATGCAGGGATTGTTTCAAGCATTAATTTCAAAATCTCATTCTAAAGGAGAGAAGGTTGGAAAAAAAAAAAGACATTTTTGGTTGAAGTACAGAAGTGGAATCATGCAGAGCTTACAACAGGCATGGACCCTGCTGGTGCCACAGCTGATGGCAAAGCTTTCCTGGCCTGAGCCCACCATGCCCAACAGGTCCTGAAGCCTGAGGGGAAGCAGCAAGGCTGATGTTGGCAGAAGGAATGCAAAAAATTAATGGAGCAGATCATGTGGCAGGAGCAGATGTGGCAGCAGGTTGTCCAGGGCAAAGTGCTTAAGACACAACAGGCAGATGTCTCCTGAGTGTTTGTGGAGGTGAGCATTTTGCACACTGTTATTCAAAAGACAGCAATTTCCCCCTGACCTGTGCTAATCTGCCTGCTGCAGGACTCCACCACTTACATTTCCACCAGAAAATGGGTAAGTGCTTTATTAAATTTCCCTTTTTTCAGCAGACCTCCAAAAAAAACACACTGAACTTTCAGGTGATTCCTAAACCTGTGAGCCCTCCATCATGTGGACCCCAGTTAATGTGACTGAAGCACAGAATTAAGCCTGCACCCAAGTACACTGCTAAACAGAAACAGATCCATCAGAGCTCTGAACATGTATGAGCTGTTTTAAGGTGGAGAGAGTCCATTTCTGACCCAGCAGTTTTTGTTGCACAGAAGTGACTGTGGGTGGGAATCTCAGGGACCCTGTGATGGTCTTGGCAGAAAGGAAGGCACTGAGAGTGACCACAAGCACTCACTCACCCTTCTCCCCTGCTAGAATCCCTACCTTTAAATCAGCAAATGGAAATTCCCTAAAATGCTGCACACTTAGGGCTTCTTGGGAAATTCTCCTACCATTTGTCTAACCATTCTTACCTGATGAGACAATAATCTTCAATAGGTAATTCTGACATTTTTGCAGGTCACTCAACACATCAGCCTGAACAGGAGTGGATGTGGTCAGTCTGGCTGGAACCTACAGACCTTTTTTCAGCCTTTTAACTCAAAAGGGACAAATTCCACCTTTACTTGCACCAGGATACAACTGAAATAAAATATTTCAGGGGCTGGCACAACCCTGCACTATTGCAGCATGGTGGGATTTGTTTGCTGCTCTCCATCAGAGACTAACCAGAAAAGCACTCTGCAGTTTGTGAAGCACAGCCAGATTTCTAGCCAGATTTAATTTTGATAGAAAGAAAAGCAGCCTCCCCTCTGCTTTCAGCTTTCCTTTCAGCTGTGCTAGAGTAGATTTGGGGTTGGAGAACACCCATGTTCCTGTTACACTTTAACAGGATGGAGAATCAGCAGGAAAGAAACCAGAAAAAGCTGACCTTGGTACAGCTGTTCCAACTTCAGCAAAGGACAGTGGAAGAGAGAGGACTTTGAAGCCTCCCCATTTTGGCTCTGCTGGATGTGCCACAGGAGTGCTGGGAGTTCAAGGGACCCACATACCCTGGGAGCACTTTGTTCCCCCATACAGGCATGTGGGAGCTTTATTCTCCTCTCTGCAAATCCCAGGGAGCACCAGTGAATAAAACAGAAATGAAATATGGGAAGCTCTTATCAAATTGATTACTTGTACAGTGTAAAACATTTGTCACCCTGGAACAATGCTGTGGTCCTGGTTTTTACTGTGTGCTTGAAAATGAGTGAACATAATTTACAATCATTCCCATTTACATCCTCTTTAAAGTGCTTTTACAAAGCCTATAAGTCACTATAAAGCTGTTTATGGAACCTGTCCACAGCTGAAACACCATCACTGTTTGCTTACCTGCCTGCACAAAGGTTTATCTTCACCTCCAAAGTCCTCAGTTAATTAGGACACTTAGAAAATCTTTATAGGCTCAAACTCCAAAAGACTTTTTTTTTGTTTTTAACTGAATAACCTACTGTGCACCTGCACTTACCCTTGTGTTTGACACCTGGGCCAAACTCAAACTCAATTAATGGAGCCTCACCCTGCTCGTGTCTCCTGGCAGTGCACAACCTTCCTACAATACAGTCAGTAAATGATGAGACACTGGGGCAGCCCTAATTTAAATGAGGAGATTTGGGCTGCAGTCTCCATCCAGCCTCCATCACTCACTTGGAGTTGAGTGAAGGAGAGAAAAATGTAGCAGTGGCCAGCAGCTGTCTTTTGTCACAGACTTGCTTTATGATTTGAACACATATATTTTTTGTCCTCTTCCATGTTCCCACCCTTCAGTTCAATATTTCTTGGTGCTTCACCTCTTATTGGTGATATCACTTTTTTGTTTCATCATTTAATGGGGCAAAACTCAAAGGTTCTGAAGACTGTTGAGAATTTTGCCCTGCAGATCTGAAAAAGCTCAGGCATTTCAGAGTATGCAGATGATGAGTCAGTCAGCAGAGGTGCAGCTGGCCCAAAATGACATATTCTTTTGCTGTGATCACAAATATTGACACTGGTTTGGGACAAGCAGAATGAAATTTAATTAAAAAAAAAAAAAAAAGAAAAGGTGCTGAAACCTGTTTTTCATCCTGTCCTAATTGACTCAGTGTGACAATGGAGGTGCATCAGCTTGTGCATGTTAGTGATTGATGTAATGAATGCAGCTCGTTCCTGAACACAGTCTGGCAAAGGAGTTATTTATAACAGTGCTAACCTGAATTTAAGGAAGGACTCCTATTCTAGGCAATTCTTCAGGAAAAGTAACTAAGCCAGGCTTATGCTTAAAGTAAATCACAGACTTTAAAAAAATGCCTTAAATAGGGATGGACATGAGCACATTTCAGCATTTAAAGTGGTCCAAGAACAAATATTTCCATCAACTGGTGTTTCTGCATTTACTGTGTCTGGCACAGTAAATTCAGAAATAGAAGACAGAAAGAGATAGAAGAAGAAAAAGTTTCTGTTCATTAAAGAAGGGTTTGAAGAAACACGTCTCCAAATTCTATTTGAGCTCCAGTGCAAATAAGAAGGCAGCTGTTTTCCAGCTCTCCTCCTTCATTCCAACCATTTAGCAGAAAAGGTCAGTGACATTCTGACCTTCTCCTAATTATAATAAAATTTTCATAATCAGAACTTAGTTTGGACTAAAAAGTTTGCACTTAAGGCGTGACTGAGGAAGGAATTTGGATGTAATCTGATTCTTTCTTCATTTCCAGGATTTATAATTACTTGAATGGTTGAACCAAGCATGAATTCAGTCCTGTGTGGACTGGACTAAATTCTTCAGAGCAGAAAATGGTGCCTACTCATTTAGGGTAATGTGTTTACAGTGATTACAAGTGTTACAAGGGTATTCTAGAATGAAATAAAAGCTCTTCTCCCTCTTCAGACAATACTCCAGCCTCCTCTACAGCTACAGTACATTAAAGCTACAATTCAGCATCAAGAAATGACTGTAGCAAGAAAGTTAAAGGAATCCTGTTCTACAGTCAACTGATCTTCCTAGATTTCTCCACAAATTTATGGATTAATTATTTATTCCTACACAGTTTTACTATTTCATAGGAATGACAGTTTGATAATGCTTGAGAACTGACAACTCACTAAATGGTTTCAGCCAGGCTCCTTAATATTTAGAGAAAAAAGAGAAATTTGTCTGCAAAGTTGTCACAGTCATGAAAAGGGACAAATAATTGTATTTATTTTTATCAAGAAAGCCTCCTGGCTTGGCTTTATCCTCAGACTAAAGCCAAGATGACACCAGGATATTTTTAAAAGAGTCATGCCAAACTGAAAAGTAAAAAAGAAGGGAACACAAAGGAAATTAACCACCAACTGGTCTCCTTGTTTTAAGTGGGTCAGTACTTTCTAAATTTCTCCCACCTCCCAGCAGGAGAAGCGTATTGAAGTAAAAATAATGATTCAATGTTCATGGAGTATCAATAACTTTAAAGGTTATTATCCAGAATTGCAGGTTAGCTGCATGGGGGTAAGCAAGATGATTTCCCACATGCAGCAGCACTTTATGGATGGAAACAATCTGCTTGTTCCTCTGTTTGTTATCCCTTGCCCTCCAAGTCCAGCACACCAGCAGCAGCACAGCCCTCACAGGGACAAAATTCCTTCCTTCTCCTCATGGTTCAGCCCTCCATGGAAAATTGTCCCCCCTGGGCTCATTCAGAGCCACAACCGTGGCTGTCCCTGAGCAGATCTGCTCAGAGTTACCTCCAAATACCTCAGCCATGGTTGTGTGCAGTGCTGGCAGGATGTCCCCAGCTCCAGGGCTGTGTGCTGCAGGCCCACAGGGGGAGGAGGAAGGACACAGGGACACTGGGACACTGGACAGCCCATGGCCAGGCAGCCTGCTCTGGCTGAGCACTACCCCACGGAGCAGGAGGCACAAGGGGAAATGTTTCTGTGGTTATCCCAGGGCTTTCAGCAGCCTAATTTTTCAGCTGGGGATTAGGCTTCTGCACAGCAGGGCTTGGCCCAAATTGAAAATCCCTGCACCTTCCAGCAGTCCAGAGCACAGCAGAAGATGCTGAGCTCTTCATTTCTGGGTCACAGGCTTAGATCAGCTTTTCCTCAGCTGTGACCAAAAGGCACTAATGTAAAATAAACCCATGGACCTCATGTGAGGGTCAGAAGGGAATCACAGAGTCCTTAGGGTTGGAAGGGACCTTGTGAGATCACCCAGTCCAATCCTGCTGCACCAGGTGACACAGGAACGTGAAGGTGAGCTCAGAATGACTCCAGGGAGGGACATTCCACACCCTCCTGGGCAGCTGTTCAGTGCTCTGCCACCCTCAGTGGGAAAATGAGTCCTTACTCATGTGGAGGTGCAACTCCTTGTGTTTTATTTGCACAACAATCCACCCAAACTTGAGCAGATTATTTGGCAGTGTCAGCTAAANGACATGAGCACATTTCAGCATTTAAAGTGGTCCAAGAACAAATATTTCCATCAACTGGTGTTTCTGCATTTACTGTGTCTGGCACAGTAAATTCAGAAATAGAAGACAGAAAGAGATAGAAGAAGAAAAAGTTTCTGTTCATTAAAGAAGGGTTTGAAGAAACACGTCTCCAAATTCTATTTGAGCTCCAGTGCAAATAAGAAGGCAGCTGTTTTCCAGCTCTCCTCCTTCATTCCAACCATTTAGCAGAAAAGGTCAGTGACACTCTGACCTTCTCTTAATTATAATAAAATTTTCATAATCAGAACTTAGTTTGGACTAAAAAGTTTGCACTTAAGGCGTGACTGAGGAAGGAATTTGGATGTAATCTGATTCTTTCTTCATTTCCAGGATTTATAATTACTTGAATGGTTGAACCAAGCATGAATTCAGTCCTGTGTGGACTGGACTAAATTCTTCAGAGCAGAAAATGGTGCCTACTCATTTAGGGTAATGTGTTTACAGTGATTACAAGTGTTACAAGGGTATTCTAGAATGAAATAAAAGCTCTTCTCCCTCTTCAGACAATACTCCAGCCTCCTCTACAGCTACAGTACATTAAAGCTACAATTCAGCATCAAGAAATGACTGTGGCAAGAAAGTAAAAGGAATCCTGTTCTACAGTTCTTAGATTTCTCCACAAATTTAAGAATTAATTATTTATTCCTACACAGTTTTACTATTTCATAGGAATGACAGTTTGATAATGCTTGAGAACTGACAACTCACTATATGTTCTCAGCCAGGCTCCTTAACATTTAGAGAAAAAAGAGAAATTTGTCTGCAAAGTTGTCACAGTCATGAAAAGGGACAAATAATTGTATTTATTTTTATCAAGAAAGCCTCCTGGCTTGGCTTTATCCTCAGACTAAAGCCAAGATGACACCAGGATATTTTTAAAAGAGTCATGCCAAACTGAAAAGTAAAAAAGAAGGGAACACAAAGGAAATTAACCACCAACTGGTCTCCTTGTTTTAAGTGGGTCAGTACTTTCTAAATTTCTCCCACCTCCCAGCAGGAGAAGCGTATTGAAGTAAAAATAATGATTCAATGTTCATGGAGTATCAATAACTTTAAAGGTTATTATCCAGAATTGCAGGTTAGCTGCATGGGGGTCAGCAAGATGATTTCCCACATGCAGCAGCACTTTATGGATGGAAACAATCTGCTTGTTCCTCTGTTTGTTATCCCTTGCCCTCCAAGTCCAGCACACCAGCAGCAGCACAGCCCTCACAGGGACAAAATTCCTTCCTTCTCCTCATGGTTCAGCCCTCCATGGAAAATTGTCCCCCCTGGGCTCATTCAGAGCCACAACCGTGGCTGTCCCTGAGCAGATCTGCTCAGAGTTACCTCCAAATACCTCAGCCATGGTTGTGTGCAGTGCTGGCAGGATGTCCCCAGCTCCAGGGCTGTGTGCTGCAGGCCCACAGGGGGAGGAGGAAGGACACAGGGACACTGGGACACTGGACAGCCCAATCCTAGGCAGCCTGCTCTGGCTGAGCACTACCCCACGGAGCAGGAGGCACAAGGGGAAATGTTTCTGTGGTTATCCCAGGGCTTTCAGCAGCCTAATTTTTCAGCTGGGGATTAGGCTTCTGCACAGCAGGGCTTGGCCCAAATTGAAAATCCCTGCACCTTCCAGCAGTCCAGAGCACAGCAGAAGATGCTGAGCTCTTCATTTCTGGGTCACAGGCTTAGATCAGCTTTTCCTCAGCTGTGACCAAAAGGCACTAATGTAAAATAAACCCGTGGCCCTCATGTGAGGGTCAGAAGGGAATCACAGAATCCTTAGGGTTGGAAGGGACCTCGTGAGATCACCCACTCCAATCCTGCTGCCACAGCAGGGTCACCTGCACCAGGTGACACAGGAACATGTCCAGNGTCCTTAGGGTTGGAAGGGACCTTGTGAGATCACCCAGTCCAATCCTGCTGCACCAGGTGACACAGGAACGTGAAGGTGAGCTCAGAATGACTCCAGGGAGGGACATTCCACACCCTCCTGGGCAGCTGTTCAGTGCTCTGCCACCCTCAGTGTGAAAATGAGTCCTTACTCATGTGGAAGTGCAACTCCTTGTGTTTTATTTGCACAACAATCCACCCAAACTTGAGCAGATTATTTGGCAGTGTCAGCTAAAGGAGCCAAGCACTCAAGGCAGTTGTTCATACCAAATTACTCAGTGAGACCAAAAGATTTTTATCCTCTCTGGAAATCTTCTCAGTTTCAACTCAGGGCTCACAATTTATATTCATATTAATAAGAAAACTCCCATTTGTTTTGCATATGGACAATTTCCTCTTGAATCTCCATTACAAAGTTACAGCTGGGAAAGTTATATAGTAAGGCAGCAAACTGCTTTTTTTTTTATCCTTCCTGCAAGATGTTTGAGATTTTGGAGAACAAGCATCCTGTCAAACCCTCTTTTGGCTGTCCCAGTTAGTGCTGTGGCCCTGGGGCCATGGGACATGGCAGGGCTCAGCTGGCAGAGGCCCAGGCTGTGCTGCAGGATGTGCCAGCAATGGAACAGCAGCTCAACCACGAGCCTGTGCCTTGGCTCACTGGAATTTACTGAGCCTCTGTGTCAGCCTGGGCTCTCCTATCAAACACCATCTTCTCCCTGCCTGACAGCTCTCCTGACAAAAGGCTGCTCACTGGAGGATGCTCCTGTCCCTCAGACCCTGCTGGCACTGTCACTAATTGACCATTCAGCTTCTGAAGTGATGCAGCACCATGATTTTACACCTTCCCAGGGTTCCTGTGGCCCCTTGGCTGCTCTCAGCCCTGGCTTTTTGTGCTGCTGAGGTGCACGAGGCTTTGTGCTGGCCCAGACAATGAAAAGTCAATGTTTGCTACCATTTTGGCTTTCCATTTATAAACAGGAGGAGATCCTCAAACCTCAGAATGAATAAAAAATGAGAAAACACCAGTTTTAATGGACACAATGCATCATTCTGGTATTATTGAAACATTCTGGGTTAGGTCTTATGTTTGCAAAACTATTTCTTCAACCTGTTAAATACACTTTGAACAGGGTATTTCTGGGCTGAAAGACTGGAACTTTTCATTTAACAACTGTCAAAATCAGACTTTTCAATATTTCAAAGCTTACTTCTTTTTTTAGACATTACATTCCTCAGAACCTACTCCTTACTGTCAAAAATTCAGTGAATCACTACTTTTCAGTGGCAGCAAAGGAAGAAAAGTTTTGCTGAAAAATGCCCTGCCAGGTCTAGTAAACTATTTCTCAGTCATTCTTGTCTTTGTCTTAAGTTTTGATGAATGCTGCAATGGCTCCATCCCAAAATGCATCATTAGAAGATGTGTCACTTTTTTTTTTCCTTTTTTTTTTTTTTTTTCCCAAAATAGGCAGTGGAAAATTTCCTGAATCTTTTGGTAAAATGCTACTAGAAATCATGTGCAAATAAAAGAAATACTGGAAATGCTCACATTTGCCAGCTTCCTGGAGCCACTTAATAGCTGCTTCAGATAGAGGTTCAACTCCTTCACTCTTTTATGTTCAAGATCCGTGAAAGGTAAATGCCAGGAGTGGGGAAACCTGCAAAAGAAGAATATTCATAAGCAGAACTCTTGTCCTGTATCTGCTGAAAATATTTCCATCTCTACTTAAAAAAAGGAAGCCAAGCCATCCTAAAAGGTTTTGGATTTAAGGGAAGGAATATTTCCAGGGTGAGCTTATGGGTCACAGTTCAGTGATTCACTTTCTTCTAATAATTTGCTGATAAATTGCCTCATACTGAAGCACTTTTTCTCTCAGATAATAAATTTAAGAGCAAGTAAATAAACAAACAAATCCTAAAAGACTCTTCTTTGCATTTTATGGTCCCAGAATATATCTAAATAACTGGCCCTTTATGATCCCAAGGAAACATTGCCTTTTTGCACAGCAGATCTCTGATCTCAGCCCAGAGCTGACATATTCTTGCCACAGAACATTGAGCACCAAAGCCTTACAGCAACAATGTGACATTTGATGAATATATCATTGCTTGCATTTCTACCTCAGCTGTTTAGAGTGTAGACAAGGTTTCCAGAGGAGGTCCCTGATCCCATTTCTAAACATCATAACTAGCATAATAAAAATAATATATGAAAACAAATGATCATCACACTAACAAAATCAATCCCAACAAAAGCAATAATAATAAGAACAGTGAAAATAATGCTCTTGCTGAAATTTTATCAAGATGAATTAATTTTGAGTTAGTAAATAAATTACACACATATAGAATGGCCTTATGTCAATTTTCAAATACTTTGGAGGTTGAAAATGTCAAAACCTCCCATTTTTTTTGCTTGACTTGTCTTTGAATTTTAGAGCCAATGCATATTAGATCAGTCAAAAGGTTAGATTTTAACAACACACATAATCAATTTGCATTAACCTTGCCCTGACAAAGGGTATTTATCTCCCAGGCTGAAGGAGCATTAGGAAAGCTATCTGTGTTAAATTGCACATAATGGGTTTTGTGATATGGATTGCTAATAGCAGGATTCATAATTAACATTATGCTTATGTCCTCTAATGTGTGAGGCAGAGAAAGGTAGAAGTTCTGATCTGGTTTTATTTCATGTCACACCACTATCACTGGAAATAGTCGAGTGTGTCTTGTTTACAAACCTCTTTTTTTTTCCTGCTATGAGCTTTTTTTATCCATTAGATCTCCACAGGTACCTGAAGGGTTCAGACAAAAGGATCAGTGTCATTTTTGGCACACTGGAAAGGGACACTTGGGCAGCCTTTAGGAAGGCAGCTGTAAAACTCTGTAGGGAAAAACTCAGCACTGGTATGACTTAGTTTGGGATTAAAGCAGCAAGGGAACAGGATGACATCAGCCTGCTGCCTGTCTGTGTGAACTGGTGATGATTCCTGCCCATGGCACCAGGGCTCAGTGAGGGGCTGCACACATGGACAGGAAGAGGTGACTCTTCCCTCCCAAAATCACAGTGGCAGGACACTGTGGGAATGGGCAGGGCAAAGTGACACGACCCTGGTTCATGGCAAGTGTGAAGAGCAGAGATTAAAATAGAGCCCAGGTCATGTGGCACACAGAGACAGCCTGTGAGGGTGCTGGGTGCCTCTGGGGCACAAAAGGACTCCTTTCAAGGGGTGGCAGAGGAGAAGTGTTTGGAAGCAGCTCAAAATGGATTAGTCTGTGTGACACAAAGAGAGGGCTCTGGCTGGGAAATGCAGATGATGCAGCCAAAGCACAGTGGCCCAACAGAGGACAGAGAAACAGCTGATTGATAGCACCACTAACTGCTGGAGTGAAGGACAATATGAACCTTGTGGTGGCACTGAACCCTGCTTTTAAAGGCCTTTTGATGGATGGTGGCTGTGCTGGAAGGGGCCTTGCCCTTGTGAATGCACTTGTGTTAGAAAAGGTGAACTTTCCAACCTGATCCGCTTGGATTGGATGGGAAAAATAGAAACTTGCACCATGTGCAAATGTTCTGCACAGCACATTCCATTTCCTGCTTGTCTGAGCATTGCTCTGTGCACAAACTTTGGGACCTACATGCTTTGCACTTTACAAAATTATAATTAAANGCCATGTCACCTACGTGCTTTGTTGGGTGAAAAGATTTTTGGCACTTTACAAAATTATAATTAAACACAATTAATACCCTCTCAGAAATCAAATGAGAAGGATGGGTGCAAGGGCTTGCTCAGGGCAGCTGTGCCTCTAACTTTTAAATATGGGGTGAATGAGCATATGTCAGGAGCAAAATTTCAGGTTCTGAGAACNCGGGGTGAATGAACACCAGTAGCAAAATTAGTAGCAAAATTTCAGGTTCTGAGAACTTTTGCCATTTCTTACAATACACTCAGTATTTAGCACTTGTATGAAGCACTCTCATATTTCATTGTTTTCTCCTAATGAGACATGAATATGTACAATTTCACAGAATCATGACAAAGTAGAAGCCAAGTCCTTTCTGTCAGCAGTTCCAATTATTCTAGCAATATGAAACGTTTAACTTTTTAATCAGACATTTTTAAACTGATTTGGTGATTACATTGTGGAACAAGGCTTTTTCCCCCTCTTTGAAGCATCTGGCATCAGCCAGAGATGGAGCTCTGCAGCACACAGGCAACCTAATGGTCTGATACAGCCTGGCAGTTTCAGTAATAACTGCCTATAAAGAAATAATTAGGTTTTTATTATTAGAATAAAACCTGGGATACATGAAAAACCTCAAATTAATGAAGTTCTGTTAGAACACAACACAAACAATTTTAACATTAAAAAACAGTGCCTATCAAAAAAAAAAAACATCATAAAATGAATTGTTTTAACACAATCTTAGGGAAAGCTCCTGCAGTGAAAGGATACTGCTGGGACTGAATTATGGCAATAAAACACTGGAGCTCCTAGAGACAGCCTCAGTATACTCAGATTAACCCTCTGTGAGTTCTGAACTGCTCTTTAGCTGTAAAAAATGTTGCAAAGGATTTTATTAGAGGTGGGCATATCTGAAGAATGACTGGTACTATTTTTGAAATTCACTACAGGGTTTCTGATTTTTATGCCTTTCTGAAGAGAAATGTATTTTCTTTCAAAGGGCTCTGCTCACCACGGGAAAAATTCATAAACAGGTACTTGTTACATATTTTATTTTACAACCTTATGGTTAGCCTGCAAGTATCTCCAAATCAAAACCATGATTCAAGCAATTTCACTATTTGTTTAGTGAAATTTCAATTCTCACCAGCTGCTGCAAACCAGTTTATGTGAGAAAGCCACAATGAATCAAAGAGGAGTCAATAAAATCTCCTCAGGCAGGAGACAGATTCTCTAGAATTAACTAACCTTAAGCTATTTTTTCAGAATGCTTCTCATGAGCTTGGGGGAATATCAACTTTGGATCAGAAATTTGTGGACTTTAAGTTCCAACCATGTTGTTTGTGGTTATTTACTTCATGTCAAATCCAAAGACCTTTCTCTTTTTCTAGTGTATCACTTGAATCTCAGCTGGGTTCAAGTAAGCTGATTATATTTTAGGCCAGCTTTATGTTTTTTTGAGCTTGAAGAAGGGCTTGTACCAGGTGAGTCAGAGGGACTGTCTAACAGAGGACTACTTTGTACTCACTGGGCTATGCAGCATAATTTATATGATATATATATATATATATATAAATAACTCCACTTGTATTTCTAAAGCCATGGACAATCATTACATAAGGCAAAGCTGGTTTATATAATACAGAAATAAACCATGGGACTCACTACCCCAGGAAACTGTAAAGAAATAGCATTCAGAAAATGAAAAGCAGGAATGGACATGCACATGGGCAGAAAGTAATATTCAGAATTATTGCAACTAATGACAGCAGATTTTTCAAAAGATATTAAACTGAATGATGTGAGGCACAAAGTGTCAGGCTTGGGGGACAAGTACAGGACAGTACCTAAGATTACTGTGTATTTCTCAGCTGGGGGTATGTGCATCATGCTGTAAAAATGTTCATCATGGTGGCAGAGTCAGAGATTTCTGTTCTGACCCACTGTGAGCATTCCTTCATTGCTTTAACACATGGATTTTGCCATAAGTTTTGATAAACATCATGAAGAAAATAAAAACTATCAAAGGCACTTTTAATGAAGTCAACACCACTTACTCTTTAATTTCAGGAATAGTTTTGTCAGGCCCAAGCTGTTCCCCTTTTCTCCTCCCATTAAAAAAGGAACAATCAAATATAAGACTTAGACTGCCACAATGGTCTGTGATTCAGTTTATTCTGGGGCTGAATAGAAGGCTTGATAGAACATGTCACTCTGCCTTTGTGCTTCTAAAAATACATCTGCCTGAATATTCTCCCAGAATTTATCTGAGCACAGAAGAGAGAACCACTTAACAGCAGAATAACATTCACTAATAGAGGCTGCCTTACTCTGGGAGGGCATGAGATGGGAACTGCTTCTGGAGATGGCTGTGGAGTTTTGAGAGCTGCTCGAAGGATTTTTCCACGAAGGTGACCACGTTGCAGGTTTGCACCACCTGGATGAGATACACCTGTGTTGGGGGAAAAAGAGCAGAGAAATTATCAAAGAGACAAATTAAAAAAAAATAAATAATATATAGGGTGATTTTAAGCAAGGAAAACCTTCCTTTAATGTAGTGCCAAGTGCCAGAGAATTCAGTTTGTAATTCATAGTCTTTGCTGCACGGAAAGAGGAACTTGCCTGAGCAGCATACAACTCAAACACTGAAAGATCACTGCAGTGTGTGAAAACTAATAGTGCACCATTAAAGCATCATATAACAGCCTCCAATTTCTATTAGGCTTCCTAATTTTGTGCCATGCTTTCCTTCTGGATGCTTTAATTAGCTCTTGATTTATTTTTCACTACAGGGAATGAACTGCTCTCCTTAATGGCTCCCTGCAAATATCTGTCTGCCTGGTGTTTTTGCTCTCTGGTAGCTCACTGCTTATGGCACCACTATTCATCCCATGATGCTTTAATGTGGCACAAGCACATCTTCTGTAAAGGAAGAGGGAGAGGGCACAAGTTCTTGGAAGAGTCATTAAAGATCCAGGCAAATGAGGGCAAGCAGAGAACAGAATACACACGGAGTGGGGCTTTTTGCTGAATCCCAGGATGGTGGCCCTTGCGATTGACCTCTCTGTGTCCAGCACCATCCATTCCTGGGGGACAGTCTCTGGAGCTGGAGGCTTTGCAGAGCTCCCCACTGACATCTGCACAAGGGTGTGGATCAGGTTATTGAGTTTAACAGGAAAGCACTCCAAACTTTCCTTTATTTTCCTGAAGAATGAACAAACAGAAGAGGTGTTATTCGTGCTTTTTTTTTTTTTTTTGACTTCCTTGACCCCTCTTTTTATGGATACAAGTCCAAAAAAACTCCCAAATTCTAAAGCCTGCCTCACACACCCACACACACACAAACCAATCACTGGTAGTTGCACTGCAGAACATCCAGCCCCTGAGCTCTACTGCTTGAAGGAGTGCTCCTGCCACAACCTGCCTCAAGGCTCAGCTTGGAGGAGCTGTTCCTCATGAGCTGGACACCAGCCTTCTTTCAGACCCCAGGGACGAGCAGAGCACTTCCATGTGTGTTTTGAGGAATCCCAGGATTGAACAGCACGTGTTCATTTTGGGGAGCAGGAGGGAAGGCACTAGTTAGGATTGTATTTATTTTTGGTTACACTAACCTCACATGGGCTTACACGTGTTTGCACAGGGCTCTTGGATTCAATTTGTCATTTAGCTGAGCATGATGCGCTGCTAAACCCTCCACCTAGTTCTTAAAAGCTCTATCCCTGTGGAACTGCTTAATGAATTAAAAAAAACAAAAAAGAGAGAGAAATTTTCTCCTGGTGTCCCACTCCATCTCATCCCTGTGCAAGGGGAGCCAGAACACTGTTTTGATTTCCTAGAGGTCTGAGATCTTTCATCAGAAAAGACACAATAGATTAAAAAAAACTCCCTAGATAAACATGTAGATATGTGCTGCAAATGTGAAAGTGAACTCAACTTGAGAAATAACACTACCAGATAATCACAGGTTTTTGGAGAGTGAGATGCAGTACTCATTAGAAAACTCATTGCTCTCTTGAATTCAATCACAAATTGAATTTTTAAGACCTATTAACTTCTGATGGTAATTTTTTTTGTTTCCCTGCTTATTTGGACAGCTCTCTGAAGATATCCTATATCTGTTCTGATGTTATAGAACAACAACCCATTAGTTTCAAATCATATGGCAGCAAACCCTCTACCAAATTGTCAGGGGTTTGCTGTGTTTTCTTTTTCTTTCTTGTTTTTTTTTTTTCTCCCAGTTTTGGATTATATCTAACTAGGTTACAAGGGCTGGCAACACCCTTAACCACCTTCATCCTGACTATTTGAAAGCTGAGCAAATGCTTGACCTGTCATTTCAAATTAGATTTCTATTCATGGGTTTCTGGGAGTGGGTTGGAATGTGCAGTGCAATCATTTGAAATCAGCTCCATTCATTGCATTAGCCTAATTTCCACCATCTCAAGATGCTCTGGCTAAAGTCTGTAGCTTCAGAGATGAAACTAAACCAGAAAGAATAAGGAATATTCTACCTACAGGCATTCTCCCCAGCTCACCCCCCTGAAATTCAGATTTCATTCAAAATAGGGTGTGAATTTATCAAACACTTATCAAGTGTAGTAAACTGAGGAATGATGTATGTTCCTCTAAATGTAATACAAGGAAAGGTAGCTCAGAATTGATTTGGTTAATTATCCTAATTATTAATTACATTCTTCAGAAACAGATACAAACTATTTAATAAATTAAACAAATTACAGGAAAACAAACCTCATTTCAAAATATTAGTACAAAATCAATTCAATGATTAACCAGGCTGCACCAGAGGTGAACTCCTCCTTTTAAACTCCTATGTATTTAATTTAATGTGCAGTTTAAACACTTCCTAAATCACTGAGACATTAGGTTATAGACTCTGTAACTGGCCATATTACAGCAGAGCAGTTAGGGAATTTGCCACATTACTGCAAGAGGCACGTTAACTTTGCAGCTAAGCACACTGCATTTTAATTTACATAAAACAGGCTTGTAAATTAGTACTAATTCAGACATCATCACTACACAGAACTGCCTGATACCAAACTACCACTATTCCTTCCATGGGTCCATTAGGCTGCTGAAATACTTTTAAAACCCAGATTGCTAAGCACATACTTTAGGTCTAAACAGAGCCTTGTGTTGTCACTGCTGCAGATTTTCCCTGTGAGTTATTTGAAATGATTACACCTCAAATCAAACAGGAACAGAAGTATGGGTTGTTTTCTCCCCCTCTCTGCTTTGTGTGCATGCAGTCATTTTTGCTAGGACAGAAATCATTAAGTAAACCTAATTACATGTAAATCAACAAAGAATTCGAGGCCTCTTTGCTATTCTGATGCCACTTCAGAGCTTGACTCCCCAGCAAGGTGGAACATCTGTGCTTGTGGCTCTCTGCACTTCCTTCCAAGGGCAATTTGGTTTTAGGAAATCCTCTTTCCCAAAAGCTGGTTCCTAACTATGTACGGAACAATGGGATACAACAAACCCACGTGTTTTATCTTTTTGAGATTTTGCAGTTTATTTTTGGCCTGGATTAGCTCAGTGACCCAGTTTATCCCATCATGGTACCTGATTACCCTGACTGCCAGCATTTTTAAAGTTCATCCAGATGACCAGTGGTGGAAGTTTCTCCTTGAACTCTCCCAGATCCCCACACACCTTCTTTTCTCTAGCCACATAAAGCTTAGCAATAGTTGAAAGAAGTAAGGTAATGGGTATTCTTTGTAAAAATCCTCCTCTTGCTCCCTGGCCATGACCACCTTTGCCTGTGCTCAAAGCTGGCTCTGCCTTCACAAAGATGACAAAAAGTGCCTTATTTATTTCAGAGCTCTGGTAGCCCAGGCTGCATAGAAAATTAATGCCAGATGGTCTAGAGGTAGCTAAACTAAGTGAACAGTACAAAGGTATTAAAAGTACAGGTTGATCAGAAGAAAACAGGAAATTGTCATTAACTAGAGCAGTATTAGCAGTGAATCCAAATATTGCCAACACAGTTTTCAGAGAGAAAAATGCTATTTTCCACATGACAATAACTGTTTATCATGTAGATTGGTGTCTGACCTACTTCTCAGAAAAGAAAGGTAAATATCTGGGATTATTGGAAAGTAATGACTTTCTGCTTTCCACCTGCTGAATTGACTTTGAATTTCAGATTTGGCTTCAGTCTTTCTACAGAACTGTCAAATTACAGTATCAGGCAAAACATGAGCAGACTGGCTGGCTGCTTGTGTAAGAGGAGATGGATGAAAAGTTTGGCTGATCTTTTCAAGAGTGGCTTGTGGTAGTTTGGGACTTCAGTTTTGGGAAGCAGACATTCCTTCTGGGACAGGTATTCTGGTGCTTAGATTTTTCAGGACACACCAGCCTTCACACACAGCACACACAACCATTATTAATGATTAGTTATTAAGATCTTAATCTTGGTGGATATTTCTTTATCTTTCTTGATGGTATCCTGCTTCTCATTTCCATCTAGGCCTGAAAATCATTTAGAGTATAATGAGCAACATTTATTTTCATGGGATTCTCAGATGTTAATGAACAGTGTTTCATTTATATTCCTCAATTCCATCAATGAATGTACCAAGCTCCATTTTAAAACGAGTTGAGTAGTATGCCCCCATATTATTAGAGTTTTCCAGAATATTACTGCTTTCAGCAGCAGACCTTTTATAGCACAAATGCCTCAAAAAAAACAAAGTCAAGGAGGAATTCTGCCCTCCAGGCTCCTTTGGGGTACATATACCACAATCTTTACAAACTACTTGAATGTCACTGAAATCAAGTTTAGTGTTTGGTCCATTCCCTTTCAGATGCCACCAACTTTCACTGTGTTTCACCTGTCTGGGAAATTTCTTGCTGAAATCCCCTCAGCCACCTGCGAAACAGAGAGTGGCTGATCAGTTTGAGATCAGCATCATGTTTAGAAAGGAGTTACTGTGGATTGCCCAGCTTGAAACTGCTGGCATTTGTGGTTTGGAGTGGATATACTTGACCTGGGCAATGACAGGTACCTAAAAAATGAGTCCATTAATAAATAAACAAAGCAGCTGACCCAAGCAGAATCCCCCCTCTGTCAGGCTGCTGAAGATGTGCAATGTGCTCTCCTGGTAATTGGCAGATCCACCCTGCATCTCTTATTCATGGGCTTCTGTGAGTGGGTTAGATTGCACCCTGCAATCAATTGAAATCAGCTCCATTCATTGCATTAGCCTAACTTTATGCCCTTAAAACCAATTTTAAATACACATCCCTGTGCAGGCACATTAAAAATGTCAGGCAGCCTGCCACACCATGCTGACATTTGAAGACATCTGCAGAGAACCACAGAGGGAATTTATATTCAGAGGCAAGATGGGTTTCCAGTTTCTGATACAACTGTGTTGTCAGGGGAAGAGGAAAGGAGGGAGGGGCACGGATCAAACTGAGTTCAAAGGATCAAACTGAGTTCAGGGCAGATGCTGGAGAGACAACGATGTTTCATTTGGCAGTAGGTGCACAGGACTGACAAGGAAACACAGGAACTCTTGTTCAACTCTCAATTGGTGCATTGTTTACCCACGATGGGAGGGTGTGACCTTCCAGAGGGGCTGTGAGCTGAATGCTGCAGCTCCACGGCTCCTCACAGGGAGCTGACCCCACGTGAGAAGAACTGCTCACAAAACCACACCACAGAGTGCTGCACGTGACTTAAACCAAGAGTGAGACCAAAGGGATCTGGCAAAGCACAGAATGTTTTATGAGCCTGAGAGGGGTCAGTACACTGCAGCCCAAACTCTGACACAACTGTTCTGCTGGCCAAAGAGGTGACAGCAAAGGACAAATGAACATCGTTCTGCCAGCAGCGTTTGTGACATCATCCATCATTCCATGTTGGTTTTAAACCACACCAGGGCCAGGGCCAGCGTTATTGCTAAACCAAACTCAGAAAATTGCTGAGTGCAACCCATTCCTGCAGAAATACAGAGGAACACTGTTCTCCTGTTTCCACCAGCAGGAGACTGGGATTTTCGGCAGATACGTACTGGGATTGAATCTGAAAGATTACAATAACCACCTTGTACTTAGAGCAAGAAACAACTTTCTGTTGGCAACGTTTAACATTCCAATGACCACAGTCCTTGTCTAAAAAAGAACTTTTGAAAAACAATGAAGTGTTTTTGGAAGCAATTGCAGAGAAAAAAGGAGCTACAAATTGCGAGGCGTTTGAGAACTACTAGAAATTGTGTTAATAATCAGAACTTCCAATTTCCTTGTCTTTCTAAGGGCAGCTTGAAAAATAGATACAGCAATAAGCCAGAGATTGACCATGAAAAGCATGTAACTGGATTATTTTCTCACATCAGTATTTTGTATAACAAGGACATAAGGAATAAAGATGATGTAGGTAACACAAAGCTCACAAAAATCTCAATATATTTACATTGCTAAAGCCAGGTTGGAAAGCATTTTACAGAAGGACAGTCTCTGCATGGATCCAGGTCATTCCAAAGTCTTTACTTCAAAAAGTACCTGGATACAATTTCCAGAAGTTAAAAGCCTACTAGACACGAAGCCTGATATTATCTCCATGTTCAAACATGCTGAAATGCTAATACATTTTTTGAATTAACACAAATAATGTTCAGCTGAATAGAAAGTAGAATAAAGAAGAAAAGAAGCTCCAAGAAAAATGAGATCCATGGAAATTCATGAACTAATGTAAAGGGATTTTCTTCTTGCAAATGAGCATATATAATACAAACATATCCTAAGAATTTTAATGAATTAAATATGCACTCTAGCAATATCTGTCTTTTCTAGGTGATGTAGTGATAGCCAATAAAAGAAAGCTTCAGCATTTTGAAGGAAATTGGAACATTAGCTCAGGAGTTTGCACAAAGCATTTGAGGAGAAAATGCAGTTTCAAATGAGAACAGAGCCCACAGCAGAACTACTTTGTTGGTGTGCAGGAATTGAGTGGAACTTCCTTCGTTTCCTTAACATCATCCCTAAGAACTCTAAGGGGGAGAAGGACATTCTGGCCTCTGAGTCCTACCTACAGTCCCTGTGAGCTGGACAGGATTTCCTAAGCCTAACACAAACCTCCACCAGGTAACAAAGCACACCAGCTCTTCCAAAACAGCACTGGCCTGAGTCAGCTTGCTTTGGCTGAGGAAGACTGCAGGTGAATTCCCACTCTGAAGTCCCTGACCCTCAAAAGAAAGTGAGTGGAGATGCAGCTCTGCCCTGAACCAAGATTTCCTCCTCACTGCTCCAGCCAAGCAAGGCTGCTGTGATGCCAGCCCTGACCATCCCTGACCCAGCTGGAAGCTGATCCTTTCCACCTCCAGAGGGGCACCAGCTCTGAGCTTTGCATGACACTCATGCAATCTTCACTCAGATTTTCCTGCCTGTTTTGTATATCCCAGCCCATTTTCACTAACTGAAGGAACTGGGTATTTTACCCATGAGAGACAGACACAACCACCTGAACTAGTTGACAGAGTCAAGACTTTTATAATTTAATTAGAAATTGCATGCTTCCTATTTGAAGTGGAAATATAAGTCTCTATTTTGGGAATATGTGAAAGGATAAAGTAGGAGTTGATAGTAAATGTGAAGCTGTAATTAAGTTTTAAAACATAACAATCTTGCTAAGGGGCATGACTGAAAGCATATGAAAAAAGTAAAGGAACTCAGTGCTATGCTGTGTGTAAAGTCATGGAACAATAGTTTTGTTTGACAAGTTCTCTCTCTTTTTTTTTTTTTTTATTTTCTGCAAAGAATGGTCACCCTCAAAGTACTTGCCCCAGGCTTCTCCAAATTTGCTGCCTTGCTTTCCTCAGATTGTAGCAGATTCTAGTACATGGAAAGGAGACCTATAAACAGCACATTTTTAATTTCCCAAGGCTTTCATAAGCTCAGAGTAGTCTGAGTTGCTTTGCATGTGTAGAGGGTGTCCAGGCAGCACAAATTCCTAATCCTTGGGAAATGATGGTGCTGCTCAGGGCAGACTCTGACAGGGAGATTTTGTCTCATGCTGTGCCTAGAATTGCAAAGTGAGTTTGCAGTTCCAGATAAATCTCCACTCATTCCATCTATCACACCAACAGCTGGAATTATATGTGATGCAGAGGCCTGACATGAAAGATCAGGACTGAGGGCTTTAAACTGGCTTTACTTACATCAGCTGCAGCTCTTCCTCATCATCAACAGGTGAAAGGTTTCATTATCCTAACACAAATGAAGTTTTAAAAGTACCTCTGCTCACACACAAGGCTTTCCTGTGATTGATCTGTTAATTGTTTAAAAGCAAGAGCCAGCACTGATGTAGAGATGGAAAAACTATGGCTAGCAGAGTAACTTCTCTGAGGCAACCCAGAAGGTCAAAAAAGGAAGAGAAAAAGGAGCAAAATGCAGAAATTGAAGGCTCTCACTCAGACTGTTTAACAGGTTGAACCTCTTTAAGCAGTCCAAATCTGTTTGCATGTAGCTGCTGCACTTAAAAACAGAGAGAAAACACTAGATATAAATAAGGATGGTTTCACCATGGCAGCTTAACAAATCTCCAGGCACTGACTTATTACAAGTGTACCACAAATGTAAAACTGTTTCTTCCAGAAATTCGAGGAAATTGGTTGTAACATGCAAAAGGAATGACTTTTTAAGAGTAAACACATGAAGACAAATTATCCTTTTGTGTAATTTCCCTGATTAAGCTCCTTAACATAAGAGAAAAACTGCTTCATGCCTGAAGAAGACAAAGTTTCTAGATTCTATTCTGGTTTTACCTTGTAAAGTAGCTTGTAGCCTGGAGCTCTGAGTCCTGAGGACGGAGGTTGTCATAGACATATTTCAGATCCTGGATGCTGTTCAGCTCAGGCAACCCTGCATGCAGCATCTAAAGGTAAAGTAATATTAGATCATTAGTCCACTGTTCTATTGAAAAGAAATTTAAATGAAATGGGCCTAAGTGAGAGAGGAAAGGTTTTACACCAAAACATCTCGTAAAACAGTTTTGCTGATCTGAAAAGGGGTTCTGATGATAAAGCAATGCCTGGAATAGTAAAGTGAACATATTGCACTGCAAACCTTCCCACTGAGGCACCTGAGAGAAGCACAGGTCAGAACCAACGACCCATTTCAGTTATTTATTTTCTCTTCGGATACCATAACCTCAAGGTGTGCATTGCTGAGCCTCCTGCAGATCCTTCTAATGGTGATAAAGAGAAGGTGACCAAATTCAGCCACCTGAACAGCAGAAACCACATTTCTGTTACGCTCACGGTGTTGTCTCAGCCCTAATTCAATTTTGTGCAACATCACCCTCTCATTTGTAACTCCTGCCTCCACCACCACTGCTCTGGGCTCCTCCTGCAAAGGGATCACACATTCACTCCTTTTACAGTCAGAGGAGGAGAAAAGCTTCTTCAGGCATTGATTCATGCCAGGAGCCCTGAGGTGGGCAGTGAGAACTGCCCTCAGGAGCAGGTATCATTCTCCATCAACAAGGGACAGAACTGTTCTGGTTACTCAGCCAGATTAGATCAAAAAAACAAAACAATGCCAATATTCCCCTTGCAAAGTAAAAACTTGAGGAGATTAGATAGCTCAGTGTGTCCAATTGCCCACACAGCTCTCTCCAGGCATTTTGTGAACAACAACAATAAAATTTACTTCCTTCAAAATGTACTGATTCTCAGCAATCACAGCAAGCTGGGAGTGATGCTTTTTTTGTGTGTAATGCAGAAAAACATCACTCCTTCAGCTTGCTCAGATGGAAATGTATCTGAATTTGCAGTCACTGCTGTGTATTGTTCATTGGTATTTATGTCTAGCTCAGACAGAAAGACCCACTGAGTTTTTCAAGTAACAGCAAAGAAAAAAAGGAAGCACTGATTTTATTTTAGGGTTGTTCCTTCAAACATTCCCAACATTTTCTTTTTTGGCTTTATGAGGAAAATCTTCCTCAGCCCCATTCCAAGCTACCACTGAACAGTTAGATTGCTGCCTTCACAGGGTTTTAACTGGCAAGGAGAGGCAGAAAGCTCAGTGGGATGAATTAAATTCAGTGGGTTGACAGCAGGGACAATAACAATATTCAGCACTGAAGGACACACAGTGCTATTTATCAATACACCTTCAACCCATTGATAAAAGATGATAACAACTCCTGCCCTCTTTGGATTAAAAAAAAAAAATGGCTTTTGCATAGGCAAATTAAGCTCCTTGCCCTTCAACAGAAAAAAAAAAATCCCTTTTAATAACTTTCTATATGAAAAAAATCTTTATAACAGTAATGGAGTTTGCATTTCTTTACAGTAGTCAGAAGGTGTTTGTGTCCTGCCATCACCCTCCTTCTAATAGTTCACATCAAGTCTTTAATGAGAGCAAAGCTGATGAACAACAGGCATTTACACAGCTGAACTCTGCCAGCAGACTCTTGGGTCTCCCACCAGTGTTTCTGCTTTTGAAAGTGATGGAAACTTCATGGATTATTTCTTACTCCCTGTAGCAAATGTCAGTACAGCTTTAGAAACCAAGAAATAACATTAATTCCCATACTGAGCCCCAAATCCCTCAATTTGTTCATAATCATGTTTGCTAGAAACCACTAATTGTCACTGATCACCCAGGGTACAGTTTACTATTCTGCAGATATTCTGTGCATTCAGTGTAATATTTTGTGGTACTCTGGTTTTTTAGAAACAGCCCTATTTTTTTTTTTTTGAACTATGTTTTACAAATGTCATCTGAGAAAACAGAATGTGGGAGTAGAATTAAAGATTAATGATGCAGGTTTCCAAACAGTGAGAGAAATCTTAGACTTTCACTGATACAAATAAGCAGTGATTAGTTAATCTTATCTCTCCACGATGACATCTGAAATTCTGTTTGGAAACGAATTCAAAGTAGAACTTCACAGTCTATTTATTTATTTTTTTTCAGAAATGACCTATGGAACTGAAACATTTTGATTTCCTGACAGTTTCTGACCAACTTCCCACTTCAGGTGCAGAAACAGAGTCACCTTTCCAAACATTATTGGCAAAATCAAGCTGCTCCCAAACTGCTCTTGTTTGTTTAATTCCCTTTGCTATGAAGAGCTCATCAACAGGGTGTGAGTGTGCTGCCAGGGATTTTTCAATCATGAAGGGCAACACAACTGCCAAATATTAAGGCATAATCTGGATGCTGACTTTTAGCTCAGCTTTATTCCCTCTGCTACAAGATCAGCAGAAACAAAAGATGGACACAGACAAACCTGAGCTTTGGGCAGGCAGAGAGAGTCATTTCTGATCTCCTGCTAGGAGCATTTTCCTAACACACTCTCTATTATCCCAGAGCAATCTGACATCATTATGTCTTGCAGAAAGAGGGACTGCACTGGGGACAAGGAGATGGGCAGGAGATGTGGCTTTATTTAGGCAACCCATTCAGAAATGCAGGGATTAGTGCTGTGGATGAGAGAACAGGCTGATCCTGAGCTTTCTAGAGGCTCTTTACCTTGGACAGGATCTCCAACAACCTCAATCTTCACTGCTTCCAGAGGAAAATTGTGCTTTTATGATGGGAAGGCAGTTTTGTTGCACCTTTGTGGCTACTAAGCAGCAACTTCAAGAGATCTGGAGCAATCCTTCCTGCTCCATGTTAGGGAATCTCCCACTGAATCACTGCATGAGAATCCATGGACAAGATGGAAAGGGGGGGATTCCTTCAGTTTCTCTCATCCTTCCCCACTGCAAAAGTTGGAGGTGATAAAGTAGTGTTTAAAGAGCAACTTTTTGGCTGTACCCCAATCTCAGCAGCTCAGCTCTGTTTATAAGGCCATGTAGACTATTTCATGCACAGACCACTCCCTTAGGTCACGGGGCCCTGCACACAAATTTTGGATTGATATCTCAGCCAAGCATCTTAGCAAATATTAGTTAATGTGATATTCCCATCGTAACCATGAAGGGGAAAATCACTAACCTTTCCCACACAAGTAAATAGAGGCATAAATCAGATATGGAATTTGCCACTGCACGTGAATCAGTAGGAATAACTTGAGGATAAAAAAAACTTCATAGAGGCCTTAAAAGTCTATACAATAGAATTTTAAAACCTATGTCAATATGGACACTGCTCTTTCTTTCCTGTGTTTGCAACCCTAAGAAGGGGCTGTGGAAATGTGCAACCCCCCCATTCTAAAGTGCTGCTAAGTCCTGTCAGATCAGCCACCCTGTGAAATATTTAGCTTACTTTGTCTTGCAAACATGAACAGGAGTGGTAAATGAAGCCCTAGAAAAAGGGCTGAATGAAATTCCTGAATGCAAAATTTTCATGCAGCTTATTTTGCTGTTTTCTGCTACTTTGTAAAAAATAATGCATTAGGAAATGGAAAAAAAAACTACCAAGCAGCTTAGCTTTCCTTTTTTCAGAAACTGGAACTGAAAAGTGGACAGCTTCTTTGCACAGGAAGTGCAGCACTCACATTATCAGCTGTGCACCTGATGCCTCTTCAAATCACAGTGCTGCTGGAGGCAGCAGAGAGGTGGGAAAAGGGAAGAGAACTCCAGAGGAAATTGATTTTTGGTTTAATGCTCGAGCTTCTTACCATCTCTAGCAGGTTCAGGAGGAGCTGGCTGTGCTTCCTGACTAGATTATAAGCTCGACAACAAAGCTCCACAAACTCCTGAAAACGCTGTGGGTTTTTTCCACCCTCTGTTATGAAATACTCCATCTCTGATGTGAAGATGAAGGGAGCTCTGTCCCTGGAAAAGAAAACAATTACCTGAGAAATTTCAGCCAAAACAGCTAACCATGCAAGACAGTAAACATTTTGTCACTCATTATTCACATTTGTGTTTTCCAGCCTTACCTTCCTCATTATTTCATCTCTCCCTTTCTCAGTGTGGAAATCTCTGTTGCTGTCACTAATTGGGACAGGGACAGGTTTGACAGCGAGAGTTTCCAAGTGAGAAACCCAACAAGTGTTTTCTTCTGGCTCTCCTTTGCTTTTCTTTTTAAACCCTCATTGCTTTAATTTCTTGACTCCAGCCTGAAAGTGAATCTGGAAACAAGTTCTCTCTTGGTGCTGAAATATTTAAAAGCTGTTCTCAGGGAGGGTGGGTTATAAATATCGACTCCCTGCTAGGCAAGGAGGGAATTCAAGGAAAAACCCTACATCTCCAAAATCCAACAACAACAAGCAAACCCCAAGGTATGATGCTATCATTAAATATACACCATCCTGAAGAGATGATTCTGTCTCAAGTTAAAACAGAATATAAATACATTGTCTTGTTTTCTCTACAGTTACTCTGTGTTCACCCTTGGGTAAATAAGGTGCAGAATCTGACCACATGGCTTGTCTTTTTTTCCTCATCACCAGCATAGTTTGTGGCCATGGCATGCTGCTGCAGAAGAAAACAGGTTTGCAAGCCTTCTCCTAGCAATCCTATCATTCAGTAGTTCCAGAAAGGCCTGATAAACTGCATCCTCACACAGAAAAACCTACTGCAGTGATTTACTCATCACAACTGTGTACACAGAACCATGTAAACAGATTGGAGGGCTCTATTCCAAGGCAATATGCAGTGTGTTAACCCTTAATTCAAAATACATTTAAATAATCTCAGTGTTGTCGGTAAGTTCAAATGCAGAAACAAACTTCAGGATGTCTATTTCTTGCTAAAACCCCAAGCATGGGCTGAGTCAACCCATTGCTTCCTGCTGCATTCATAAATGAGAGAGACCAGCTTTCCTGGGAGTTTTCCTCATCTTCCCATAAAAGTGCCTGCCTTACATTACTGCAGAAAGAAAAACAAGTTGTCATGAGGTTATAGTCTACAGCTGGAAGTTTAAGCCACAACAAATGCTCAGGTGGCCTTCCCACTTTTGTGTTTGGAAACGCTTCCACGGCAGCCAACTCTGAATCCACATCTCCTGAGGCTTTCTGTCACCTCCAAACAGGGTGGTTTTTTTTATTTTTTAAATATATTATTCAATTCAACAATGTAGTGCTGAGCATGATGAAAGTCCACAATAAAATTTCTTTCCCTCCCCATTTTTCTGTATGAGCTAAGACATGAGTGAACATTTGGAGGGTTGTGTTAAAGTGGGACTGTTACACAGTTGTTGTGTCGCTTTGTGCTGTGGATCCCAAAGAACTACAAACCTATTACTGATTTCTGAGAGTTCAGCTTTTCCCAGAACCTTCTTTCACTCATGCATTCTTCTTTCATCTTATTTTTTACCAGTGGTATTTAAAAAAAATTGTTAAATAAATTGATGCAATTAGAATAATGAAACTTAATTGGTTGAAGCTCATAGGAAAGAGACAGAGATATGGAGATAACTATCAACATTCACATCTTGGTATATAGGTGGACAGAAGGCTAATCTAAATCCTGATTTGAAGGCATTTTAGCATCTCAAAAATGTCTAAACCCCAAATTTGTTTTTAGGCTAAAATATTCCAAGTCAACAACTACCTCTATAAACATGATGCATTCTGTTCAAAATTCATATTTGATTTCTGATGTCCAGCTGCATCAAGAAACACAATTACCCCATGGAATCACAGCTCTTTGTGAGCTGGTCCAAGTCTCCCACATTGAGCTCCTTGAGCTGAAAATAGATCCTGCAATCAGAAATGACTTTACTGGAAGAAATATGATGTTTAACATTGCTGGGTTGGGCTGTGGGCCAACTTCCCCATAATGTAATGACTGCAACATTAGTCAATCCTCTTATTGTTGTTGCTAAAGGATCTGTGTGAACACACAACTGATATCTTAAATTTACATTGTTTAGAGATTAATTTCACTTGTGGGATGGCTGAAAGCAGTTTTACAAGGTTCTTAAATGTCTCAGTATCTTTTGTGGATATGTTCTAGGGTGTTAGGCCAGCCCTCCCTTGTCAACATGCAAAATATTCTGTAGCAATTAGATTTCTCCAGTTTTGTTATCAGAGCCTCTCCCACAAGGTAAACCCTGCAACCCCTGGATGCTGAAGCTCCATTAAATAAGCTGGCTGTTCACAAAGGGAACACTTTGCATTGTAAATTTTAAAAAATAAAAAAAACCCCAAAAACTTACATAAAGCCAACTTAGAATATGGGAGACAAGACCCACTGGAAGGGACAACACAGCCATTTCTCACAATAGCACTATAAAATAAAGTTTCAGTGGGAAGAGATTCCCTGAACAGAACATAAAGGATTCTGAAAAGCCAATTGACAGGATGAATGTCTGTGCATAGGTGTAAAACGTTCCTTGCTGCTTTCACAAACTCCTTTGGATAACAAAAAACTGAAAGGGAAAGTTCTCCAGCAAAATTACAAACAGCCAAGTCCAGTCACAGTCCATCACGATGGGAAAATTTACATCAGCAAATAGAGGCTGCTTTA
>VWYE01017846.1:104609-115781 GCA_013398995.1 Alaudala cheleensis
AAAAAAAAAAGTTAAATAAATTGATGCAATTAGAATAATGAAACTTAATTGGTTGAAGCCCATAGGAAATAGGCAGATCTATAGAGAAAATTATCAACAGTAACATCTTCGTGTATATGTGGGCAGAAGGCCAATCTAAATAACTGATTTGAAAGCATTTTAGCATCTCAAGGATGTCTAAACCCAAATTTGTTCTTAGGCTAAAATATTCCAAGTCAACAACTATAAACATGATGCATTCTGTTCAAAATTCATATTTGATTTCTGATGTCCAGCTGCATCAAGAAACACAATAACACCATCACAGCTCTTTGTGAGCTAGTCCAAGTCTCCCACATTGAGTTACTTGAGCTGAAAATAGATCCTGCAATCAGAAATGACTTTACTGGAAGAAATATGATGTTTAACATTGCTGGGTTGGGCTGTGGGCCAACTTCCCCATAATGTAATGACTGCAACATTAGTCAATCCTCTTATTGTTGTTGCTAAAGGATCTGTGTGAACACACAACTGATATCTTAAATTTACATTGTTTAGAGATTAATTTCACTTGTGGGATGGCTGAAAGCAGTTTTACAAGGTTCTTAAATGTCTCAGTATCTTTTGTGGATATGTTCTAGGGTGTTAGGTCAGCCCTCCCTTGTCAACATGTAAAATATTCTGTAGCAATTAGATTTCTCCAGTTTTGTTATCAGAGCCTCTCCCACAAGGCAAACCCTGCAACCCCTGGATGCTGAAGCTCCATTAAATAAGCTGGCTGTTCACAAAGGGAACACTTTGCATTGTAAATTTTAAAAAATAAAAAAAACCCCAAAAACTTACATAAAGCCAACTTAGAATATGGGAGACAAGACCCACTGGAAGGGACAACACAGCCATTTCTCACAATAGCACTATAAAATAAAGTTTCAGTGGGAAGAGATTCCCTGAACAGAACATAAAGGATTCTGAAAAGCCAATTGACAGGATGAATGTTTGTGCATAGATGTAAAACGTTCCTTGCTGCTTTCACAAACTCCTTTGGATAACAAAAAACTAAAAGGGAAAGTTCTCCAGCAAAATTACAAACAGCCAAGTCCAGTCACAGTCCATCACGATGGGAAAATTTACATCAGCAAATAGAGGCTGCTTTAGCCTCCAGAAGGAAGAAAAGCAATGCATGCCCTGTTGCAGAATGTACCACACACCCCCTGTGCAAATGAACCTCACCCTGGTGCTGAATTTCTGTATTTAAATCAGGATCTCTTTAACAGGCAGCCTTTCCTGGGGCAGGTTGCCCAGATCACATTCCATCCTGGCATTTATTCAGAAGATGAGCAGTGCATCCAAAGGCCTTCACTTGGACCTCTGTCACATAGCTTGCTCACATGAACTTACCTAAAAGTTACAAACATTAAATACTTCTCACCCCAAAACACCCTCAAGATCACAGCTAAGGCCTATAATACTTTGTATGCATGAGATGTTGGATGACCAATGACTTTGTAAGAGCCAATGAGGCAAGAGCCCCATGGCCTAAAATCTGCATTGACACAACTGCTGCCTCCATCAACCTGAAGAAATGCTTGGCCTCAGTCTAGAAAAACTGGTGTGATGAAAAAAACTTCCAGATAAAAGCCTTGCACCATATCTCTGTAGACCAAAAGGCTTTTTTTTTTTTTAATCTTATTTATGGTGTGCTAAAGAAATATGAATTTGAAGCATTGTTGAAAGACCTCTATTGTGTAATTATAATATCTGGTACCATTAATTTTTAGAACAGCAAAGCCTCACTGAGAGAACCAGTATGACTTGAGACTGACCAAAGATGTACAGCCAATAAACCCCCAAAATCATTAAAGCTACTGTATCACATCTTGCCTACTCCTTTCTTTCCTTTTTTCTTTTTCACCCACTAAAGCCCTCGATGAGATTAATGAACCCTTTGGTTTTATAGTAGAAATTGGTCAAAAAGGCAATACTTCTGTTTATGACAGGGTCTGATTGCAGTGCTGGACTTTAATACTTTTACTATGGCTGTGACAAAAGAGTTTACTCAAACCATTCAGTGAGAAACAAGGATACTTTATGGGTTTATTTTTTCTTTTCTTTTGCTTTTAGAGATTTAAGACTTTCATGGGAATGTGTTTTGCAGTTCCTCTGGAGATTATGAATGTTTGGATGATAAATCATGAGAGGGGGGAAAAAAGAAAGGAAACCTCAAGGAAATGAAGAGATCATCACACAAAAATAAACTTGGTCTGGGGTGATGGGAACATCTACTGGGACTTCACTGTGGGATAGAATTATGCTGCATTCCAAAAAAACCAGTTAAGAGCATCAGGATTTGTTATGAGACATTAGATGTAAACTGATTAACAAAGCTTGTAAGGGCAACAATGGTTTTAGTTTTTCCTACTCTGAATCTCACAACACAGAACATTTAAGAATGATACACTGGCTTCTTTCTGTGTTAAGGAGGAAAAACACATGAGATAAGCAACAACAAATGGCCTTTGCTCTGATCCAATCTAAGCTTCCCAACTGTGGAAAAGTCCAAGTCACACACATTAATGCAATGAGATCAAATCTTTTGTAGTCCAAGTTTTCACATGGACAGTGTGTGAGGAACCACACAGAACTCTGTGCAATTTAAAAATCAGCTGCTCAGCAGCAAAACCCCCCCATATATTCCCTGACTGCTTCAAAATAATTTTGGCTGAGTCAAGAGTGACTGATAATATTCTGCATGACTATGTGGAATTTAGATGTATCCAATAAAACAGGGAAAGCTTTTAGGGAGTGCTTGACTGCTGACATCCTTTGCAGCAAAAGCCAAAAGCTTATTGAAGAACACAAAATAAATGAACATGAGTGCTTATTTCTCTAAAGCCAAGTGAAAATATTTAATCACAGTAATCATAGACATTTTTAGACACAGTGAAAAACCATAATCAATGGCACTCCTTCTATATATTAAATAATGAAACAGGGAACAACCACACAACACAATTCATCAGCAGCAAACATAAAGAAATATGCCTGGGCCACAGGAGATACTCCATTTTTCTTCTTATCAGGACAAGATCATAAACATGCTTCTGGGATTCTTATTTAGCCTATTCTCAAAGATTTTTATGATAGAGTTCTTCTCCAACCTCCCTATCAAATTTCTGTTTTAGGATGTCCTCTCACAGCAATTTTTCCCTAATGCCTAATCTAAATCTTGCTGTGCTTTCATCTTATTAATTCCTGCTCTTTTCTGAGGGAAAATCCCATCCTCCTTACAGCAGTCTCTAAAGTATTTGCAGACTATTACTGTGTCTTTCCTCAATCTTCTGTAGACAACTGCTTCCACCTTTTCTCACAAGTCTTGGATTTCAGATGTCCCATGATTTTAATTGCTTTTGTCTGGACTCCTTGTAATTTCCCTGGGCTCCTTATCTCCATCTTTCTAAAAGCAACATGTTAAAAATACTCCAAGGGAAGTTTTCCTGGTGCAGAGAGGAACAAAAGGATTACTTCGGTGGGCAAGCTTTTCTATCCAATTTCTTAACATCAACTCATATTTGGCTGTGGTAAAATGGTAAAAAGGGCTCTCAGATCCCTTTCTAAAAAACTGCTAATCCAAACTTTTACCACAACCAAAAAATGAACAAACACATTCTCTGTACCACCATGCTGGTTACTAATGAAAATACTGAAATATGCCACAGATAAAGATGTTCCACTTAGTGTTTATTAGTTCATACCCTGCCAAAACTTGAAAGGTGTCACTAAACTGGAGTAAATCACCAACATCATGGTGGCACTTGCCTGTGAGGAGAGGCTGAGCAATGTGGGCTTCTTTACCCAGGACATGAAAGGTTTTCAAGAGGCCAAAGGGGATTTTCCTACATCTAAAACAGATGGATCCAGACAAGAGAGAAAACTGAACCAGCTAAAGCTCTGACTTGCCACAAGAAAAGAAAAAAAATCAAACCAAAAAAAACCCTCACTATGAGGAAAAGTAAATATTGAAACTGGTTGCCTTGGAAGATTATTCTGGGAGGTTTTAAGATTTAGCTGGACACAGCCTTGGGTAAACTGGTCTAAATTTAGTACTGACCTCATTCCCACAACACAGGAAGATTTCTGAATGCCTCAAGCATCCCTGGCTTAAGTAAACTACATGTCCTGCACAATTAAAATTTGCATCTAATATTACTTTTACCTACATTCTTAAACCAAATGACCAGGCCTATACCAGGTTACATGGTTTTAACTCTATATTGTGCCATTTCTGCTGTTGCTTGAGATATCTACTGCAAGAAAAGATTTGAAACTATAAATCTGAAGTCTCATTTCTGATTGCAGTTTTACCCACATTGTTTTTTATATTAACATCTACCTTTAGAGGCAGAAACATTAAACTAGAACCAATTTCCTGGATTCCTTAAGTAGATAGTTCTAATACTATTATGGCCTTATGTATTGATTAAGTTAATTATTCTTTTATGTCTATCAGGTTTGCTAGTATTATTTTTTACTATCACAGACTCAATGTTAGCTTAGTCAACTATTTTGATCAGCCATAAAAGAAGCATTTCAAACATTGGACTGTCCTATTCTGAAAGATTTATGTGTTCCTGTCATTAACTGAATTGGCTGCATGGAGATTTAATCACGTTTAATGGACATAGTGGAAAACAAGCTGGAATCCTTGCCTAAGCTAAGGGCTCTGGCTCATAATTCTGTTACCATTGAGTTTCCCTGTCACATGCTGCAATGCAAGATTTAACCAAAAATATGTGCTCTATTGCCAGCTGGTAAAACCAGGTGGGGCAGTTTTCTTTATCTCTTCCAGGACCCATCCTCCCTCCAGGGGATATCTGCTGTTAATGGGCCATTGAGGCTCACTGCAGGACTGATAAAATTCCATCATCCCATTGGGAGATGCTCCACCCAGGGGGAGGAGCCAAGCATTCCTAGCTGGATATAATCTAAGATTTGGAACTGCAGCCTTTTCCACTGGATTCCCACAGGAAGAATGGATCCATCCACCCCACCACTGGACCTTCAGAGGAAAACTACACCCTTCTAAAGGATCACTGCTTCAATAAAACCACATCTGTCACTCCAGGAAGACTGAAGCCACAATTTTAATTAGACTGCTACCAACACCCAGACCAACAGAGTGTCAGGCTGTATTTTGACACTGTCAGTAGTTTTTTTTTGTACTACTNTGCTGTGCTGACATTTTCTAGGATTATCAAATTTTCTGTGTTTGTTAGAGTTTATTACTAACCCTATTGATAAAGCAGTTGAGAGTTAATTCACAAGGAGATTGGAACAATTCCTCTTGTTAACAGAGATTGTTGGGTAATTGCTTTTTGTGTCCTGACTGGCCCTCAGCAGTGAAGAAGATTCTAAAACTGAGACCTTAAAAGGTGCCCTAAAAGAAACAGAACAAGTAGGGTTATATGCCCTACCCATGGAATATTCAGCTAACAGGGGCCTTTTGAGTATGAGATGGATATTTAGAAAACACAGGAATAGATGGTTGCAGGGCATTTGTATATCACCAGGCAAAATAGAGAAATAAACCAGTGATGATGAAGAAATTGAATTGCAAAGAAATTCCTCGGGGCAGGGGATGGAATCCTACAGGAATTAAATACGTCAGTGTGCTTTCCAGTTAGGGATGGAGGACAAAGGTGTAGTGTGCAGAACAGGAAAAAAAGAAAAAATGAGAGAGAGAAAAAAAGAAAAAGACCAAGAAACAGAGATTAATTTAAAAGTGCTTGATGTATACTTGACTGTGTGTGAGAACAGCTTCCCCTGAATATAAATGTACATTTGAGTGCATGTGAGAACAGCTCCCTGGAACATAAAAAAGTGTGTATAGAAAGCCTTGAGAGAAAGGGGTGATACAATACACTGCTTCTGATGGCAGCAGGGAGGAGAAAATCCACATCTCTATAAACAGTGACACTTTGAAAAGGATAACAAATAAAACCACAATCAAAATGGTCAGTGACCATGATATCTTTTCCCCCTTTTCTTTGTGTTTTATTGTTAAACTTCCTGTCTCTAGAGCCATATCCCACAAAAAAAAAAACCCAAAAAAAAATCACAGAGTGGCTGATAAAATGAGAAGGAGGGAAGAGGAGAGAGGAGGGGAATTTGATAGGAAGTCACTTCAATACCTCATGTGCAGCCAATCTCCCAAAGCAGAGGGAATTCTGCTGGTGGCTCTGGAAGCATCAAGCAACTTCTCCAGCCCATGTGATTGTTAACAGGAATACCTGATATCTTCTTCAAGAAAGTGAAGCTGTGAAAGCATTTATGCCACCCTTGGAGTGAAGGGAAAGCCAGGAAGGATTCTGAGAGTTGCAGTAGACGAGAACTGGTTTCCAGGAAACTCAACGAGAAGAACAAGGTTCTTGGATGAACAGAACTGGATACAGCCAAATACACACAGACACTGGATGGAAAAAACATCCCTCTCTTCATTGTCTGAGTAGTTGGAAAAGGATAACCAGAAAAATTGAGGATATGAAGTGGGCAGTGAACATAATATACCCTGATTTCAAAGCATTTCAGTTGAGTTTCCTCCACGAGAGGCTATCACTGAAAAAAGCAAAGCAAAGCAAAGCAAACCAACAAACCCCCAACAAAATAACAAAAAAACCCAACCAACCAACCAAACCAAACCAAAAACCCCCAAACCCCAAACAAACCAAAAAAACAACGGAAAATGGCATGCTATGATCCAGGCTCCTTAATTAGAGAAAGCACCAGCAAGAACACACCCCTAGGGCAGACAAAGAGAACAGAAGTGCATCTGAACCTCCTGACTGAAGTTTGTGCTGTTCACATGTTCTCAGAACTTTTGCTCTTTAATTTGGGACAACTAGAGGCACTTGCCTTTCAAAAGTGATGGATTTCTTCCCTGATAAATTCAAGCCCCTTTAGGCCTTGTCACCTTGGAGATGATGCTGTTTCACCTACAGGTTTTTGTGCACATTTCCCCTTTCATTCTTTATGTGGATGGCAGTCTTTAAGCATCTGTATAATATTATTAAGNACCGCCAAACCCCAAACAAACCAAGCATCTGTATAATATTATTAAGACCATTAAAGCTACTAAGGTGCTTTGTGTCACAAAATTAACTCTTTCAAGGGTTGCAGTCAGAGATTTTTGGAGGGTGGCATGCAGGGAGTGCTGAAAGTGGCAAAGAATTGGGAGTTACCATTCCACAGAAACTAATAAACCCAGAGCCATCATGTCAGAAAAATAAAAATAAACTGCAGAGAATGAATTAATAATGGGACATATTGAAAATTCCTACTGAAAACTTTCAGCATCTAATACAGGCTGGTAAAAGTTTTAACACACAAATTTAGGAAACGAAAAGTGATTATACTTTAAAGTTTTTACTTTCAAGTTTCAGACTCTATATGAGTACTCTAAATAAAGTTGTAAAAGGGTAAAAAGAAAAAAGTAAAATGTATTATTCCCAAATTCTTCCTTCTTCCCCATTTTTCCTTTTTTTTTAATGAAAAAAGACAACAAATGCAAATACAACCTATTTTTCCATATCCACATGCCAACATTTCTGCTTTAGAAAGAAATACCTGAAAAGATTTGTTTTTTAAACAACACATCCAGTGAGACAGTAACACACATTTTAGGTTGTTAACACTAAAAATGAAATGTGTTATTTTCAAAACAAAAAGAGGCACTTCTACATTTCCATATACTCAGATGTTCTGAAATACTTCTCATTATAATAAAACACCAGCCTAGGAAGAAAGTGTGGGAAACATAATTTTCCCATATTTTTGAAACTTCCCTAATAACTGGAATTTCCCAGTGGAATAGTGAGGCTGTCCCTAGTAATTAACTCTGTAGAAGAGAACCAGCTTAGCAGATTTAAATTCTGGGAAAACCATGCCAAGAGCCAGGATTAGTTTGGCAAAGAGACAAGAGGGTCCCTGTGATTCAGACCAGGGAAATGAAAAGGCCAGTGAGTGCTGAATCAGGATGGCTGGATATTTAAAGAAAAAGAATGGAACACTGATGTTATCAAAAGGAGGATTTAGAGTGTGCCATGAGCTGCACCACTTCATGCCTTGCCACCAAGTCTCACTCTGCACATCAGTGACTGAGCATGGCAGGTAAACAGTGCTGGAAGTGGCTGGTAGTGGGGAGGATGTGACTGGCTGCTGAATTTTGGATTAGTTCAGTTAGCACAGGATTTAAATAAATCTCTTCCTGCTTCATTCAGCAAGGAAGGAGTGTTCAAAAGGAGCTGGTCAGGACTGGAAGGAAGAAAACAAAGGCAAGCAAAGCATGGCAGGTAAAACCATGAGCCGAAAAAAAGATCCAAACCACCTGAGGACTGACCCAGCCCTGGGTGATGCTCTGGACAAAATTACACCTATTTATGTGTGAGTGGGTCTGGGATGATCACCACAGGACACTCAATAGATGAAGAATAAGACAGTTAGGTGAAGAAATCAAACAAGAAATATTTCTGTGTAAAGTTTGAGGTGTACCTGCAGACTTGCCTGTTTTGGGGGAATGTAGGGTCAGAAGTGGAGGCTGGGTTAGAGAATGAAAGAAATTTTATTACTGCTAGCAAAAGGTGTCATTCAGTGTGATTAAAAAATAGAAATTGAAAGAGAAGATAATGAAATCTCGTGGTTCAATAGGAAAGTTCCCTATGGGACTTTGGGAATAATTCTTCTGCCAAGCTCTCTGGTGTTCTGCTATTGGTTAGATAGATCATAAGTCTCCCTCCAACACTTCTGAAATATTAGCTCTGGATCCAAGGAAAGATGAGTTATTAGTACTATTTAAATATTTACTGCACATATAGAAAGAAAGGTCCTGATTCCTCTTCCCTCTCACATCAGGAAGAACTGATTTTTGACTTGGAATCAAAACTGAGCAGATTTATTGGGTATCATTTAAAGATGAGGGCAGGAGTTAGAAAAGCTCCCTAATCCCCCTTTTTATGGTCTTCACAATCAGGAATGCAAAATTGAGCATGACTGGATGAATCATGTCAGCTGCAGCAGGTTCTCTGAAGACTCACATGGGATGTGACAGGAAGAGCTGCAGCCCTTGTGAGTGAGCCCATGAGCTGCCAAAACACTCCTTGCACTTCACTTCCATCAGAAGGAGGACTCCACGTGCAGCATGATGCAGAGGATTTATCCTCAGGAAGTTTTATGAGGAATTAGATTTTTTTGTCATGACCAAAAGCACTCCCTGAGAACAGGGAATGGACAACTGTGGCAAAGTCCTGTAAGGAATGATTGTTTTGTGCACTTTGGGCAGGGACTCCTTGTGTGTAACCCTTCCTTTATCTGCAGAGGTTTCATTTCACACCCACACACACAAAAACAGGTTTGCATGATGTGTGTGATCCCAAATACAGGGATTTGCATCAGATGCTTTGCATTCTTTAAAGCTCCTATAGAACCCCAGAAATGTATGTAGAACACTTACTCTACAACATCCCTCAAGCACTGATAATTCTTAGGTTTGGCAGCATTCTGCTGCTGTTTCTTCAATATTGTTTCAGAGTGTGGTATTCTGGGAGTGCAAAGAAACTCAAATAAAAATCTAATAAGAACTCAAATAAAAGCACAATATAAGAGCTGTTAAAGAAACCAGAGGCAAAACCTGTTCCAGGACTTGCCTTGTGGGAATGAGTAGATANAATTAGATTTTTTTGTCATGACCAAAAGCACTCCCTGAGAACAGGGAATGGACAACTGTGGCAAAGTTCTGTAGGGAATTATTGTTTTGTGCACTTTGGGCAGGGACTCCTTGTGTGTAACCCTTCCTTTATCTGCAGAGGTTTCATTTCACACTCACACACACAAAAACAGGTTTGCATGATGTGTGTGATCCCAAATACAGGGATTTGCATCAGATGCTTTGCATTCCTTAAAGCTCCTATAGAACCCCAGAAATGTTTGTAGAACATCTGCTCTACAACACCCCTCAAGCACTGATAATTCTTAAGTTTGGCAGCATTGTGCTGCTGTTTCCTCAATATTATTTTAGAGTGTGGTATTCTGGGAGTGCAAAAAAACTCAAATAAAAATCTAATAAGAACTCAAATAAAAGAACAATATAAGAGCTGTTAAAGAAACCAGAGGCAAAACCTGTTCCAGGACTTGCCTTGTGGGAATGAGTAGATAAAACCTGCACCGAGAGCTTCAAATTTTGAGAGAACCCGGAGTTTGTGAGGTGTGAAAATGTGATACCCCTGTGTTCCTGTGTTCCAAATAATATGTTACATTTCAAAATGGTGCAATACAACCCATGAGAACAATAGTCATTAATATTGTATCACTAATTTGTTAATTCTGCATCTGCTCAGCTGCAACTGGCCCTGAGGAAAGCAATGACCATCCCTTGGTGTTTGCAACCTGCTCTGAGAGGGAAGACCCAGCTTTCCTAAGGAACCATGAGGGCAGTTCATGAATGGAGATCCCAAATGTGTGACTTTATTCTGTGGTTTAAAAGCAACACACTGCACTGAGAAACAGGGAAAGGGGCTGCTGTTTGTGGAAGTGACTATATTTTGAATTTTCACAGACTTAATCAGGTGTAGTGTAACTAAGCTGTAAACCTGTAACCTTAATATCTATTTTTATTACTGCTATTACATCATTTAAATTTGGTTGTTGTGTCCCCCCCTTATGTTTCCTTCATCCTGTTGTTCACTCAACTAGGCAAGTTTTTGTTCATGTAAAATTACTGCTCAGGGAAATTCCTGCTGGGTTCCAACAGGAGTTTAGTTTAGTGGAGAAGGATGCAGCACTTGACAATGAGTGTGCATGAGTATGTTTTTATTACTGTGCTCTGCTTTACTCTTTCCACAGCAAATAAGGAGGATTAAGGGTGCACATCTTGAATGATGGATGATAATTCCAAGCACTGCAACTAAATCTTTTCACTGCCTGACTTAGAAGCACTTATTATCCTCATCAGCTTCCCCTCATAGCAATACTCCCATGCTGTTATGTCTGTCTAACACACTGAGATAGTCTAGAGCAGGAAAGGGCCAGCTTAACAAAAAAAATCCCAAAAACCAAAATGAAATAAAACAGAAAAACCCCCCAAACCGAACAACAACAACAACAAAACCCCACAAAAGCCCAACAACCGAACAAAACAAAATCAAA
>VWYE01017846.1:115883-140457 GCA_013398995.1 Alaudala cheleensis
AAGTGGAGGCTGGGTTAGAGAATGAAAGAAATTTTATTACTGCTAGCAAAAGGTGTCATTCAGTGTGATTAAAAAAAAAAAAATAGAAAGAGAAGATAATGAAATCTCATGGTTCAATAGGAAAGTTCCCTATGGGACTTTGGGAATAATTCTTCTGCCAAGCTCTCTGGTGTTCTGCTATTGGTTAGATAGATCATAAGTCTCCCTCCAACACTTTTGAAATATTAGCTCTGGATCCAAGGAAAGATGAGTTATTAGTACTTTTTAAATATTTACTGCACATATAGAAAGAAAGGTCCTGATTCCTCTTCCCTCTCACATCAGGAAGAACTGATTTTTGACTTGGAATCAAAACTGAGCAGATTTATTGGGTATCATTTAAAGATGAGGGCAGGAGTTAGAAAAGCTCCCTAATCCCCCTTTTTATGGTCTTCACAATCAGGAATGCAAAATTGAGCATGACTGGATGAATCATGTCAGCTGCAGCAGGTTCTCTGAAGACTCACATGGGATGTGACAGGAAGAGCTGCAGCCCTTGTGAGTGAGCCCCTGAGCTGCCAAAACACTCCTTGCACTTCACTTCCATCAGAAGGAGGACTCCACGTGCAGCATGATGCAGAGGATTTATCCTCAGGAAGTTTTATGAGGAATTAGATTTTTTTGTCATGACCAAAAGCACTCCCTGAGAACAGGGAATGGACAACTGTGGCAAAGTCCTGTAAGGAATGATTGTTTTGTGCACTTTGGGCAGGGACTCCTTGTGTGTAACCCGTCCTTTATCTGCAGAGGTTTCATTTCACACTCACACACACAAAAACAGGTTTGCATGATGTGTGTGATCCCAAATACAGGGATTTGCATCAGATGCTTTGCATTCCTTAAAGCTCCTATAGAACCCCAGAAATGTTTGTAGAACATCTGCTCTACAACACCCCTCAAGCACTGATAATTCTTAAGTTTGGCAGCATTGTGCTGCTGTTTCCTCAATATTATTTTAGAGTGTGGTATTCTGGGAGTGCAAAAAAACTCAAATAAAAATCTAATAAGAACTCAAATAAAAGAACAATATAAGAGCTGTTAAAGAAACCAGAGGCAAAACCTGTTCCAGGACTTGCCTTGTGGGAATGAGTAGATAAAACCTGCACCGAGAGCTTCAAATTTTGAGAGAACCTGGAGTTTGTGAGGTGTAAAAATGTGATACCCCTGTGTTCCTGTGTTCCAAATAATATGTTACATTTCAAAATGGTGCAATACAACCCATGAGAACAATAGTCATTAATATTGTATCACTAATTTGTTAATTCTGCATCTGCTCAGCTGCAACTGGCCCTGAGGAAAGCAATGACCATCCCTTGGTGTTTGCAACCTGCTCTGAGATGGAAGACCCAGCTTTCCTAAGGAACCATGAGGGCAGTCCATGAATGGAGATCCCAAATGTGTGACTTTATTCTGTGGTTTAAAAGCAACACACTGCACTGAGAAACAGGGAAAGGGGCTGCTGTTTGTGGAAGTGACTATATTTTGAATTTTCACAGACTTAATCAGGTGTAGTGTAACTAAGCTGTAAACCTGTAACCTTAATATCTATTTTTATTACTGCTATTACATCATTTAAATTTGGTTGTTGTGTCCCCCCCTTATGTTTCCTTCATCCTGTTGTTCACTCAACTAGGCAAGTTTTTGTTCATGTAAAATTACTGCTCAGGGAAATTCCTGCTGGGTTCCAACAGGAGTTTAGTTTAGTGGAGAAGGATGCAGCACTTGACAATGAGTGTGCATGAGTATGTTTTTATTACTGTGCTCTGCTTTACTCTTTCCACAGCAAATAAGGAGGATTAAGGGTGCACATCTTGAATGATGGATGATAATTCCAAGCACTGCAACTAAATCTTTTCACTGCCTGACTTAGAAGCACTTATTATCCTCATCAGCTTCCCCTCATAGCAATACTCCCATGCTGTTATGTCTGTCTAACACACTGAGATAGTCTAGAGCAGGAAAAGGCCAGCTTAACAAAAAAAATCCCAAAAACCAAAATGAAATAAAACAGAAAAACCCCCCAAACCGAACAACAACAACAACAAAACCCCACAAAAGCCCAACAACCGAACAAAACAAAATCAAAGAAAAAAAAAAAAAGAAAAAAAGAAAAAAAAAAGAAAATAAAAGAAAAGAAAATTAGCTCAAACCAGTCTGATACTTGATCTGGAAATTTTTAGGAAACATGCACACACTACTGATCTTGTCACTAAAAGGGATCATTCATCCATTCTTTACTCTGCTATAACAGCTCCTTTGTGTTTTGCACATACTGTCACCATCCTATCCTTATTCCCTTTCAATTCCTTCCTTCACAATCTGTTCCCATCAGGAACTTGGATACATGATCACAGTGTTTGATTTACCCTTAGCATGACACAGCCACACCACACCTAAAAATGTAACCAGGTATTTGCAGAATAACCCCTGAGATCAGTGTGGTTTGATGTGGAACTTCAAAAGGTAATGAAAAAGTTTGCAATTTTACCCTCAGAGGCATAATTTAATTATTCTCCATGTCTGTTTGGAAAATTTGGCTCCTTCTCTTAATGTGGGAGGAAAGTTGTCAATTAGATGGATATGTGGATTTGGATCCATTTGAGGAACCCTCCTCTGTTGGGAAAAAAATGGCAATAAACATCAGAATTCTTCTAGTCTGGTCACTACTGAACTCCATCGNACCCCTCTGTTGGGAAAAAAATAGCAATAAACTTGCTATTGCTAAAGCAAGAATCAGACTTCTTCTATTCTGGTCACTACTGAACTCCATCGCTCAAATTCCTCACCAAACAAGGATTTACATTTTTCTTTCACACTGAAAAGGGATCTCCAACATATTTTAATCCTTTTCCAGTCATTCCTACACTTTTTAGAAGTTTCAAGGAACAACCAAAAAAATTGTTATTTTGGAAAATACAGGAAGAAAAAAAAGAGAATTTTAATTTTAATTTTAGTATTAATCTGGTTTGTATTTTTTTTTTTAATGGGAGTTGATAATTTTTAATGGGAGTGAAATTTCAGACCACTGCTTTAAAGTTTACTGTATTTTACAATAGGCACCAACCTTCTTATGCTTCCAAACATCTGGGCATGACCCAAAAATCTTCCAAAATCGATGTGGAACATGTGTCCAGCTTTGGTCAGCATGATGTTGTCACTGTGTCGATCACAGACTCCCAGGATGAAGGTGACCACACACCAGCCAGCACAGGAATAGAAGAAATTCCTTGTGGCCTAGTGAGTAAAACAAAAGCTCTTAAATGAAATATCCAGATATTGTATTGCTAACAGAAAAAAAAAATTCTAATGTAATTTTACAAATGTTATGTTTGTTAGGAAAATTTTAACAGGTTAAAATTTCACCAGGCAATTTCAAGAAGAGATTCATGAGACAGGTCTGGGTAGGAATGGTATAGAGATGGCACTCAAACATTTCAAAGTTACAGCACAAGAACAATTTTTATGCATGAAGTTGTGTTCCAAAGATACCTGGAAGTCTACAGAAAACTTTAAGGTGAAAGGTGCTTAAGGAAAAAAAAAAAGCTTCTTTTTGGCACAAAGCTGGCATTTTCTGTTCAGAGTTCTGCAGGTATATTGCAAAAACAACCATAAAAATTATTTGAAAATGCACAAATTTAACCATTTGCTTTGTAAAAAGGATTTAGGTTATTTTACATCCACTGCACTGTACCTGCATGGATTGTTCTTCTCCAGAACTCAGTTCATGCCCCACGAATCTAAATTGCAATGTATACAATGTAATATAAAAACTCAATCTGGATCTTCATGTTTTTGGACAAAACCTGCATTAGCCAAGTCAAATGATTATTTGGGCTTTCAGGAATTCCCTGTAGATGCAAGGTGCCACCTGCACAGCTCAAGAGCTGGCTGAATTTTATGCCTAACTGTGCTACTTTACTCACTTTGGTGACCTTGGATAAAACACTCAAGCATTCTGTGATTTTGTTCACCCAACTGTAAAATGAGGATATTAAAGCTTGTTCTGCACCACTTTTCTGAGCACCTTGGATCCACTGCTGCATGAGTAAAAAATTATGGAGTAAAAAAAAAGATGAAGGTTCATTCACCAGCAAGCACAAAAGGGAATGCAGAATGCACAGCAGTAATTTTATGCATACCCTATGTAATCACATCTGACTGCATTTCATATGCTTAAAAAATTGGAAGAAATTGGGTAGGAATTGGTTTTAGAATATTCCACATCAATGGCATTTTTTACAAACAGCAGCAGCAGCAAGAAATCAAGCCCTCAATCAACAACCAGCAACTTTGGATTTGGAATGTTGTCTACACCTCTACTATAAAACTGTAAACACACAAACTTGTAAAAAAAACCAAACCCATTCTACACAGATTGTTCTTGTTTAATAGGATCAAATGATAGATGGGGAATTCAACTGTTCATGGTCAAAACATAGATGAAAAAATTCTTGTGGAATAATTACAAAATTACTTAAGTTTATCAAACCTATTTATAATACACATCTTCTAACAAACTGCTATAAAAGCCTTTCATTCTTGGAGTGTTAAATACTCCTTTAAATTTACAATTTTGGCTGCTAATTTATCATTTGCACGGAAAAAGGATCATAAAAACTGTCCCAGAAACACAAAAAATTGAAAACTTTTTCAGGGGCCTCAGAACATGCTCACCCAAGCAGGAACTGATAGAAAGATTTCCTTGGAAAACCATTCCTTCTATAAACAAAATTCCCACTTGTTTGGCTCTTGCAGAACATCCAGTTTCATCAAATCAGATGGGACTTTTTCTCATGGGATCCCACGAGAACATGTGATATGCATGACTGGGTGGTTTTGATAAAGTAGCTTTCTGAAGCTCTAGGCATTGGCATGGCAGTTCCTAAAAACACAGCAAATCTGCCAAGGTTTTATAAGGTTTATATAAAATAAAGAATTTAAAGAGCTGACCTAAAAAAATAACTTTTTTTTCTGAGTCCAACACAATTTCTATTTAAATTTCTCTTCACTTTGCCACTAAATTTCAAAACATCTCTAGGACACGTTTACAGAAAATGTAATTCCACGCACCTGATAAAAAGCAATATTTCCTTAGACAGAGAGTGGCAGTTAAGTGGATTCCCTGGTTTCTCTGCATGAGACTTGTTTGTCTCGTGTCTCAGCCACTTGTTTCTGCTGCCTGCTGTAATTTGGTTCTTTTTTTTTTCCCCCCCATGGCATAGCATGAAATGTGTAATAAGCTTCATTATGATGTTACCTCTTGGTAACTTGATTCCAGGGGATGATGGTGGCGAAACCACTTCTTAATTGTGTTTTCTTTCAGTGGTCCTATCAGCCCAGACTCCCTGTGGATCTTTGCTAGTGTGGTAGCATCTGGCACCATCTGCACCAGCCCTGATCAGATGGAAAAAGAGTTTGCATGAAAAATCTTCAACTTTAAAAAACACAGGAAGATAATCAATGCATATTGCCTGTTGTTTGATCATTCAATGCAAAAAAAAAATAACAAACAACCCAAAAACATCACTAAAAGCTTAAAAATAATGAATGCAGCAGAAAATAGAGATCAGTATTGCTTTACTCTTGCTCTTTGGAAATTATAAATAAAGGGCACTGAGTGGAAAGGGGAAGGAGAAATAAAATCACCAATAACAATATTGTGGATTTGTACCTCAAAGTACCAACAAGGTGAACAATTTAGTGAGAGTCAAAGTGGGTAGACTATGTACAAAAATAAAAAATATTAAAAAGTAGGATCAGATATTTATTTATATATATATAAAGTGCATATATATTCATATATAAAAAGTTGTTTCATGTGTATTTATTGTCCAGAAAGGTGCAGAAATTATTCTGGAGTATGTGATGCTGATCACAGCTTGGATGAAGGGTACTGGGTAGTGCAGAAATTACTCTGATCCAGTATGTCACAGACTGGGACTCTGACCAGCATTTTGCAATGCTTCCCTTGAATCCTCTGTTTCTACTGCATGCACTTAATTCCTTTTTATGGTGCTGAGATCTGGCTCTCCAGCCTGCTGTGCCTGTCCCCTGTGTGGTCCCCTGTCACCCTGCTGCTCTGCATTACAGGGAAGACTTTAAGAATTTTATTTGGTGACAGGCTCCTCTACTTTGCTATGCCTGGAAAGTGGAATTCTTCCAATGCTTTATTCAGTGTTCACTCAATTGCAGTGGAAAGGGATTTCTGTGTTTGCATGACCATGAAATTACCATCTCCCATCCCCCTTGTGTGGGAGAGGTGGCCACGGAGTAAATATTAACCTAGGGCTTGGAAAACCTCCCTGAGCCTGTCCTGTGTGACCACAGGCATGGCACTCCTCCTTCATCCTTAATTGTGAATCAATTACCTTCACACTGATGGAAACTCATAAGGAAAGACCTCTGGAAAAGCTGTGAGACACTGAGGGTTTGTTTTTTATTTGCTGCTATGATGCTGGAAGGAAGAGGCTGTCAGGGAGAGAATATTATTTGCAGATGATCCCTCTATGTCTCTTGGCAAACATCAAATTAAGCATTGGTATATAGGAGAGTCTATATATAATGTCATGTCCAGAAATAGTTTTCCTGTATTATCTGCCTTTGAAGCAGAAGCTTTCAAGCTCTGACTCCCATCCCTACAAAGAAGGGAGGAGTTTTTTCCAGGTCACCACAACCACATGCCTTATGCCTGAACTCATCTATTCTTTTCTCTTACTTCCTTTAGATCATTCCTCCTCTCTCATGTTCACTTTGTGGCTCAGAAAGCAACGATTTTCTTTTAAATTTTTTTTTTTTCTATTTTAATAGCTTTTGTACAGCAGGTAATCTGGATACATCAGCCTTCCATTTGAGCTGGGATTATTTCCAGCAGGAGATTTGGTCAGGGAAATAGAGCCAGCTTACTGCTGTCAGCAGATTTCTACAGCAAGCAATTGGTATCCCTGCTCCAGCTCTGCTATAACAACCATAAAAGAGAGGAATAGAGCTTTCAGATGAGTCAGGCCTGCCCTAAGCAACATAAATCACAAGAATAATATTTCCAAATCAACAGCACAAAGCTGTCATCACTTGTCTGCAGGTACTTTCTGTAGCCACATGCATCTGGGCTCATTTGGGCATGTATGTAGGACTACCCTGGATTAAACCTTCAGCAGCTATGGCCAATTTTCTCCAAAGCCCTCCTTTTGATATGTGAATTTAGGAATGTTTCCCAAGCTGAGGCTTTTGTAAAATTCCAGCCTGAGTTGCTACAAAACCCGAAGAATTCTAGAGAGGCAGAATAAATAAATTTTATGTACTACTGTTTACATGAAATATGAATAATGGAATACAGGCTCCTTTTGTAATTTAAGACTGACCTTGTCCTTTCCCAGTAGATAAACACCTGTAAATGATCATTTGCATGTCCAGTCCCTCTTGGAGCCAAATGCTGTCCATCACTCGGATAATTTGCAGAACCAGCATATCCTGACGTAGATCATCACCTATCTGTGAAAATCACACATGAAATTCACTTTTCTCCTTCCATACCAGACAGAAATAATGTCCTGTTTAACTGGGATGATTTTTGCCCACCACAGCAGCTACATTCATTTCAGTAACTCTGTCCTACTCACCTTTCTGTGGCTGGCACACACACAGAGAACAGTTTGGGCAGCCCCTGAGATGGTAACAAATGATCCCTGATTAACTGTGGCCTTTCTGCTCGTTATTCCCATGTAATTATTAGAGTTTGAACATCTAATCCGGAGGTGGGATCCTAATTTAGTTACATTTTAAAGCCTACTTAATGCCAGATCCCCCTGCACAAATGACAGGGTTTGTCTAACACTGAGCCTCACAACTTGGTGTTTGCAAGGGAATTTTATCACAAATTTACATTTTATCCATAACGTGATTCACACTCAGTTCCAAGCAGTGCTGCAGCGATGGCCCCTCTCCCCATGGAGTTAGTCAAACAATAATCTGAGTGAAATGGGGCTTTAATTGTAGCCACAAGAATTAATGAAGAGATTATTTTCAACCATGGCTGAGGAAATGGCCTGTGAAAACAACAGCTCTGATTTTTTGTTTCCCCCCCCCACCCCACTCCATGTAAAATATATAACTTTTACTGGTATTTTAAGTGCTTTATTCTTTCATTACATTCTTTTTACACAAGCATTCCAATCTGCAGACATTTACTGCCAAGAAATAAGTACTTGAGGAGACATAAACTCCTCTCAAAAAGACAAAATATCTGAATCTATTTTTCTCTCATTGAAAGACAATCTTGACTCCAATTAATTCTCAGCACCTAAAAATGCAAGAAAAATCCTATTCTCTCCACTTACCTTCCCTCACACATACAGTGAGAAGACAATTTAGTAAGATACCCTTATCATTTATTGTGCTTATCATTTATGGATGAGTTATCTGCCATGAATAAGAAATGGAACTGTAGCACAAATAAAAGGTATTTTAGCTCAATGTTTTGCTGACAGGAGAAGGTGACAGCAGCTATTATACTCCTACAGCAACTGGACAATGAGCTGGTTGCTGAACAATATTAGGTAGGAAAAGAATTTATTTGAGTAGAACCAATGCAACTGTTTAAAAGCCCCATGAGCAGGTGTTTGTTCAAGTAGGCAGGAACCTGCTCCTTAATACTGAGTATCAGATGAAACAGTAGATGAACCAGGTTTCTACTCAAGTGTACAAACTTTAAATTGCCTGTTTCTCCCCTCAGTAGGCCTGGAAAGCATTCTTCTATTTCTGAGAATCACAGCTGCTCTAAAGGGCAAGTTAATTTAAGACAGCATAAAATCTTTTTTTTAAAAAATATATTTATACCAATTTTTTACATTTCTCATTTGGGAAACGATTCTGCAAAATATCTAAGAATAATGCCACTGGCAAAAAACCATTCAGTATCCATCAGCCATATTAAGAACTTTTGTTCTTCTCTAAATATCCACTTTTAGGGAAGACCTTTGCTCTTTTGAAGGAGAACTAACTTTAAAATGTATGTATTGCCATTTGTGGATGGACTGTTCTGAACTCTGAAGCTTTTCTAGGTGACAACTGCAAAATAAAGCAGAGTTTGAGTCAGTTCCTCCAAGAAACTGCAAAGAGACAGAGCTCCTCTGCTTCTCCTCCACCTCCACCTTCCTCAGCCCATTCCCCCACGCTGGCTGAGAGGGGCAGAATTAGGTTTGTGTGCAAATGGAGCTTCTGACATTCCAGTATTTTGATTTTTTAGAGACATATGGACAAGGCTGAGGGTTCCTGATTGATCTCTTCTCTGAGACTTGCCCTCTGATTTTGATGTCCTTAATAAACTAGGTTCAAAATACGAGCTTTATATTCTAGTCTGGTTGTCTTCACTAAGGAGAAAAACCTGCCATAATTGGTTTGATTCTCTGTTGATCAAAAAGGTGACACTCAAGTGTACTGCCTCAACATATTTCCTTAAAAGTTCTAGTGTCAAAAATAATAGGGATAAACAAGAAGCAGAGCTAAATCAACTAATCTCAGACTCCAGGTTTAAAAACATAAATTAGGTGAATTTTAAACGACCATTTTCCATACCAAAAGAGCTGAGGATCAGAGGAAGCACATACCTTAAAAATAACATTGATGTTTCCACTTGGAGCATTGGCATTGACGAAGGAGATTTTTAAAGGGAAGGCATTGGATGTAAAATAAGAACATGACTGCAGGGGAGAGAAAGATGAGAAAGAAAAACAAGAGTGTCACATGTACAAAACACCAGGCCAATGCAATACCTCTGAAAAAGATTCCAGCTTTAAGCACTGCTCAGTAGCAGTGGCAGCAATAATAAATAATTCTTATATTATTGACTGTTTCATTGGGTCTGAAGAACAAGAAACACTTTTCCCCAGATAACCTGCTTCACTTAAATATCAGACCATATGAACAGATAATGTTTTATGTACTAATTGTTTTGGTTTTTGGTTTGGTTTTAATTTTCACCCAGGCCTAACAATAAGCTTTGCCTGGAACTGGGTGGATGAATTATATAAGACTGATCTAATGAGTCTCAAAGCATTGAAAAGCTTTTGGTCCCATTGTTCTCTGAAAACAACCCAGCCCTGCCCAATCAGACTTGGAAGCAAAGAACCTGCCAATTTCTTTGATGACCTCACTCTGGCTAAGGATACATGAAATTTTGAAAATCATGCTCTATTTTATGTGGAATTCATCTTAATTAAGCCCAAAACTCCGACTTTGATGCTCTACAGCTCCTTCCACCTGAAGATCTCAAAGGGCTTCAAAAAGCACTAACGAGCCAAGCACTGCAAACCCTGTGAGAGTTTAGGGTGGGATTGCTCCCCTCATTAAAAACACCCAAGGAGGGGAAACCCCCTCCAAACCAGCTAAAGACAATGCTAAATTAATGGCCTGGCTCCTGGAAATAATGAGCACCCCACAAGAGCTGCTGCTGCTGCTGTCCTTGGCAGTGGGAGGGAGGCTAATTTGAGCTCCACCAGACAACAGCAGCCTGCTGCTTTTCATCTGAGCATCCCAGGGCATGGCAGCAGCCTGCAAACATTGTCACAGCCACGGCAGAGCCCTGTGATGGGACAGAGCCATTATCAGCCCTGAGATCCAGGGCCCCCCACGGAACCCTCTGCCCATTGAAAAGCCTCGGTGAGTGCTTGAAAGGCTCCTGTGAGATAATGGGACTCTGATGGAGCTGGGGAGCAGGGCTTGCCACTGGTAAAAAATCAATAGATGACACCAAAATGAATTAAATTTAGGTAATTATGAGCACTTAAAAGTTCTAATTTGCATGATTATACTGACGTACGGTCCAATCAAGAGACGACGTGTATTTATAGAAAGATAATGGCCTATAATGATATAAGAAAGATGAAAAAAAAACCAAAAACAAACCAAGAGACCTTTTCAGATATCACATTTAAACATTTTTGTGTCTGTCCAGCCAAGCTGGTGCAGTATAAATAGCATGACTTTATGGTGAGATACCTTTCCATTAGTCATTATTTCCAAAAGCCTGAAAGCAGGGAGAGGCAGCAGGCTTCAAATCCTTCTGACTTGTATCACACACAATTTGCCCAAGCCTGTGGGGTGCTGGAAGGCCTCAGTTCTCAGCCAGATCAAGGCTGAACAGCAATTACTTGGAAAAACACAGGTCAGGGGCAACTGAAGGGATCAGCACCTCCTAGAATCAGGTCTGCTGTGGATAATGAGCCAGAGAACAAAAATAGAGCACAAATTGCTGTAATTAGGCAGTTACAACTGGTAATATATATATAGGGCTGTTCAAGTTTGGTTTTTTTTTCTTCATGCTGGATACATTTTCCTTCTCCAGAGATGAATCAGCTTACTGCTGGCATTATGTTGTTTATGAAAATGCTTCTGAACAATGAATAACTGAATCCTAGCACTGCAGTCAAAGTCAACTCAAGTAACACTGAAGAGCATGGCTGTTCCCTTTATCCTTAAGTCATTTTTAATAGGGGTCGTGGATACAGATAAGCTAGTGTGAATATTTAATATTTTAGCAATTCTCAGTCAGCTCAGCAAACAGAGAGCTGGCTCCAGACTTTCTGCTGCTCCCAAAGGTCACATGAGAGAGTCTTGGATGGGAAAAACACCTGCCACCAAGGGCTACCTGGTGGGGACCAGGTCCCATCTTCCAGGTGCCCTTCCCAATCCCAGCAGAATTTTTTTTTTCTGTGTGTGGGAATGGGCTGCTCAGAGCTGAAATCCCTGGCTGGTGTGACACACAAGCAGCACCTGCCCCACCCATCCTGTCACCTCCCCCTCGAGCAAAGGCCCCTGGCCCCTGGATGTAAATCGACCAGGTGATTCATGCTTGATATCACTATGATCACTTCCTGGTCAGTGCAGACATTGTCTCCTTCTCCCCTCTGTACTAAAAATCGAAATTGAAGATTGGTTTTTGTAATTGGTCACACTTACCTCTGCCTCTATGCCCTGGACCACGAGCGCGGGGTTGAGGGGGAGCCGGCAGACCTTCACCTCCTGGAAGAACTGCTGGAGTCTGCTGAGCTCCACATCCAACACCTCCTGCAGCACGTGAACAGTTATGGCAGCATGAAAGAACAACAAAAAGAAGCTTTTTGTTTATTTATTTACTTTTAGAATTTTTTTTTTCTGTGTGTTTCTGTACTTTAAACAAACAGTGCAATTTCTGGAGCCGGCAGCATCCCTGGAAGGTGTCCCTGCCCATGGAGATGATTTTTTAAGATTCCTTTCCATCCCAAACCATTCTTTGATTCTCTGACTCAATGCCCTTCACTAAGGGCTGATAAGCTTTGTGTTGCTGTGCTGTGTCTCATGGGGCTTTTTGCCTTCCCTAAGATCTTCCCAACTCGTTGCTGGTTGCCTCAGCACTGTGATCTCCCCTGCCTAACTCTGTTAACTGCAGGGTTTGGGAGCTTCTCAGTATCACAGTAACTGCAGCCTTGAGATTAATCTCTAAAATCTGAATTATGCATCAGTGATGTATAATGTATTACTTGCATTACTACCATTTCTTTTTCTTTACATGGATTTTCCTTTCGCAAATATTTTTGTCTTTTTGCTTCCATGTTTGCTTTGCTGCTCTCAGCGCTGAGAGTTTTCTGAGAAACCCTTTGAAAACCTTTGAATCCTTAACAAGGCATAAAGATTCATGACATGGTTCATGGTAACCAGCAGTGGCAAGTGTATTTTCATTTGTCTTCCTGCTCTGCCTTGCTGAGGTTTCAGCAAGATGCAGTTTTACACCAGGTAAGTAACAGCTCCTGTCCTGGGAAATTCACAGTTCTGAACTGGAAATGGACCTGTGCAATATAAAAGCTGCACCCACTGGAGAAGACAACTGCAAGTTTCTACTGCCAGGGAGGCATCTCTGCAGATTTGTGTTCAGTGTTCATTGCTGAGAGCTGTATTTGAGATATTAACTGCATTCCACTCTGGGTGTCTTTGCTAAGAAATGAGAATATGTCCAACCAGCCAAGAACAACCCTCAGTAAAGCTTTTAAAAAATACTGCAGCTCTACAGGAGTCAAATATTTTGGGATGAGGTGCTGAATGTGAGCATTCCTCTCAGTGAAATGATAATCAGCCTTGTTGCCATTACTCCTGGCCACCTCCAAGTCCATCTGAAAAGCCACTGGTGAAGGAATTTAAATGGCCTAAAAGATCTGCAGTCCTCAAGAGTAATAGTGATGAGAGTTACCCCATTAAATATCTGTGTTTTATCTGTTTTTAGAGCAGAAAAATATTAATAAAGTTTAGTTAAATCTTTGGTTTATTTATGTAAAGGTTATTAAAGGAAAGAGGTGTTACCTTAGGAAAAAAAAATTCCCCACAGAAACTTTGATGGAAGGGGCAATATTTTTCACAAACCTTTCTTTTTGGGTCACTGGCAGCCTTCACTTTTGTGGCAATGTCTTCCAGAATTCTGATGAGTTTTTCTTCCTTAGAAAACTCATTGTTCAGGGCTTGTCCAGCACAGAATTGGAGAGCAGCCAGTATTTTCTTATACCACATTCTGAAGTGAACTTCATTCTGTGCATTCTTCAGCAGCCTGAAGGAAGGAGGAAAAAAAAAATCTGTGTATCTAAAATGAATTTTATTAGATATCAGTTCCAGCAGGAACAATAAACTCCAGACTAATCCACATTTGGTCACTTTGGGCAGCAGAGAATGAAAAAAAACCAAAGTTATTGCTTGTAGGCAACAAGACTCAAGTCCTATTTGATAACTAATGAGATTCCAAATGTGTTGAATAAACAGAAAACTGTCATTTCTTATTGTCATACACAGTGCAATGCCTGTATTGCTTCTTCTTTCTGCAAGTAAAGTTAACAAACTGAAAAGAAGTTGCATTTTTGAAGTCCAGTGTTAAATAAATATCCCTAAATATTTTTTTTTCCTCTCCTGCCAGTTCAATGATACAAGCAAGCACATCTTTCAGCTGGGAGGTGCATTTAAAGACTGTTTCAGTCTCAGATGGGCCATCAGTTCTAGAGAATGTCACCATCTGAAGCTGAGGAGACATTTCTGAAATTGGCTATCCTGCTAAAAAGAGTGAAATTGGCCCATTTTATTCCTGTTTTTTACTGGTAAGTGCTGGTCTAAAGCAGAACTCAGCTTTTAGTTCTTCTGAAGCCTGCAGAAGCTTTGGAACTGCCAGCATAAAAATCAGAAATAAAACCAAACCCATGCTCTTCTTAATAATAAACACCATGCAGTCTTCTCTAACTACACATTTATTTGGGTCAGCAAAGCTGGGGAGTTTAGAGGGTTTGTTTTTTTTTACCTAATCAAATTGATCATTGGGAAGTTTTTTCCTTATGCAGGCCAGAGGTTCTGTACACTGATTTATTTTTGTAAGTGTGGATGGAATCACCAGCTCTGTGTTGTTGTTAACATCCTGCCCATCACCTGGGATTTCCCTCTGCCTGAAGGGAGCTGCTCTTTGCTTCTGTGTGAACTCTCCCCCCTCACAGCTTCATCCTTCAGAACACCTCAAACCTTAAATTCCTCATAAATGGCTGAATCTTAATGCAGTTTCCCCAACCTAAAAAACAATGCTGCTTTTCCCAGGACAGAAATTAGAGAAGCTCTTGACTTTCAAAACACGTGAATGGATACGTCACATGTGAACATGTCACACAACAAATACCAAGAACAAGAAATTATTTGAAGCACTGATATTTAAGGGTGAAAAACTGTAATTCCTACAGACACTTCAAGTCCTTCAAATCATATATAAGGCATTACAGTATTTCTACTGCAGCACATGCCTCCTTTGGTGATGAGGGATCTTTTATGAAGCAATGATTTTTCTGGCTCCTCTTTTCCAATATAATTCAAGGCAGAACAATATCACCAACTGGTTTCTGAAAAACCTTTCCAGCTACACAAAACCTCTGAACATCTGAGGATTTGAAAATCCTTCAAGAATGAGTGGTGTTTCTATCAGAAATGCCCAGACATGAAAGGGAAGCGATAGGAGAAGTTTATCATCAACACTCTCTGGAGAAGTCTGAAATTACTTTTTTTTTTTCTCCCCCTGTAGACTAGTAAAAACAAATAATTACTTTTTGGATCAGAAAGAAATAAAAGCTGTCATTGCAATGCCTGGTGGAAGGCAAACCACAGCACACAGAGGCTGCTGTGCTCTTACCCTGAACCCTTCACAAAGTGAGGAATGCTGAGAGCACGTGGACACATGGCACTGGATAAACTTATCCTCTCATATTTCAACCAGAGCAAGTCCAAGATTCCACAGGATGGGATTCATCTGCCTAAATGCCAATAGCTTGTGCCATTTTAGGAGATCCACTTCCTCCAGCTGCAGCCTTGGAAGGACATGGGTCCACTAGAGGCAACATCTGATGTGTGCCACTCCCCTGCAGATGGCTCAGATTCCCTGTGCCCACACTGCAGTGGCCCTTTAGCTCAGCTGTAGGCAAAGAAGATAATTTAAAATAAAAACATACTCAGTCCACATCAACAGCAAGTCAGGAAGAGGCTTGGTGATTATCTTTGAAATAAAAGCATCACTGGTACAGTCCAAATTGTCACGTGGGAAGGAATTTTAGTCTACCAAAGCAAAGCCCAGCTCAACCTCAGTCCAGCCAAACAGTGCATTCTTCCTGGCACACAGTGAGATTGAACTTTTTCATTTCTGTCCTGCAAATACAAATGCACCTAAACTATCCCTGTGGTATCTGTTTTGAGCTGGACATCTAATGCTGGTGCAGGGCCTTGTCTGCACTAAGGCTTGCACTGGAATCAGCTCCTGAGTATCTAAATTGTATTCATTCACCCACTCCATTTTTAGTAGCAGATATTTAGGGAATTCATAAATGCCACCTCTTCACGTTTGAGATGGCCCTTTAATCCCCTCAGATATAGAGAACATTAAACCAGCTTTTATTTCCCTAAAATGAAAGGCTTAGGATTTCACATACAGGAAGCAAAATAGCAAAGCCAAAATGGTTTACTGTTTTAAACAGAGCTGCTCCCTGCATAACACACATCAACATAGAAGATCCATTTTTTGATTTTTCTTGTAGCTGATTGTTTACAGAAAATGAGCTTATATACACATATGATATAAAGAATTATTTTTTCCTTTCTGAGAAAGGATTATGGGCCAGATTCAGAGAGCTCATGCATACACAGTGCACATGAGGACAGAGGATGTGTGGAGCCTGAATCCTCTCACGTGTGGCTCTTGAGCCAAGTGTGTGGGGAAAGCTGAGGCAGCCATCATGATGTCAGTGCTGAAATCCAGCCCTCACCCAGCCTCAACACACACACAGCAGCTTTTGACAGCCCATGTGCTCCACACATGGGAGCTCTACACTCAAAAACATGTCAAGCAACTGGTGTGGCAGCACAGCCTCCTCTGCACTGGGGCAGGTGTGCTCCTAAAAGCCTGCAGACCTTCCTTTGCAAAATGATTTGCACTGACTGGGCCTGACTTTTATCCTGGTTTTGTAAAAGTGGTCCCAAAGAGGATGCAAAGCTTTGGTGACTCATTGTAGGCTCTCCTGAAATGTTTATTCAAGGAAGGAATGAATTTGTTGCTGCAGCTCTGTCTCCCCCAGCTTGCTGGCACACACATCTTCACCCTGCCATGGTGAGAACTCAGCAGAGACAGGAAAATCTGCAGCTTCTGAAGTTGCAGGCTGGAGAAGTGCTCAAGACACTAATGAAATTTTCAAGTTAGAACAGGATGCCTGGCTGTGACAGAGGAAGGCAAAATTGGAATGATTTAAACCCCAAGGCTGCCAGTAACGAAGCATGTGAAGTTGTTATTTTTTTCCTGATTATTTTCACAAGATTCTGCAAGACAGAACTCAGTGTAAAAGCCTGGCTTTATGCCAGGCCTAGATGGAGCATCTCGCTCCTAACAACAGAGAAACTTCCTTACTCTTCAGGTTCTCTGATTTGGGACTAACACCCTGGTGAGCTCAGACACAGTCCCCAGGTCATGTTGTGAAACAGTACAGAAGGAAGTTGACCTGAAATCTAGAAATGGAGTAAGTCAAGTACAGGGGTGTCTTGAAAGATGCCTCTGCCTTCTGCAAGCAGCTGCTGCTCCTCCTTCCTGCTCACTCCTGCTCCATTCCTGCAAGGTGGCTCCAGCCCCATTTCCTGGCACTCCCAGCTGCAGGTGTCTGTTTTGTGTTTCCTGCATGCAAAAATGCAACAGGGCTCAGAGACTTCTGCCACAGGGGAGAAAGGAAGGTGGAGTTGAGTCAGGCTGCTGTGTCAGAGAAGGAGAACCAGGGCTAAACCTGGCAGCTATAGAGAAAAGGATAATTAAAGAAAATAAAAAAGGAGGGGGGAAAAAGGAAGGAGATTGGATGGGTCTTGGTGGAAAAACAGGTGAGCTGGCCTTGTTGTCCCTCTGTGGTGCTGGAAGACAGGGAAGCTGACACAGTCTGCTCTCTGAGCAGGATTTGGCAGACAAATGGAAGAGTGAGGTGGCTCAGACAACTCTGCTGCTTGAACATCTGCTCCTTCTCTCCTTCAGACAGGGGAGCAGGGTGAACCTGAGGGGGATGTCTGACAGGACAGATTAGCTCACAGGTAGCCTGTCAAACCACACTGTTCCAAAAAATCCCCAACCCCAAGAAGAAAAGGCCAGGATTTGCAGTATCTGATTGCAGGATTGGCTCCTACCTGTTACAGAGGAGCAAGGCAGTTTGACTGGGTTATTTAGGCATGATATAGGATACTGGTTAATTTGTTTCTGAGTACTCCTTTGGGATTTATTACATAAAAGTGGTGCCTACCAGCACTCACTCTGTACACTCTGCAAAAGGGTTTTGAATTCAGAGACACACCATGAAAACAAGGTGCCTTTGGGTTGTAAGGTGAGTGCTGAGGTACCTTCAGTTGTTGGTCAGTCTTTGGTAAACTTGGCCAAGGAAGACAATATGCTTTGTTCTGGAGGTGCATTTCATGCTTGTTTCCTGTTTTGGAAGCAGGACAAGTCACAGAAGAAGAAAACAATGGCACAAGACTGCTGCTCATTATGGCAATAATTGCTTTAAAATTATTCTCCACAGCCCTTGGTATCAAAGATTAGCACACAAAAGCACTTCCCCACCACTGTACAGCCTCTGTGTCTGAGGCTGCCATCTGTCTTGATTATCCTCAGACATCCTCCAAAACTCCTAATCTGTCCTTTGTGCCTTAGTGCCACGGAGCTGTGGCACATGCCTGAGGCTTTTAACTTCCACTCCTCAAAGAAAACATTTACAGTTTGCATTCTTCAGCAGGAGAATGAGGAACAGGGGCTGGTTGGCCTGATGGACTTCACTCAGGCTTTGCAGCTCCTTAAGTCTCAGTGCAAGCTCCCCAGAGAGCTGTGGATGACAGAGATGACAGAAATGTGCAGCTGAAGATTAAGAGCTCCATCCACCCTGTGACAGGTCATGAGGATGAGCAGGCAGCTGCTATTAATTAATTACTCAGTGGCAAGTAAAACCTCTCTTTGCTTTTTAGCTTTTTATCTCCCCAATAATACACTGGACAAACTGTAGAAAGGTGTGATTTATGTGCTATGAATCAAAGAAAGGGAAGCAGGAACACAGAAACAACAGCACCATTGTGGGCAGACCCATTGGGGCATTGCAGACAACAAAATAAACGACATTAAAAACAAACTAACAGGTGAGGAGCAGAAAATACCTGGCATATTGAAAACAATACAGTTTCTGCTGGGGAAAATGGGGAGCAAAGTCAATTAGGCAGAAGTTGGTGCACAACAAGGATGGAAGAGACACTGCAATTCTCCCAAGTGACTGGAATACAGAGCATTTCAGATTTACAGAATAATGGAGCATTAAAAATGAATAATTAATATAATAAATACAGATTTACAGAAACATGGAGCAAAGACCTCAACTTGACTGGAAGGATGATGACTGAACTTCCTTTTGCTCTCCCTTTCTTTGACCAAGTACAAAACCAGCAGAAAGGGAGAGGCACAAAAGTGGCACACAGCTCTGCTTCATCTGCTGATCTCTGATCTTTATTGCTATTCTAGAACAAGAATGAAAATTTATGTTTCTTGAGTAGACTGAGCAAAGTGTGGCACATTTTCTCTGAATCTTTGTGATCCATAAGACTTCAAGATGAAGAAACAGCAGCTGTTCAGCTGCTTGAAGCACCTGTCCACTTTTGGCTCTTCAGTCCTCTCACATGAGAAACCTGCAGCCAGTTCCACAAGCTGCTTCTCATAAAACAAAGCTGCCTTTATGGACTCATTTTTCAAAGCACTACCCTTGAACAGAATATAACTCTGCTTAAAGTGACATTTTGTTTTAACACACCACGTGATTAATTTGCTTTTGCTTTTCTGCTTCCTTTTTTTAATAACACAGAAGTTTTTTTTACCACATTGATCTCCCTTTGACAACAAAATATTGTTGCAGACATGTAAAGTATGGGGGGCTAGGCTTGAGAAACACAACAACACCACCATTATTTTCTAACCTCTCAAAGTTCTTTATGAACAACACAACACAATTTGCATTCAGGCAAATCCCTTGATTCTGTAGATTCAATCAAGGCAGCTCCTCCCACTCCCACTGAATGCCTGAACTGTGGAATGCCCATCCTGCTGACTCACAAAAAATTACCAGATCACTGAAAACAAAGACTGTGCTATGCTGTGCCAAACCCTGCTGAGGTTGCCTAGCAGAAAAATGTTTTATTTGATATGTAACAGAGTTAGCTGCACACACTCTGCATTAAGAAAATGAATCTCAGATAAAACCAGCATTGGCTGGAGGAGTAAGAGCCTGAAAGTGAAACAGAAATGAAATGAACCTTGAAAATGAACTGTATCAAGAATTAATTGGAAAGTATAATAGTGCACAGGTACCACTGTCACTGCCAGAGGGAGATGCTGCTTGGTCTAAGGTTTAAGCAGGAAGAAATCATCCTCATAAGGTCTCCTCCAATTTGTTGAATGGATATGATAATATCAATATAAGTGCTACAAGAATCATCCAGTAAAAAGCAGTGCTAACAGTGTCTGCCTCTTTCTGCTCCAGCTGGTAAAAAAATTTAAATTAAAAAAAATGTTAGCAAAGTGTGTCTTTTTCTAGTCTGCTCCTCTTCACTGGGTAGGATCTGAAAGCAGAAATTTATTAACACACTATCACAAACAAAACCAAATACCTCCAGCAGAACATCAACACAACAGAATCTAGTGGTAGTTCCAAAATGCATCTGTGTGCAGCAGTACTGACCTCAGATAACTTCAGAGGCTCTGAGCAGGGTCCACCAGAGATCCCACCCTAATAAAACATGAATCCAAAGCTACAGAAATGAAAAGCCCTCACTCTGAAGTGTCATTAAATACTGAGGGTAACTTAAGCTCAGTCTTGCAACTTTAGGCCTGACTGTGTTTGAATATTAATAAAAGTACCACCACTGCCTCTTTAAAGAGAGTGAATCAATCTCCTCTCCAAAAACTGCATTTGGAAATAAGAAAAATAAAAGAATATTGTTTAACAAAGGCATTGCATTTAATACCTCCATGAACACTGTCAATTGGACAGTATTATTTTCCATTCAATGAGAAACCTGGCACTCAAACCTGGCATTAATTTTGAAAAGTCTGGTTCCATCTTTGCCAGGGCCTCCTCCACCAGGCTGAGAACGTCCCTGTCTGTGCTTTTCCCAAAACTGCAGATTCCCTCCCCAGAACAAATGTATTGTTGCCAGAATTTCATGCACTATCTTAACACCAGCATCAGCAAAGCCTGAAACTGTCCAGCAATCTGTCACTGGGAGGGCTCAGAGGAAATTCATGCACAGGGGCTGAAATGTGCCATTCATTCCAGGCATAACAGAAATCGTTGTGCTCTTCCCAGTGGGTGACTGCACTGGGAGCTGGCAGGGAATGGGATTAGATGGGATAATCACCACCAAAATAAGCAGACCCAATGGCTTTATTGGGATGCTGTCCAACATGCCAGCAATTAATTGAATCCAGGAGGTGACTAAGCTACTCTACTTCCAAACTACATCAACAAAATGCAAAATTAATTCAGATTGGAGCAGTCTGTGAGAGCCAATGCACTTGCAAAGCTTTGTGCTGTTCCTGAATTTAGGCCACAGTTATCACAGCAATCCACTGAGGAGAAGCTGAAAATGTTTTTTCTTCCACTGCCTATTGTTTGGGTAGTTTATGTCTATCAAAATGGCTTTGGGTAGCATCTGTGGCTCCCATCAGCTTCACAGCTGAACAAAAAAAATCCCTCATGACACTTTAAAGCACAATGTAAGACACAGAGCTAATTCTGCATGATTCTGCATGCACTGGGCAATCCAAATGTACACAAAAATGCAGAATTAAATGAGTTACACCACAGTACTTCGGTAACTTTACTTTTTTTTTGTTGGTTAATTGCTGTTTTTTGTTTGGTTGGTTTGAAATTTTTTTTAGTTGTGCTGGTTTTATCTGGGGCAGAGCCTATTTTCTTCCCAGTAGCTGGAATGGGGCTGTAGTTTGGAATTGTGCTGGAAACAGTTGATAATTCAGATGTTTTAGTTATTGCTGAGCAGTGTTTGAAGAGCCAAAGCCTTTTCTGCTCCTCATCCACACCACCAGTGGGGGGCTGGGGGTGTACAAAAAGTTTGGAAGGGACACAGCTGGGTCAGCTGATCCCAACTGACCACAGGGATGTTCCAGACCACATGGATCATGCTCAGCCAATAAAGATAGGGGAGAAGGAGGAAGGGGGAAAAATCTGGGGTGATGGTGTTTGTCCTCCCAAGTCACCAGTGTGTGATGGGGCCCTGCTCTCCTGTGGATGAGTGAACACCTCTGCCCATGGGATGTGGTGAATGAATTCCTTGTTCCATCTTGCTGATGTGCTTTTGCTTTACCTGTTCAACTGTCTTTACCTCAGCCCATGAATTTTCTCACTTTTTCCAATTCTCTGCCCCAGCCCACCACAGGGGACAGGGAGCCAGTGGCTGTGTGGGGCTGGTTTGCCACCTGGGGTTAAACCATGGCATTAATACACTAACACAGAAATAGCTCCAGGGAGAAAACTGAAATTGCCTCTCTACAAGGTCATTAAGGCCCTTGGCTGCTCATAACAGGAGCAGTTCCAGATTTTATTCATACATTTTGAGCCAGACCTTTACTTTATAATCCTAGAGTTTTCTGCTAAATTATTTTTTTTAGTGACTCTGGGCATGGGAAAGGAAGAGTTTGGTTTAGGGGGATGGGGAAAAAGGATGAGACACTGATGTTTTTCAAATATTATGACATATAAAAGAACGTGTTCTGCAGAGCTGGTAATTTCCCTATTTGCTCTGCTCTCAGTTACAAGAACTTGCTTTGTTTAACAATGTCTACATTCAAAGCTGTTACCTTTCAAGCAGAGTCTCAGATTTTTAGAGACAAGGTGCTCAGATGTCAACAGCAGCAGAAGGATGTATGAGATTTGATCTGTTTCAAACACATGGGGGGTTAAAGGCAGCATCCCTTCCACCTCTCTGGGAGAACCTGTCTGCAGAGCCACTGTGTTTCAAGCACAGGTAGCACAGACACTGCAAGAACTGATTCCCCATTATTTCCTGACATGTCTGTCTTCTGGAGCTTTCCTTTCATCACTGCTGTAGCTAGCAGGCCAGCTTATCTTATTTTCTCAATATCTATCAAAGGGAACTTTATTCAGATCAGTGCTTAACAGGAACAGAGAGGAAAAATGAGCCTCAGCAGGGACTGCTGTGTTTCAGCAACGCTGGTACCCCTGTGTAATGACAAGATTGCAAAATGCTGCAAAACCTCTGATACCTGACAGTGCCTTCTGCAAGATGTGGAGCCTCCTTTTTGTGCCAGTTTGCTGTGAGGCAGCTCAGTGCTGCACAGCAACAAAGGATGCAGGGGTCAGACCCTGTGCCTCTGCCTGGGTGACTTTGGCAATGGAATGGCAGGAGACAACTCCCATGGCTCACACAAAGTGGCACCATGAGGTCCCTGACGCTTCAAAAATAACTCATTTGTTTTCAGGGAATAGGAGAGGGAAAATCTGACTTTTCAATGGGAGAGTCTTCAGAGTCCTTCCTAATCACACTCTCTCATCTTTTCATGATTCTGACTCCTTTAAGGGAGAAATCTCTTCACATACAGCTCTCCTGATGCATAAAGCTACTCTGCAATCTTCGTCAAATAAGATGATAGCTACTATGTTTTAATTGAATTAAAATAGAGAACACCATGAAAGATGGCGGCAGGAAAGAAGAACAAGTATTTACATGGCAAAGAAGAATATTTTACCTTTGTACCTTTTCTAGGCCTGTTTTATTTCTTCCTCTCTTGTTTCATTTTCCTTCCTCTTGGTCCATATTAATTTTTTGCTCCACGTTCTACACAGCAATAGTATCTCTTGCAAAGGTAGGAGAGCAGAGCAGAGATGGAAATAACTTTAGATTTCTCCTTTTTAAATACTAGCCTGGTTCTGATTTCCCTTCCATTTCACTGCTTTATTGCCACCAAATATTGGCTCTGTAAATAGAGAGGTGGGAATTTGAAGTTGAGCCCATGTACCAGGGAAAGCTTGCTGTAAGATATCAGTAAGAGAAAGCCTTTCTCTTTTAGATGGCCCAAGGGTATTTTCCTAGTCGACAGCTGGCCTAGTTACCATGGAAAACAGAAGAGCTGGAGGGCAGGCACAGAAGGAAAATGAGGCAGAGACCTACCTGAAATTGGGCTGGCTTGGTTTGCAGAGCCTTGCTGAACTTAATCTCTCACTTCAGACACCTTGTTGGTCTTTCCTTGCTGGGAGTAGACACAGAGTTTCATCAAGGCTTAAAAGTCCATCTCAGCTCTGCTGAGACATGTTCAGCTGTGGGGCCAGATCTGAATAAACTTCTGAATAAAGTAAAATCCCTTTTAATGAACCCCTAAGCAAGAAGGTGTTGCTTCTTAAGCTTTTACCAAGGAAATCTTACATCAGCCTCTTCAGACCAAACTGAATTTTAACCTTGGGGTTAAAATCCACAGATTTTCATGTCAGAAGAATTTAAGGCAGATACAAGAATGAAAATCCATCCTGAATTTTACTTGATAGGTAACCTTGGCAGAATGATTTTACTTCTCTTTGCTTCTGTTTTCCCTTTGAGAAGAGGAGAGATTTATTTNCATACATTTTGAGCCAGTCCTTTACTTTATAATCCTAGGGTTTTCTGCTTACTTTTTTTTTTTTTTAGTGACTCTGGGCATGGGAAAGAAAGAGTTTGGTTTAGAGGGATGGGGAAAAAGGATAAGACACTGACATTGTTTTTCAAATATTATGACATTCAAAAGAATGTGTTCTGCAGAGCTGTTAATTTCCCTATTTGTTCTGCTCTCAGTTACAAGAACTTGCTTTGTTTAACAATGTCTACATTCAAAGCTGTTACCTTTCAAGCAGAGTCTCAGATTTTTAGAGACAAGGTGCTCAGATGTCAACAGCAGCAGAAGGACGTATGAGATTTGATCTGTTTCAAACACATGGGG
>VWYE01017847.1:0-57056 GCA_013398995.1 Alaudala cheleensis
GGTTTTATCCCTCAAATTTTCCCTACCTTTCCTCTAATGATAATCTCCATTTTACCCCCAAAATATGCCCTATTAATCTCCCCAATTTTACATCACAGTCTTCATTTTCTGCAGCGCAGATAACTCAGATTTTATCCCCGAAATGTTCATTTTATCCCCTAAAATTCGCGAGGAACGGGGAGCAACGCCGACCTGCAGTACCTAGCGTTCGCCACAGGGCGGAAGCACTGTGCGGGTAAAGCCACTGCGCATGCGCCGCTCGCTTTGTTCCGTCCCATCCTTTATTACGAGTGGAACTGGGACTCGCCTTTCTCGGGGTGGGGGTTGGTGGATTTATTTGGGGGGATTTTGGTGGATTTATGGTTTGTTTTAGTTCGTTTTTTGTTCGGTTCGGAGGGGTTTTGTGTAGGTTTGGGGTTTTTTTTAAGTTGTACCACTGAGTCATGGGGGCTGCAGTTCCTCATGTTCACCACGCGGTGGCAGCAGCGACTCGAGTCAAGCCACGATCCCAGACTTGGATTTTTTTTTTTTTTTGCCATTTCGAGCCTTTTATTCTCTTAAATTATAAATACAGAAGTTATATTTGCCCTTTTAAACACTACGGTTCTATAGACAGAGCTTTATTGTATCCTAAAATCCTGTGTATAATACAGCAGGCACGGCGTTTTGTTTCTAAATCAATTTTTATCTATATTAATTTTGCAATATGCATAAAGATGAATAATTTAAAATATTTTAGCATTTACATACACACACACTCCCTGTGTTTTTTCAGGTATTTTGGGGGCTGTAAACTCCCTTTTTGTGAGGGTCCACCCACCCCCCTTAATTCCCTACTCAACCTTTCCCTCGAGCCACAATGGAGCTGGAAGTCAGGAGTGAAAATGTAAAGAGTAAACTGGAAAAACAACCCCAAATCTCAATGACTCACTTTGCAGCGAAAAGATGTGCCTTTGTTTACATACATCCAGTAGAAATACTCCCTCTGTTTACATATATCCAGTAAAAACATTCCCTCTAGAGAAATCCTGGATGTCCTTTTGCATTCACTGGACTGGCACAGCTGCGAAGTGATGCCATTCAATTTTTATCTCCAAAACACACAGTTACCCTTCAAGGAAGGGTTTTTGGGCTGTCCCACAGTTAGGAGGCACCTCTGGCCAGCTGCACTGGCCCCACTGGTTCTAAGCCACGTAATTCTCCTCATTAATTAGCATTCTCTCCCTATTAGTTAATGATTTCTCGCTCTCATCTGGCCCACATTCTTTAGCCCTTTAATCATCTTTTTCTCAGATGGGGACTTTCCAACTTTCCAGCCCTTAATCCTTTCTGCATCTTGTCCAGAGTCCTTCAAGGGCCATAAATTTCCAATCCCAGATGCCCAATCTCCCAACTCCCCTTGGCTTTAATTGAGGCTCGCCGGGGTGAATTTTGGCAAAATTAACGTTTGGATAATCAGTGTAAGTAAGAAAATAATTTAACCAGCACTGGGTGCGATGGGAGGGTCACAAAGTGCAGTTTTTGGGAAGGAGAGCTGTCAGAACCCTGAGAATTTTAGGCTTTCTGTGATGACAAGCACTGACCCTCAAGAAAACTCTGCATTTGACCCGAGGCTGTGGAAAAGGCTTCCAAAAATGAGGGATAGCACTGGGATTATGGGTGTGTGGTTTGGATAGAAGTGTGCGATATCACAGGGTGGAAAACGTAAGAGTTTNGTGTGCAATATCACAGGGTGGAAAACTCAGAGTTTAAGATTTTAGAATATAGTAATATATAAATAAAGCAAGATGGAGGTTTTAGGGTGGTGGCTATTCCTTCTTTTCACCTTCTTCTTCATGGTCTGGGAGGTATTTTGTAATCGCATTGTGGGCCACGGGTGGTTGGTTATTGGGTTAAAAGTAAAAATAATTCAGGTGTTATTTCTTAATTGGACAGTTTATCCTTGAAGAAGGCCTCGTAGAGAGACAGATACAGCTCATTTTGGCTTGTTGCCTTGAAGTGCTGGACAACTCACGGTCTGTAACATAGATAAGAATTAATATCTTTTTTTTTTTAGAGCTTTGGGCAGCACTTGTCCCACAGGGAATCCTGTGGCATATTCCACCTGGAACAGCAGGATGTGCCGAGGTCTGGCTTTTGAGGTCTCTGCAGGGACTGGGAGAGCTCTGCTGGGATGGACTGGGACTGGGAAAGTCGTACTGGGATAAGGACACCTGTACTGGGACTGGGACACAGAATCCGAACCAGAAACTCCGTCACGGAGCAATTAATCCCGACTGCGGCGGGAGAAGAAAAGAAGATAAAAACCCGACAGAGGAGAGCGATCCCGGTTTTCCCGAGCATCCCGAACTCGGCAGTGCGGGAAGCGCTCGCTGCCCATGCGCGGGATCCGCCCCGGGATCCGCCCCGGGATCCATCGGGCCAGCACCGGGAAAAGGGCCCCGCCCAGGTGGGTCGGAGCCCGGATCGCGGCGTTCCCCCGGGATGAGCCCCGGGATGAGCCCCGGGATGAGGCCCGGGATGAGGCGGGATCGGGAAGCGCCGCCCGCTGAGGGGGCAGCGGCACCGGGCAGGGCCCGGCCCCAGGCACGGGAGAGGAGCTTCCCAAATCCCTCAGGGGAAGCCTTGCCCTGGGTGTTCGGGAGTCGGGAAGTGAAAAGCATCGAGCTGTGCTCCCGTGGGAAGTTAATAATTAGTCCTCGCTTCCTCTGTTAATTAAATCAAGGCATCCAAGGGCAGCGGCCTGGGGCGCTGTTAGTGTGGGAACAAACTTGAAGGGAAATGCGGGGGAAACCCAGTCCAGGGGTGGAAGGTGCACCTTGAAAAACAGAGCTCAGGCGGAGGGCTTTGTTCCTGTTTTTGCTTTAATTGCAGCCCCAAAATGCCCCATCAAGGCCCCAGGTTGGGGAGGGGGAAAGCTGGAGCCGGTGCTGCCCTCCCCATCCATCCTTCCCACAGTGCAGGGAAGAAGGGATGGCAGCAAGGAGAATGTCTGGGAAACACGAGATGGGATCAGAGGGAGCCCAGCAAAGCTGCTGGTTTGGGGGGCTTGGCCACCCTTCAGGCACACACGGCTGTCCTAATCCCAGTACAGACCAGTACAGGTGTCCCAGGCCTAGTACAGCTTTCCCAGTCCCAGTACAGCCTGGTACAGGTGTCCCAATCCCTGTACAGCCCAGCACAGCTGTCCCAATCCCATTACAGCCTAGTATAGGTGTCCCTATCCCTGTGCAACTGTCCCAATTCATGTGCAGCTGTCCCTGTCCGGCTTTCCCAATCCCTGTACAGCCCAGTACAGCTGTCCCAGTCCCAGTACAGCCCAGTACAGCTATCCCAATCCCAGTAAATCCCAGTACAGGTGTCCCTATCCCTGTCCAGCTGTCCCAGTACAGCCCAGTTCAGGTGTCCCAATCCCTGTACAACTGTCCCAATTCATGTGCAGCTGTCCCTGTCCCTGTCCAGCTTTCCCAAGGTAAGTATGGCCCTGCACAGTTGTTCCAACCCCAGTACAGCCCAGTACAACTGTCCTAGTCCCAGTACAGCCTGGTACAGGTGTCCCAATCCCTGTCCAGCTTTCCCAGTCCCAGTACAGCCTGGTACAGGTGTCCCTATCCCTGTCCAGCTTTGCCAATTCCTGTACAGCCCAGTACAGGTGTCCCAGTACAACTTTCCCAGTCCCAGTACATCCCAGCAGAGCTCTCCCAGTCCCTGCAGAGACCTCAAAAGCCAGAGCCACCTCCTGGTGTTCCAGGTGGGACATGCCACAGGATTTCCTGTGGGACAAGTGCTCCCACACCAGTGAGGGAGTATTTCTGCCCAAAGCTTTTAAAATAAAATAAAAAATAAAAATAAAAAAAAACCAGTACCAGAAATATCAATATGAAAATGTCACAGTAAGGCTGAAACTTTACACTCTGAGGTCGCATCTTAGGGTAGAAGAGTTCAGGCTGTAGGAAATGCAGGACCTGGAGGACAATCCCAGCACGTGGGAGCATCCCAGGGTTTTCCCTGCAGCCCCAGGAGTGATTCCCTGCAGCCCCAGGGGTGATTCCCTGCCCGCAGCACGTCGTGCCCATGAATTATGCAGGTTTTTATCAGCTTGGTGTGTGTGTGCTGACACGGTGTCATCCCAGATCCTTCATCAAGATGCCAGGGAAGATGGAGCAGCTGCCCCATGAGGCTTCATTAGCTGTGCCCATAATCTGATCACAGAGTTATTGCAGTTGCTAGCAAGTTTAATTCTGGGATTTCCAGCCTGTCACTCAAGCACCAGGTCCCCCTGATAACACAGCTCTCCTGGTGGGCTTTGAGTTGGCTGTTCCTCCACGAGGAGCACCTGAGAATTCTGCTGGAGTTTGTCCTTGCTCTGCTCCCCTGGTTGAGGTTTTATTATTGTTACTCATTTTTAGTGATTCAGGATTTAAAAATGGGTTTTTTTCTGAACTCCCACAATGTTATAGTTCCTCTTCTTTTGAGAAAAAAGCAAACCCAAAAATCTATAAAGGTTATAATGAGTGATTTTAACACTAATATAAAGTGACAATTCTTACTAAGGTTTGATGATTTTATGTCAATCAAAGCACAAACCTGAAGCCATTTATTTATGATTGATTATAGCACTGATGAACAGAGTAACACATAATATCTTCTATTATATGGGGGTCTGGAGTAATTTTGTTTTCAGTAGCTTGATTTTCTGTGAACTCTTTTGCTTTTTTGTCTTTATTCTTCTGTTCATCCTGACCTTTTTAAATAAATTCCTTCCTTTCTAGGCTAGGTGGAAAAAAGGATTCACTCCAGAGCCCATCCACACTGCACAGCCAGTTTATTCTCTAGTAAACTCATTCATTTATGCAGCTTGATTTGTTTTCCACTTGAAAATATTCCTGTTTTTAAGTTTGAAGCTCACTCTGAAAATGGCACCTTTTTAAACCAATTATCCTTAATCCCCTTTAACCACTGGCTTTGGTGCTACACCTTTTTAGACCTGGATATTATTTAATAATGTTTTTTTGTTTTAATCACAAACTAAGCATGTAGGATGATGTTCACAACTGCAGAATGTCCTCAGCAGCCACAAATCACTCCCTATAAAGAAGTTTCCTTTCTGCCTCTTTCCAATTTTTGCAGAATTTGTGTCTCCTTGCATTGAGCAAAATGCACATCAGCAGCCCTGACACCTGGAGAGTTCTGTTTTATTGAGCAATAACTTCCATGTCAAATCAGCTGCCAGAACTGGCAGCTTGCACAATTCTCAGGGAATTATGGTGGGATCCCTTGGGATGGGCTCTGTCAGCACACCCAGTGCCTAAATGAGGATGTCATTTCACCACAGCAACCATTCCCACAGAATTCCTCCCTTCTCCAGCCTCACTGGAGCTTGAAAAGAGGTCAAATATTGTCAAATATTGCACAGAGAGATGCAGAGGAATTGCATTCATATTGCTAAGCAGAGATTCATTCAGACACCATGATTATGAAGAAATAAAATTCTGTTGGTAAGGAGCTGATGAGGGATCTATTTTAACAAAACCAATTTCAAATATTTAAAATATGTCTACATTAAAAATAAATTTTAAAATAAAATTAAGAATAAAATTAAAAATAAACCAATTTAAGATAAACACTCTGTGGAGTGCCAAGAATGAGGGAACTCATTCAAAATTAGGAGAACTGTGTCTGCTTCAGCATCAAAGCTCATTTTCCTCTCTGAAAGCAATGCTAAGGCCCAGCTCCTGTGGGTTTCTGACAGGATGGGTTTTGTTTCCTTGTTTGACAAAGCTCTGGGGGCTTACAGAGTTCAGCAGCATTGAAGCCTCATCACCAGAAATTCAGCCAGACAAGTCCATTCCCACATTCAGTGCTGTAATTGAGTAATCTCTGCTGCAAATTGAAAAGCTCCAGGAGAGGCACTGATTAAAGTGATACCTGGCAGTTTTTCATTTGGCAATCAAATTATACCAGAGGACTAAACAAAGCAAGATACCTACATCATCTGTATTTATAAATATTTTCATCAGCTCTGAAATGTTAACCCCAGTTTTGAAATTCAGGCTCTGATCACTCTTGTTTTGCCTGCACTGACAGGCATCCTGAGGAATTCTAGAAATTCAGATTATTTTCTTCTCTCTGATGATTTTTCAGCCAGATTTCTCATTTCTTGCTCTTCCCAAGCCTTCCAGAAATTCTTACTCCCAGGTGCTGGGGGCTGTAGGAAATGCAGTATCTTGTCTCCTTGGAGACCATAAAAGAGCTGTTTGTGTGAGCTGAACACACCATACAGATGACAGGCCTGGGTTCTGACCACAGCCCAACTGTGTCAATCCAGAGTTTCTTCAAATTTCTACTAATTCTGCTGGAAAGAAAGAAAAAAATATCCTTGTTCATATCAAGAAGTTGTGTGCAGTTATACCAACACTTTTCTTTTTGGAAGCATTTCCTGTATCTTTAGAAACAGCAGTGAATGCTTTGCATGGATTTAGTGAAGAGAGGATTTTAGAAAGGCTCACAAAGTAAAAAAGAACATTTTTAACAGGGAAATGCTTTTGTGCTTAAGGGAGACGGGGAACAAATGTCATATTCAAGGAGGAGCTCACCCCAGGGTTTGATACACTGAAGGACAAAAATTGGTTCTTCACAGCCACAAAGTAAAATTTATGGATATGCAGGAGTTTCTTGCTGCATCCTTCTGGCCTCTTTTGGCTTTTCCAGTTTCTTGTCTCATTCTGCTGGGGATGAAGGAACAGGGACTGTTCTCCCCAGGGTTTGGGTGCAACCTCCTGGCCAGAATTAGGACGTGGAGTTCCCAGTTTGGCTTTCCAGAGCCAGGCTGGGGGATCACCTCACACAGCTCCACAGCTGCCAACATTTGAAACTGCTCCAGCTGCACCTGTAAGAGCCTCTCTGCCAGGTTTTCCAGCAGTGAAAACCTTCTGTTTCCTGACCAACATGCTTTTATTGTTTTATTTATTTGGTTTATGAGAGCATGCACAGCAAGTGGTTCGGAGAAAAAGGATGAGGAGTATAAATTATTACTGGATATTTAGTAATGGGGGTTTTTAGGACAAACTAAGCATGTTCAACTGCAGAATGCCCTCAGCAGCCACAAAAAAAAAATTCAGAATTTTTTTTTTAATTAATTGCTGTTCTTCATTTATTTCCCCCGTTCAGATGCATCACCGAGCACATCCCACCAACGTGCAGAGGCCATGAACTCCAGAAAACTCCCCTCAGAACCACGGAGGGTTTTCCCTGCTGCCAAAGCCCCCAGCCAGCAGCAGCCATGCCGTGTCCTGGTGGTGGATGTCACCTCCCCTTCCTGGGCCAGCACTTGCTCCGTGCTCTCCGAGGCCCTGGAGAACGTGCTGTGCCTGGCGTGTGCCCTGGCGGGGCCCTGCCGCCTGCCCCTGCTCAGCCTCTACGTGGTGCAGCCCCAGCAGGAGTGTCTGCTGCCCTTCACGGTATGGCCCAGCCTCAGGGGAAAGGAAATTTAAAAATTGTGGGTTTTATCTAATTTTTTTTAATATAAAAATCTGTGTGCAAATTTCTGTGTTAAAAACCGGCCGTTCTCAGGACGATCGTTCCGCAGCCAGGTGGGTTTTAGGAAAGGATGAAGTTTAAAAGGAGGAGTGTCATTTTTGATCTGTGAACCTGATGAATTAAGCCCTTTCTTCCTAAAACATCAGTTTTTGGAGGATCTGTTGCACCTCTCATGTGCTGCTTTGTGTTGTGCTGCTCTGTCAGAATTATCACACACAACTCGAGCTGTAATCTCGACAATGTAATCTCGAAATTTGGACAATGGACAAATATTACCAATGTGTGAGAGGTTTTAGATATTGAAGGGGAAAAATACAGTTTAAATATCTGTGCTGAATCTGAACAACATCCTGAAATCACAGAATTATCTGGAAAAGTCCTGTAAGACTAAATCCAGTTCCAAGCTCAGCACCAAATCCACCACTTAACCACGTTCCTAAGTGCCACATCCACAGAGATTTTAAATATAGAGCTCTAAGTCAGTAAGAACAAATATTACTCTCATTTAGGGCTCTGCAGAGGAATAAATGTAGGTGGAGAATGAGCAGCAGCTCTGCAGTAATAGTTTGGGAATACAAATATGCATCTTAAATTTCCCAAGAATTTTTGAAGTCATCCTGTTAGAAACAATCACACTGAGCACTCTCATTTACACAACATCAGTGTGAACACTCAGGATTAACCCTTCCACTTTATACAGCAAGGGTGGAAACCTTCTGAAAAGTTTTGTCAAGTCTCCACATCTTGAGGAAAGTAAAAAACCAGAGATCAAGAGTAAATGAGCAAATGTGATCTGCAAGCAGACTCTGGCAAATGGTGGTGTTTGTTTTGTAGGAAAGGTTATAGATAATGTGACAAGGATCATCTGATGACTGCTCCTCCTGCTCAGCTGTCTTTTTTATTTAAACAACAATTCCTCATTTTGATGGTCACAGTTTTTACAGACAGAGGAGCCCTTAGATCACAGTTTGGTTTTGCTCATATCACAGGCTATTACCTTTCACTAAAGTACCCCAATCTCATTAAAACTTCCTTCCAGAAAGCCATCTACTTTGGATCTGAAGACAAGATGGGTAATCAAGTACTTCTCTTGATCATTTCATCCAGTGGTTAATAATTGTCCTTGTGAAACCTGCACCTGGTTCCTAATTTGCATTTATTTGCTTTCTCTTCCAGGGGTTTCTTAATATATTTACTCTTCTGGCTAGATTGAAGAACATGCTTGTATTTTATCCTTTCTTCCTCTCAATAGAAATATTACTTCTAAATAGAAGTAGGTCCTTTCTCTGTTCTGGCTGGTAAAACAATAATCAATTATAAGTTTAACTACAAAACATTTTTACAATAATTTTAATAATTTACGAGCCATTCTTTGTATTCACTCTGGGGTGGTTTTTTGGTGCAACATTCCAGCAGCAGACATCAGCTGCTGTACTGAAGCTGGTTTTTTTTTCAGAGCTGTGTTAAAGGGTGCTTGTTAGACAAATCATGAAGTCAGGAAAGCCCCAGAGCTGAAAATAGAGGTGGGGAGAGTACATGGGGAAGTGTCACACACTCTTACCCTGGTTTTCATCTTCCCTCAGGGCTTGTTCATGGTCTCTGTTCCCACTGGGCTCCCCAGCAGGAGAGCCCATAAAGCTTCCCTGGAGAGGGCAGGGAGGGCAAAGAAAGAGAAGCCACGATGGAATTGGGTGGCTGTGAGGGAGAGCAAATGGTGACAAGAGAAGAAATCAGCATTTAAGCATCAAACAGTTTCGTGTGGGACTGAGTAAGGAGCGAGCAGAGCTTTTACAGCTTCCCACCCTGCAAACCATGGCTCAGGGGTGCTTCAGTGACTCAGAGCTCCACACACCTGAAGCAAACCAGTCAAATGTTCACCTGCTGCCTCTCCAGTGGGGAAGGTGACCTCTGGCAGCAGTGTCTTGTGTTGCTTTCAATAAATTTGGTTGGGTTCACTCAAAATCCTTCCTGTGGCCACCATGTACTGGTTTAGCTGCTGGGTCTGTCTCAGCTCTGATTTCTTGGTGAGCTGACACCTCTGTGACCACCAGCCTTGCTCCACATTATGAAGGGCTATTTCCTGCTCTTCACCAGCCTTTCCTGCTCCTTAAACCCTTTTTTTTTTCTTTTTTTGCAGCAAGTGAAAGAGAACTTTGCCCGAGTCCAAGCGTGCATTTCGGAGCTGCGCTCGCTCCCGGCCGAGGGCTGCTTCCCCCAGGGAGGGAACGGGGTGCTGCAGGCTGTGCAGGATGGATTGCAGCAGTTCAAGCAGTACAGCAGGCACACAGCACCAGGAGGCTCCACAAATAGTTCTGTTGAGGTAAGAAAGTGCTGGGAGGGGAGTGGGGGCCATCCCACATAATTGGGCTTTATAAAGGTTAATTTTGTGTGCAGCGAATGCAGAAAAATTGAGGTATTCCAACACTCTGGCTGTTTGAGAGATCCACTGCCCTGAAGTCCTGAAGGAAGATATCAAGTCCTCAAATCCCTCAGGACAGATTCCTGTGGAAAAGGGGACATTTCTAGGGAAAGCTGTTCTGATTTAGGATGATAGATTTTGGTGTGTTTTTCAGCTCTGAACATGTGTTTTTGCATAGGAGGAAGGGAAGCTGCTACTAACACGTGAGAACACATGTGTGAGTGCAGAAAGCAGAGCAAGCTTCACAGGAGGAAGTATTTTTTTTTTAAGCAGTGTCAACTGACATGAAATGCCAGGGAGTAATTGAGGGGAAAGGACTCACACAGAAATGGGGTTTTCTGTTGAGGTGCAGGTTCCTTTTTCTTGTTCTTGCCAAGGTCAGGATGAATGATACAGGGAAACAAAAGTTCTGATCTATTTACAGAATATTTACAGACTCACAAGCCCTGAGCTTTAACCAGCTGCTAGAAAAATGTGGCAAAATGGCCACTACTGACTTTTTCCCAAGGTTTTTAAGCACCATTTACCCAATAATGAGATGACACCTCTATTATTGATGTTTGTGACCCAATGATGAACACTAAAGGTCTGCAATGGGGACCTTTTTCACCCAATTACAGAAAACCACCAAAACCCATGAAGAAGGTAAAAAAGAAAGTCAGACAACACCCTAAATCTTCTATCTTGGCTTACACACATTACTATGCACTAAAACCTTAAACCCTGAGTGTTTCACCCTGTGAGATCCCACACTTCTAATCAAACCCCACACCCACAGCCCCTGTGCTGTCACTCAATGTTGGAGCCTGTCCCAAGGCCTCAAGTCCAATATGGTGCTTACTTGAAGGTCAGCACCTTTTAACACAGAAAAACTAAAATTTTCAGCTTTCAGGGTTCCAACACTTTTCCTCTGGAGAGCAGAAAATATCAGCTCCAACCAATCTTGCATTTCAGACTTCCCCAAGCTCAGGGTCCACCTGCCAGTCATAAAAACCAAACTGAGTGAAATTTGCCAAGTCTTCCTGCTTTCTTTAGCTCCTTAAACCCTTCCAGAGTCTCTCAGAATCATGCTGTGATCAGGCTGCAGTTGAGACTCACTCCCAGTGTCTGCCCAGGAAACTTTTCTACTGATTTTCTGCTTTTCTTGGGGCTTTAAGGTAAAAAAAAAATAAATTTCCATTTGAAAGGTGATTTGTGCTTTAAAGCTGGGGGTTGGAACAAACAGAGCATGATTTTGAGACAGCACCTTTTTTAACACACAACAAAATCCAGGACATTTTCTGGTTGACTTGAAGGAACAAGCTACATTAAAAATTAATATATGGATATAGGGAGTCTTTACTCCCCTAAGCAATCCTTGTTCCTCTAGATTATGTAATTTTATTGTACTTCTTTCTGCAAGGGGATGCTGCAGGGGCAGGCTCTGATCACTGACAGGCAGGAGGGAGTTTTACAAAAGGCCAAATTAAAAAGGTTCATTAAAAGGCCTCTTTCTGCTTCAGATACTTAAGTGATTGCAATTCCCTCTCCCCCAAGCATTTTTTTTTCTGCAGAGTAAGTTGAATTTTTGTTTCCCTTTCTCAGTATCAGACCAAAACTGGGTGGTGGGAATCACACCTGGTGCTGCTCTCTTTGGAAATATCTTTAGGATAGACTGTATTAAATATATATATATATAAAATTCCCATTCAGCTTTCAAAGGAGAAGGCCAAATTTAGTCTATTTGAGCTATAATTAATGTAAAAGTCTATTTTTACACTCAGTGATCACAAGTGCAAAGCACAAAGCACAAAACCTGTAGATGTTCCTCCACTGAACCTCTCAATCCATTTCATGTTGGCTTAAATGAGAGCCAGTGCTCAAAAAAATTAAATTGTGCTTTTGAATAGATGAGGTATATCAGGAAGATTTCTCCTTTCTCCACAGTGAGAGCAGTGCTACTCAACATCCTCACCTCTCCAGAGAGAACTGGGGTGGAGGCAGCTCTGATTTGTGTTTCAGATCACAATTTTGACCAGCCAGCCCAGCAGAGAAATGGTGAAGCAGCTGGAAAAGAAGTTACAAGACGTTGATCTGGTGAGCCTGAGGAAAATACAAGTCATTGAGGTTCTGAAGAGAGATTTCCTGCAGCCTGAGGACGTGGAGCAGTGTGTGGCAGCAGAGGAGCCCAGCACTGGTGAGTGGAAGGCATTTTTGGGGAGTTTGGGCAGCACAACAGCCACTGGTTCTTGCTCTGGTCCAGCATCTGCCACTTCCCTCTGGGCCATTTTGTGTCCCTCAGCTCATGGGAACTGCTGTGCCTGGAGGAACTTGGAGAACTTCCACACCTCGTGCATGACTTCAGCTCTTGGTATTATTTAAAATTCAGTTTTGATACAGCTTCACTGTGGGGAGTTAAAGAGAAAAAAAAAAGCATTGAGTTATGGGGGTAACACACTCTGAGCCTGGAGAAAAGCAGGAACTGTGTCAAAGACAACAAAACCAGCTCATGGAGAGGCTTGGTCAGTGAGAGTGACTCTTCCCAGCAACGAGAGAGAGGATTAAAAGGGGATATTTCTGGTTTTTACTGAGGGACAGCAGTGTCCCTCTTGCTTTTAATTCTCTTTCATGGTTGCAGCAGCAAATTGCTGCTCAATTGTCCCAGCAGGGACTGGGAATCCTGCAGGGAAACCTTGGAGGAGATGCTCTGTGCCTCTCTTACACAGGGCTGCTCTAGGGAGTGCAAAACCTCACCATGGGACTTTTAAAAAGTGGATTTTTGTGTGGCCCTTTTACCCAATGAGAACATAAATGTGGACATAAAGGCCAAGGAAATATCAAGTGATGAAATTCTCATTTTCTGATGAGATGAGCTGTTTGCTCTCTAAGAAAAGCAACTTAGGGGATGAATAGGTCAGATAATTGGAAAAATGAGCCCAACTGGTTCATGATGCCCATTGGAGCTCCCTTCTTCTGTTTCAGGAAAAAAATAATCCATTTTACTCTTAAAAAATTACAACAAAGAGCATTGAGTTTGCAAGATCCAGCTTACAGGAAGCGAGATTAGTGCTGTGTTGAACTAGAAAATAAATATTGTGATGCAGCACTTTATCAAGAGCTTCATTTCACTGAGGGTGTTTCTTCCATTCGTTTATTTAGGGGTTATTTGAACCTACTTACATCTTTCATCTCCAGAGCAGGATCAGGATTTCCTTTCCAGAGGTTCATACCCAGTTGGAAAAGACTTCAGCAGCTTGAAAACCCCACTTTGTTAACTCTTAAAACAGCTTTGAACATGTTCAGATCCCCAAATCAGCAAATTTGATTTAACTAAACCCCATGGAGAGCTGGACATTTGAGGTGGGAATAATGTGGGGCAGTAACCAACAGGATGCCTTTGGATGGACTGGTCTCTAATTGATAACCTGAAATAACAATAATAATAACAACAAGAAGGAAGAAGAAGAAGAAAGAAGAAAGNTGGAAATGCCAAGTGATGAAATTCTAATTTTCTGAGGAGATGAACTATTTGCTGTCTAAGAAAAGCAACTTAGGGGATGAATAGGTCAGATAATTGGAAAAATGAGCCCAACTGGTTCATGATGCCCATTGGAGCTCCCTTCTTCTGTTTCAGGAAAAAAATAATCCATTTTACTCTTAAAAAATTACAACAAAGAGCATTGAGTTTGCAAGATCCAGCTTACAGGAAGCGAGATTAGTGCTGTGTTGAACTAGAAAATAAATATTGTGATGCAGCACTTTATCAAGAGCTTCATTTCACTGAGGGTGTTTCTTCCATTCGTTTATTTAGGGGTTATTTGAACCTACTTACATCTTTCATCTCCAGAGCAGGATCAGGATTTCCCTTCCAGAGGTTCATACCCAGCTGGAAAAGACTTCAGCAGTTTGAAAAGCCACTTTGTTAACTCTTAGAACAGCTTTGAACATGTTCAGATCTCAAAATCAGCAAATTTGATTTAACTAAACCCCATGGAGAGCTGGACATTTGAGGTGGGAATAATGTGGGGCAGTAACCAACAGGATGCCTTTGGATGGACTGGTCTCTAATTGATAACCTGAAATAACAATAATAATAATAACAAGAAGGAAGAAGAAGAAGAAAGAAGAAAGGAGAAAGAAGAAGAAGAAAGAAGAAGAAAGAAGAAGAAAGGAGAAAGAAGAAGAAAGAAGAAGAAGAAAGAAGAAGAAGAATTCTCTTCCCCTGCCCCTTACACCCCCTGAAAGCAGCTGACCCTTTTGCTGACAAAGGTTAATATTTGCATGGGAGCTGCTCCCAGCTCTTTCTGTTTGATAAAAACAAAACCCAAGCCCTGCAGATAAAGCATTTTTATGAGCACAGCCCATCCCCTGCAGTCCCAGGGCTCCTTTCTCTGTGTGGGCTCTGCTCTCCAGGAGGTTTGAGACCCATAGCACAGGAGATGTTGGCACCCCAGCCTGGTTTTCCTAATGAATGCAGTGAATTTCTCTTAAAATTGTCATGTTTTGTGCAGATGTGTAAGTGATTAAATATCTATTATAGAGGAAAAAGTAAAAAAAATAATCCAAAAAACAGGGAAATATTTACTGAGGGAAGAACTAAAGCATTTACCAGCCCCAAAACACAAATCATTCCATTTGTCAGCTGTGTTTTGCTGTTTGTAAAAGTCAATGACTTGGATTTCCTGGTGCTTTGTCCTCTGAGCTGTTAATGCCCTCTTCAGTGCTCATCCCTGAGAGAAGCCCAAGCCTAAAATCTGCAGGGAATGCATCCAAACCAGATAGGATCAGTGAATTCTGCAGGGGAATGGGAGCAGGACTCAGTGGCAGGGCAGGGCAGTGAGAACAGCTCAGCTCATGAAGAGCAGCTTCCAATTAAAAAAAAAAAAAAGAAGAACAAAAAAAATAAGTAAACAACTAAATTTAAAAAGGAATTAAATGTCCTGGCAGCCAGGGACACTCAGAGAGGATGATAAGGAAAGGTTTTTTAGTAGCAAGGGCAGTGTGAAAGATCTCTTGTTGTGAGTGGGAGTCTGCACAGACACAACCAACATCATCTCTTCCTCAAGGCTGGGACCTGGGGACAGCCAAAAACTGTGTCCTGCAGAGCATTTGAAGAATTACAATCATTACAGCAGTCCTGGATTATTTGCCAGCTGGAAGTGAATTCATTTCTGGGGATTTTTCTTTGGTTTTGGATTATTTTTGGTTTTGTTTTTAGTGCATTTTGCCAAATGGCATTAGAAATGCTAATGCACAAAGAAAAGATTTCTCAGTGTAGATGGATGTAGCACTGTTTTTTAATCCCCCTGCTGGCCTGGTAAACACAAAGGGGAGGAAAAAAGGCTATTTCTGCTGTTTACTCATGTTCTCAGAAAGCCTTTCCCCATCCTGGCTGTTTGGTAAAGCCATTAGTGCTGCCAGACTGCACCTTCTGTGTTTACAAGTGGTTATATTGCATATCTTATGACATTTGCAAAATTATTTCATTTTTTCCTTCATTTCATTTAATTTATCCCATTTTATTTGTATTTATCTGATGGACTTCAAGCTAGCTTCTCACCTGGATGCACCTTGGAGGTATTATTTGTAGCTGGTTTGGAGGGTTTTTTGGGGTTTATCTTCTTTATACCCTGCCTAACTCTGCTGTCCAGCCTACATTTCTTCAGGCTTAAAAGTTTTTGCTACATCCCACCACATTTGTGTCCAACAAAGCAGTTAAGTAATTGCTGGGTGTGAGAAACCAGAGAAATCTTTTTGATGGCTGAAAATATTGGTGCAATTTCAAAATATTGCCAATTTTTTTTCCTTTTTTCCTGCAGATATGGCAATCCTGGGAATGGACATCGAGGTGCAAAGTGTAGAGGACAATGTCATCAGCCTGGAGATGCTGTTCAAAACCTGGCTCCACGACCAGGGCACAGAGAGGGAACAGCTCCATCTCCTCCTTCCCTCTGGAGGTCTCAGCCACGCTGCTGCACCCAAGAACACCTTAAGTATTTCATTTTCTCTCCCCTCTGCTCCTCTTCAAGGAGCTCCTGAACCCCTCAGCCTTAAAAGATTGTGCTTGGGGCACCTTCCCTCCCATTTAGAGACCCAGGGGAGGTCTGTGGGTAACTTGGAAAATCATCAAGCTTTAAAAGCTGCTGCTTTGCTGCTGAGGCTGCAGCTGTTTCTGTTTCTGCAGCAATAATGTGCCTGGAGGGCCATGTGAATTTACAGCCATGTGGTCAAGGTAAAAAAGGAGCCTTTTAGATCTTGAGAGCTGAATGGGCCTAAAAATTATGTTTAAAAGGAAGAGTCTGTGCCAGAGCTGCACTTAAATAAAGGCTGTGTTACAGAGAGCTGCACTTAAATAAAGGCTGTCTTTGCAGAGGGACTTGGGGACAGGCTGATGCCTTTTGTCAGGCTTTAGGATTTTCCTTCCCCTAATAATTGCTAGAAGACATTGATTTTTAAGTGCTTTGAGCATGTCATGTGCTAAACATGTGCCAATCCTAAACCATTCTCCTTGTCCCAGTGTGCCTGAAGTGTGACTTGCAGGAGAGGCTGCTGGAGCCAGCCCTGCTGTCAGGGCCAGCTGATGGCAGTGGCAGGGCAGCAGATGCCACCTCTCCCTGGCACATGGCAGCCTGGCCATCCCCAGCTCTGCACAGACTCCGGGTGCTCAAGTGAGTGCTGCTCCTTTGTCTTCCCCTGGGTCACTGGGAGAGGGGGTGAGAAAAGCTTCACTTTCCTGTGCAACCCCATCCTGGGGCCTGCTGACATCACCAGGAGGCTCTGGGGGTACTGGTGAACCAAAATCTGGGGTGAAAAGCCCCCATTCCCATCACTCTTCCTCTCATGGAACAGCACAGCCCATGTGGTGACACCTGGTGTCACCACAGCACTCAGGGAATGTGACACCACAGGTGTCACTCATGAAAAAGCCCTTTCCCCCCCAGTGAAATGTTTTATTGCAGTTAATTCTGCTCTCTTATTACCTAATGAGACCACAGCAATTAATTGGATGATAGAGCCTAAGCAAAGCCTCATGCTGCTGTGATTCCACCTGTGAATTTCCTGGCAGCAGGGCAGAGCACAGAGATGCTCTCCAGTGTCTTTTCTGAGATTTATTTATAGGAAAACAAGTATAATTTCTACTCTGTGCAGTTGTTCTTACAGTGATGAGCACTAACATGAGCTGTGTCCTGGCAGGGCTCTGAAGTCTGAAGGGGTCTGTGAGTCTGTGCTCTATGGGCTGCCCTTCATCATCAAGCCCACCAGCTGCTGGCAGCTGGACTGGGATGAACTGGAGACAAACCAGCACAGCTTCCATGCCCTGTGCCACAGCCTCCTGGTGAGTGTGTGGAAATGGCAGCGTCGTGGGGAGGGACGGCCAGGGAGAGGAACAGGGAGTGCACACCTTGGAACATCTGCCTGGCTGCACCAGGGAATGTTTTAAAAGCTGCAACTTCATCTCATGGGCCTGAGTTGGGTTTGTCAATCCTTCCATCTGCTGGAAAGATGCTGCAGCTCTTCAGACCTTTGGGAAGAGCCTCAAACCTACCAGAAATGAGTGGTTGGAGGTGTGAAGTGCAAATGCCAGGGTTGGAGTTAGACTTGCAACTTTAACAAAAATAATTAACTTTAACTTTAGCAAAAATAATTAACCAATGCTTGGAGTGTGGAGAAGTGGCTGTTACTGACCAGCCATAAAGCAAAACTGAGTGTTTTTCTGAAGAACTGACTTGCTAAATAACAAAACAAATGCCATGCTGTCCTCAGCCCTGCTGCAGAATAGTTTCCCTTCCCTGATGTGTGGGAGTGCCTGCCCTGAGCCCACGGTGGCAGTGCTGGAGGAAGTGGCTGCTGCCTGTTGTTCACACCTGGATTTTGCCCTTTAGAAAAGGAAGTGGATGCTCCTGGCCAGGCGTGAGCCCCAGAACACTGTCCCGAACTGGAACGTGGTGGTGCATCCCTATTATGTCATTGTCCCCTCCGACTCTGCCACTCTCCTGGTGAAAGCAGTGGCCACCAGAGAGCTCCTGCTGCCCTCAGCCTTCCCAGCCCTCCTGACTGAGCACCCCGAGCGAGTCAGGGGCCCCATCGAGGTGAGTGACTCATTATCAGCTCTCGTTATCACCTCAGCAGATAACGAGAGAAGGAAATGGCTGTGACAATGTCTAAGTGACAGCCCGGAGTGTGATGGAGCACTCCAAAACTCCTTCCCAGCAGAAAGCTTTCTCCATGGACAGCAAATTCCTGTCCTTTGGAGCAATGCTGTCCTTCAGCTGTCCTTTGTGAAGCAGAGCTGAGGGTGACAGTGCCCAGAAAGGATGCTGCAGCTTTGTTGGCTGATTCTGGCCATGGGAAAGGGCAGGAATGCATCCTACAAGGGAATGTTTAAATCCACTAAGATCTGTTTGGAGACTCCTCCTGTTCTATACACGGCTAGGAGTGCTCCTTATGGCTTGCAGCACAGCCAAAAATCCCTTCACCTTTCACTGCAGGGTGGCTTGGAGTGCCTACAAACACTGTCCCTGAGAAAGAAACCACAAAAAACCCCACGAACATGCAAACCCCACAGCCCCTTCCTGCCACATCCTGCAGCAAACCCGAGTTCTTTCTTCCAAGCAGAGCGCCCTGAACAGCTTGGAAGTGGAAGTTGCTTACAACCCCTTGCACCTGAAGAGCAACCTCTACAAATACCTGAGGAGTTCCTTGTACAAAACTCCACACCGGCAGCAGCCCCAGCCCCGGGAGCAGCGCCCGGAGCGCCACCAGCCCAGGCAGGTGAGTCCCTGTGTGCCAGCAGCCTGGCTGGGGCCTGATGTCCCCTCCTGGTCACATCCCAGCAGATTTGTGCCCTCCTGGTCACATTCCAGCAGGGGAACTGCAGGCAGCTCCCTGTGCCCAGCAAGNCTGCATCCTGCAAGGGAATGTTTAAATCCATTAAGATCTGTTTGGAGACTCCTCTTGTTCTAAGAGTTCTCTTTATGGGCTGCAGCACAGCCAAAAATCCCATCACCTTTCACTGCAGGGTGGCTTGGAGTGCCTACAAACACTGTCCCTGAGAAAGAAACCACAAAAAACCCCACGAACATGCAAACCCCACAGCCCCTTCCTGCCACATCCTGCAGCAAACCCGAGTTCTTTCTTCCAAGCAGAGCGCCCTGAACAGCTTGGAAGTGGAAGTTGCTTACAACCCCTTGCACCTGAAGAGCAACCTCTACAAATACCTGAGGAGTTCCTTGTACAAAGCTCCCCACCGGCAGCAGCCCCAGCCCCGGGAGCAACGCCCGGAGCGCCACCAGCCCAGGCAGGTGAGTCCCTGTGTGCCAGCAGCCTGGCTGGGGCCTGATGTCCCCTCCTGGTCACATCCCAGCAGAATTGTCCCCTCCTGGTCACATTCCAGCAGGGGAACTGCAGGCAGCTCCCTGTGCCCAGCAAGGGCTGGGTGTAGCACAAGTTCCTCCCACAAGGATTTGTGTTTTGTCCCTGTCTTGCAGCCTCAGAGCAGAGCCAAAGCTGCGGTGGCTCCCCTGCTGATGGCTCCCTCTCCCCTCCAAACGTTCAGACCAGCAGCAGCAGCCAGGAGAGGCTCCTGTGAGGGCTCCCTGCTCCCCAAGGAGTACGAGGAGTTCCTGCAGTGAGCAGCAGGACCTGCCCCTGGGCTGCCACAGGGCCGGATGTGGTCAGGCAAGACACGGAGCTTGGCCTTGCTGAGACAGGCACTTCCCACCGTTTGTTCCTCCTTGCTGTTGTTTCACGGTTGTGTTTGTCATTGAGCCACTTCTGCAGGAAGTTTGCTGCTCAGGGACCCTCTGGCCAGAGATCCAGCTGTCCCCTGCAGCAGCAGCAGCACGAATTTCCTGTTCTTGCCAGCACACGTCACCAGCCTGCCTCAAATTGGGGTTTTCTGGGCTAGCACAGGCCACAGATGACAGATGGCTGTCAGCAGGAGCAGAAGAGCTGCAGGCAGGGCAGGCAGGAAATCAGACAAGGCAGGCAGTCGTGCTGAGCTGCCCTCACCCCACAGCAGCAGGTTTCGTGGGGTGGTTGAATAGGAATGAAACAGGGCTCTTGGATTTCATCTTAAAGCCTGGAGTTCTGTTCTCCCAGATGATTTCGTTGCTTCCAAGCTTGGCCTCGCTGCCCAACGCCCCAGCTCATGAAGGGGGTGGTGGCAAATGCCAAGCCAGAGCAATTCCAGAGGATTCCTGCCCAGATGCCAGCCTGCTTTTCACTGCAGGTGCCCCTGGCATGGCAGGAGCCCAGGGCAGCTTGGCCAAGCTGAAGTGGGTTGGTCTCCCTGAGCCCCTGATGCCAAGCACCAGCAGAGTTTGTGTTCTACTTACTTGGTTCTGAAAAGCTGTTTCAAAATAAAGTTATCCTCCATGGAGTTCACCCTCTGCCTGAGGTTTCTGACAGGTCCAGCACTATCCCACCACTGACCTGTGCTTCCTGGGAAACAGGGGAGGAGGGGAGCAAGGCCATCAGGCAAGCACCACAATCCCATCAGAGCCATCTCTTCTCCCTGGGATCCCAGCTCTGACAGGCCCAAAGGCTTGGGCTGGCTCTTCCCATGCCCTGGCAGCTGCTGGGAAAAGACATCAAGGGCAGGTACCATGGAAGAGAGGGCAGACACCCCTGCAGGCACAGGGGTCACTGGGTGCAGGAAGGAGCCAAGGGCAAGAATGAAAAAGCATAAAAGTGACAAAATCAGGTTCAGGGTGGGGGCAGCAAGGAGGCAACAAAGTTTTTTGGAACCACCTCAGCCTCCCTCAGATTTCCCAAAACCCGTCAGACTTTTCCCCTTCTCCTGCAGCAAAACCCCAGTGGTGAAGAGGACCCAGCAGAGGGGAACAGCCACAAATTGGTGCTGGCCACAGCTGAGCTGTATTTTTACAGGACTGAGGCTTCCCCCTGGGCATCAGATAAATGAACAGAGCTCATCACCATCTCACCAGCCTGAGGACCTGAACCTCCAGACTTGCCCAATAATTTGGCTGAGCTGGGGCTGCAGAAGTTGTGCTCAGCCCCCTGCACAGGTACAGCACAGTGCTGCCTGTCACTGCCTGTTCTGTCAGCATCAGCAGGCTACTAAAGCTGCAGGAGTCACCAGCAGCCCCATCCAGACGTGGGGGCAGCCAATGCCAGCATGCCTGGTGTGGCCCCACACAGAAAGGACAATCTGTTTTTTTCCTGGGAAGGTTTCTGCCCAAGGCTGGCCACACAGCAATCACCCAAACCACACAGCAAGGATCACAGATTTCACCATGGGATCCAGACTGGGCCCTTCCAGAGCAGCTGGGAGCAGCACTGGGATCAAGCTGGAGGAGAGACCCTGTGATTCATCCAGAGCCACTGAGCTGCAGCAGAACTGGCGCCTGTCCCTGCCCAGCCCTATGCCTGGAGGCCATCACATATCTAAGCCTGACTCTCATTTCCCTTAACCCCCTGCCACCCCCACCATCCAGCCACAGCTCAACCTGGCATGCCCTTTTCTCTGAGGCTCCCTCTTGGCTCAGTAGCTCTGGCACAGACACAAATGTGCACCTGCACCTCCCCATGCATGCCACAGGCAAACGTCATTCTGAGACATACATACTTTAATATTAAAATAACTTTGTATAAAAATACTTCTGGAGACTGATGGCAAGCAGCCTTCCACGTACAACAGGCACCAGAGCCCTGCAGCCTGGTCAGACAGGAAGCCAGAGCAGAGCCAGAGCAGCAGGCACAGGAAAATACCAGCCCTCCTGCAGATCAGAAGGCACAGTGGAGCCAGCTCCAGAGCTGGAGAAACGCACTGGGGCTTGCAGCAGCCACAGCTCTCTTGCTGTTTCCCTCCAGGGAAACACAGCCCTTCAGCACTGGTGAGCAAAAGGGGCTCTGCCTGAGCCCAAACAGCCCCAGGTCACCCCGGAGAGGAGGAGCCCAGCTGGCACTGGGCTGCCCAGTCCCTGCTGGGACACAGACCCAGGGCAGCAGCAACTTATATCTCCCCTAAATCCTCATAGAGAGGCGACAAGCTGTACTCATCCACACTCTGCTCCTTCTTCTGCAGCTGCTGGGGCTTCACCACCTGGCTGTACAGCACCTCCACGTTGTTGTTGTTGCTGCTGTTGAGGCCGGGTTTGGCGAGCCCCTTCTCAGCGCCGCCCCATCGCCTGCCGGNTTGCTTCCAAGCTTGGCCTCGCTGTCCAATGCCCCAGTTCATGAAGGGGGTTGTGGCAAATGCCAAGCCAGAGCAATTCCAGAGGATTCCTGCCCAGATGCCAGCCTGCTTTTCACTGCAGGTGCCCCTGGCATGGCAGGAGCCCAGGGCAGCTTGGCCAAGCTGAAGTGGGTTGGTCTCCCTGAGCCCCTGATGCCAAGCACCAGCAGAGTTTGTGTTCTACTTACTTGGTTCTGAAAAGCTGTTTCAAAATAAAGTTATCCTCCATGGAGTTCACCCTCTGCCTGTGGTTTCTGCCATGTCCAGCACCGTCCCACCACTGACCTGTGCTTCCTGGGAAACAGGGGAGGAGGGGAGCAAGGCCATCAGGCAAGCACCACAATCCCATCAGAGCCATCTCTTCTCCCTGGGATCCCAGCTCTGACAGGCCCAAAGGCTTGGGCTGGCTCTTCCCATGCCCTGGCAGCTGCTGGGAAAAGACATCAAGGGCAGGTACCATGGAAGAGAGGGCAGACACCCCTGCAGGCACAGGGGTCACTGGGTGCAGGAAGGAGCCAAGGGCAAGAATGAAAAAGCATAAAAGTGACAAAATCAGGTTCAGGGTGGGGGCAGCAAGGAGGCAACAAAGTTTTTTGGAACCACCTCAGCTTCCCTGAGATTTCCCAAAACCACTTTTCCCCTTCTCCTGCAGCAAAACCCCAGTGGTGAAGAGGACCCAGCAGAGGGGAACAGCCACAAATTGGTGCTGGCCACAGCTGAGCTGTATTTTTACAGGACTGAGGCGTCCCCCTGGGCATCAGATAAATGAACAGAGCTCATCACCATCTCACCAGCCTGAGGACCTGAACCTCCAGACTTGCCCAATAATTTGGCTGAGCTGGGGCTGCAGAAGTTGTGCTCAGCCCCCTGCACAGGTACAGCACAGTGCTGCCTGTCACTGCCTGTTCTGTCAGCATCAACAGGCTGCTAAAGCTGCAGGAGTCACCAGCAGCCCCATCCAGACGTGGGGGCAGCCAATGCCAGCATGCCTGGTGTGGCCCCACACAGAAAGGACAATCTGGTTTTTTCCTGGGAAGGTTTCTGCCCAAGGCTGGCCACACAGCAATCACCCAAACCACACAGCAGGGATCACAGATTTCACCGTGGGATCCAGACTGGGCCCTTCCAGAGCAGCTGGGAGCAGCACTGGGATCAAGCTGGAGGAGAGACCCTGTGATTCATCCAGAGCCACTGAGCTGCAGCAGAGCTGGCGCCTGTCCCTGCCCAGCCTTATGCCTGGAGGCCATCACATATCTGAGCCTGACTCTCATTTCCCTTAACCCCCTGCCACCAGGGCATCCAGCCACAGCTCAACCTGGCATGCCCTTTTCTCTGAGGCTCCCTCCTGGCTCAGTAGCTCTGGCACAGACACAAATGTGCACCTGCACCTCCCCATGCATGCCACAGGCAAACGTCATTCTGAGACATACAGACTTTAATATTAAAATAACTTTGTATAAAAATACTTCTGGAGACTGATGGCAAGCAGCCTTCCACGTACAACAGGCACCAGAGCCCTGCAGCCTGGTCAGACAGGAAGCCAGAGCAGAGCCAGAGCAGCAGGCACAGGAAAATACCAGCCCTCCTGCAGATCAGAAGGCACAGTGGAGCCAGCTCCAGAGCTGGAGAAACGCACTGGGGCTTGCAGCAGCCACAGCTCTCTTGCTGTTTCCCTCCAGGGAAACACAGCCCTTCAGCACTGGTGAGCAAAAGGGGCTCTGCCTGAGCCCAAACAGCCCCAGGTCACCCCGGGGAGGAGGAGCCCAGCTGGCACTGGGATGCCCAGTCCCTGCTTGGATACAGACCCAGAGCAGCAGCAACTTATATCTCCCCTAAATCCTCATAGAGAGGCGACAAGCTGTACTCATCCACACTCTGCTCCTTCTTCTGCAGCTGCTGGGGCTTCACCACCTGGCTGTACAGCACCTCCACGTTGTTGTTGTTGCTGCTGTTGAGGCCGGGTTTGGCGAGCCCCTTCTCAGCGCCGCCCCATCGCCTGCCGGGCTCCTCCGCCCTTTCCGCCGCTTTGGGGACAAAGGCCGCCTGGGGCTTGGGGGCTGGCACCGGCTTGGGGCTCTTGGCCTTGGCCGGGAAGGCGGGTACCGAGTAATCGTCAGTGCAGGGGTTGTAGGGGTACTCGTAGCCGCCCCTGCCGTCGTGGCCCTGCGTGCGCCAGGCCTCGCTCGTGGGCCGCGCCTCGTCGTAGATGCAGGTGAGGGAGCGCGGCGGGCGGGCGGCCCGGCCCTCGGGCTCGTCATAGATGTGCTCCTTGTGCCCCGGGGGAGCCTGGCCACGGCCCTCGGCCCGGCCCTGCCCCTCGGCCCGGCCCTGCTCGTACGGGCCCGGGTACGGTGGCACCGGCAGCCGCGGCTTCGGCTCCTCCGCGGCCCCGCCGGGCGCCTTGGCCTTGGTGTCCACAGGGTCCGAGTACAGCGGGTCCGGCCGCGGCTGCAGACCCTTCACCGAGTCCAGGGGCTCCGAGTACACGCTGGAGGGGTCCTCGGCCAGCGGCACAGCACGGAGCACCTTGGGCAGAGGGGAACGTGGCGGGGTGCTGGACACCGCGGGCTTGGCCGGCGGCACGGGCAGCTCTGGCAGAGTCCGGCTCTTCAGCAGAGATGCGGCGTCTCTCTCCTCTGCTGCTGCACCAGGCCTGGGTGCCAGCCCCGCTTTGGGCGCCGGGGTGTCGTCCCCCTCGGCGGGCAGCTCCAGGTTGAGGCTGTCAGCCAGGGCCTGGCGGATCTGCACCATGCCGGGGCTGTCGGCTTCCAGCGAGTCGCAGCTCTGCCGGTTCTCCTCCACCTGCGCCTTCTGCTCCTGGATGGAAGCTTCCACCAGGCGGAAGATCTCGTTGCCCTGCTTGGTCTCAAAGGTGAAGTTTCCAGGTCCCGAGTCGCAGCGCCTGCCAGCCTCAAAGGAGAACATCACCTGAAGGGGAAGCACAAGGGTCACATCCTGCTCAGGCCCGGTGTGTTGTGCAGGCTGTGCTTTCCCACCAAAGGGCGTGTGGCTGCAGCACTGATCCTGCACATCCTGCACGAGAGACTGCCCTGAAATCCTGCTCCTTCCCCTCCCACAGCAAGGGCCACCCTGTGCCCAGCAGCTGGGCAGGGAAAGGCCACTCTACAAGCTGTAGGAGTGGAGCACACCTGAGGGGACATCACTGTGAGTGCCCCAGAGCTGCTGGAGCCCTGCTGCCTTACATGAGCAATTCCAGCAGTTTCAACCACTGGCACCAGATAGTCTAGGAAATAACACCGAGGAAGGAGTAGGGTGAGAAGCTGAGTGACAGTTCAGCAGGAGAAACCAGTATGGAATCTTAGGTAAGAAGGGAGTGATCTGGGAGCAAGGGATACAAAAAGGAAGAGCACATCTTTCCATAGGAGAAAGCTCAGCAGCAGCAGCTCAGTTACTGAGTAAGAGTAAGCAAAGCACTGCTCTACCAGCATTAACCTGTTCATGGTAAAAGGTCCTCTAAAGAGAAGTCTTGCACCAGGGCTGTGCTTCCTCTGGCCTGAACACACTCTGGTGAGCAGGTTCCCACCAGCTGACAGCCACACCCTTCCTGAGCCTCATTCCCTTAACCGCGGGGATTTTCTGCCTCCCCCACGGGCAGCAGCAGCAGCCCCTGTAGTTGCCACAAAGGTCTCTGGGGACAAACCTTTTTTTGTGGGTCAGTGCTGCTGAACAAAAGCACAGTCAGCCCCTCTCTGCTCGGGCCACTGTGGGTGCAGCTCCCCACACCCTGCAACTCTCCTCCTGCCCCCAGCACAGACTCTGCAGAGGAGCTGGACATCCCCACAAGCACAGCTCTGTTTCCACCTCTGTTTTGGGAATGTGCCACAGAAAGCACCCTAAGCAGAGTGTGGCCAACATGGTCACTGCTGTGAACAGCCCCAGGGCCACCACGTCCTCCCTGTCCAGCGTGGCCCAGACCTCTTGCACTCAGGGTAGCAGGTACGCAGACTGGGGACTCACTGCAGGAGGACTCTGGAGAGGGGCACACCTTCAAAGCTCAGTGAGAATAGGAGCAGTTCACCACACAGAGTGAACAAATCCAGAGCAACTGGTTCCTCAAAGCCCCTCTGCTCTGGCCACCATCCTTTAGGAGGGAGGGACCGAACCCAGGGCAGAGACAGGACTGCCAGGAGCCAAGGTTCCTGGAGCCTGGGGAGAGCTTGTGTGCAGCACTGAGGGATGTCCCTGCTCATGGCACAAGCTGGGAAGCGCTGGGATGGAGAAGGAGAGCAGCAGAAGCAATGGCCTCAGTGAAAGTGGGACAACCACAGAGGGGATGAGTGTCCTGGCATCCCACACTCCAGCACAGTGACACAGACAGGAACTGAGGACAGCCAAGGTGACAGACATCCCTGGCAACCCTGCTGTGGTCACACAGCAGTCCCGGCATTAAGCAGGGCTGGCTGCAGGGCATCACCTCAGCCTTCCCCAAGGGAACAGCTACAGGGGAGCACCTGCAGCACACGGGGACCCCCCCGTTCCCACCTTGTCCCTGCCGTATCTCCGGAGCAGCCGGTAGGGCCACACGTAGAGGATCCTGTCCGTCCGTGGGTCCTTCAGGACGAGGCTGTCACGCTCAGCCTTGAGCACGTAGGTGCCACGCAGCTCACAGCGCTCCGCCGCCTCCGTGCGCTGCACCGTCACCCAGAAGGTGTTCACTGGGGGGGACAGGGCTGCTCAGGGCAGGGCAGGGACACACAGGGTCCCACGGCAGGGACAGGGACACACAGGGCATGGCAGGGACACACAGGGTCCCACTGCAGGGACAGGGCTGCTCAGGGGAGGACAGGGACACACAGGGTCCCACTGAAGGGACAGGGCTGATCAGGGTAGGGCAGGGACNGACACACAAGGTCCGGCGGCAGGGACAGGGCTGCTCAGGGGAGGACAGGGACACACAGGGTCCCACTGCAGGGACAGTGCTGCTCAGGGGAGGACAGTGACACACAGGGTCCCACTGCAGGGACAGGGACACACAGGGCATGGCAGGGACACACAGCATCCCACTGCAGGGGCAGGGACACACAGGATCCTATTGCAGGGACAGGGCTGCTCAGGGCATGGCAGGGACATACAGGGTCCCACAGCAGGGACAGGGCTGCTCAGGAGATGGACACACAGGCAATGCCCAGTGTGGCCCCAATGATGGGGCAGCAGCAGGACAAGGCTCCATGGAAGGTGGCCCCAAGTCAGGGCAGCAGCAGGTCCCACCTTCATCTNGAGGACAGGGACACACGGGGTCCCATGGCAGGGACAGGGCTGCTCAGGACATGGACACACAGGCAATGCCCAGTGTGGCCCCAATGATGGGGCAGCAGCAGGACAAGGCTCCATGGAAGGTGGCCCCAAGTCAGGGCAGCAGCAGGTCCCACCTTCATCTCTGGAGTAGTAGATGGAGTTCACAGCCATCTCCAGGGCTGGCGACTCCCCGCTGCCCTCTCGGCCATACTGTGACAGCACACCATCATTGGGGCCATTTCCCTGGCAAAGGAGAGCAGATCAGACCCAGAGCCCCCTTCCCACATCAGCCCCCAGGGCCCCCTTGCATGGCCTGGGCCCTGCTGCCCTCCCCAGCCCCACACAGCCTGGCTGTCCTGCCCACCCCAGAGCCAGTGACAGACGGCCCTGAGCCCACATGAACACGGATGAACAGGGCCAGGCAGCACAGTGGGGACTTCCCTGAGCTCCTGGCAGCAGCCTGTCCCCAGCTGGGCTCTGCACTGACAGGTGCAGGGCAGCACAACCCACAGGGCTGCCCCCAAAGCATGGCACTTCCCAAGCACACCCCCCTGGCCACTCCAGCACTTGGTAACACAGAGGTCTGTGTCCTGCAGAGGGGAAGTGAGTGCTCCTATTTTAGCACATGCAGAACTGAAAGTGCAACACACACACAATCAGAGACTGTGTTCCAGCAGCAGGGCCCCCAGAGGGCCTGGGGCAGGACACAAACCCTTGGTGCTGTCAGAGATCCTCCTGCAGAAAAGCCCCTCATGAATTACAGGCTCACCAAGCCTGGCACAAGGGAGGCTCAGTGCGTGGCCAGGAGCTGGAGCTGTGTTTTGGGGTGGCAGCAGAGGGTACATCTTGCAGAAGGCAAGTGCCACAGTTTCAGGTTAAAGCACACACACGTGAGCTTCTTAACAAGAAGCCCAAACAAGGCCCAAAAAAGGGCCATCCAGCCCTTGTGTTTGGGTCTTAAAACCTCATGGTCCTGAGAGCTGATAGCAGCAGCTCCTCCTCAGCTAAAGCATCCACTGCAGCAGGGCTCCAGTCTGGGATTGGAAAGCCAAGGGCCACCAAATCTGCCAGAGCCTCTAAGACTCCATTTCATTGCACTTTTCCTCATCTTCAAAAGGAAAAAAAAAGAAAAAATCTGTTCTGAACTCCAAATGATCTCTGGCCCCAGCTGCCAAGCTGCTGGACCACGCATACCCTCTGGGCAGGAACATGACACAAAATCACATTCTCCATGCAGATGATCAGCAAGCCCAGCTGAGGATCTCCAGCTCTGTGCAGAGAGGCCACGTGCAGCTCTTGTGCCTCCTGCTCCAGGTCAGGCCTTTTTAAAACACACTGTAGCCTTTTGCTCACAACCTCCTAAGCTGTCAGCTCACTTCTGGACCTCAGGCACACAAATGGTGGCTCCCATGTGAGGGATGGCACGAGCACAGCTCTGCTCCAAGCAGGTGCTCCCTGGCCTGGCCACCACCCTGCCCCACTCCAAGGGTGTGTTGTGTCCCCATCTCAGCCCCACAAACCACTTCCAGGGTGAAGGCTAAAACCCTGACTGCACCAGGAGACACAGAGTCATTTCTACCAGTGCCTCCCAGCCCTGGCATTTGCTGCACAGACACACTTGGCCTGGCAGGAGACAGATGCATGAGGGACAAAGGTAAATCACACTCAGCAAACCCCCATCAGGAGGAGATCCTGGCATCACCAGCTCTGCACCTGCCTCCTGCCAGGCAGCCCTGCCCAGCACTCCAAGCCTGAAACCACCTGGAGCCCAACCCAGGGCTCTGCAAACACCTCCCAGGAGGGAAGAGCCAGCACTGTGGAGCTGGGTGGGTGTGGGCTGCTGTCCCAGAGGGCATGGAAATCCACACTCCCAGGGCACCCACTGCCCACACAGCCTTGGCTGGTCACCCTGGCTGACCACCAGCTCCAGGGGCTGCAGAGGATGAGAGGCAGGACAGTTCCAGAGGCCCAGCACAGACGGGGTGCCCCCAGCAGCAGCCAGGAGTGAGCCCCGAGGCTGGGAAAGGGAGTTCCAGGTCCTGGAACCTGACAGGTCCCAGTGCCAGGCACCACAACGTTCTTGAGGCTCTGCTTCCACCACCACTGCTGCTGTGGCAGGAAAGGCAGCAGTGGCTGGGCTAAGAGGAAACGCTCCTCAGCCATCACCTGGCCTCCTGCCAGCTCTCTGCAGGGCCAAGCACGGGTTCCACACCGGGCAAGAAGAGCCCGCCTTGAAATTTGGAGCCACAACCACGAATCATTGACAGCACGCTGAGGAGTCCCGCAAACCACAGCGGGAGCCATCGAGGAGGCACCGGAGCGCCAGAGCTGGGCGCTCTAAACCCGGGACCACCGGCGCTGCCTCACCCCTTCCCTGAGCTGCCAGGCGGGAAAGGGGTCACCCCCACACACCGAATGTCACCGATGCCCGCGTCCCGTCCCCTCCGCCCACCCCGGGGCTCACCGGGAAGGCGATCTGGCACAGCTTCGCCACCCACTCCTCGCTCTGCTCCTTCTCGGCCGCGAAGAGGAAGCTGCGGTCGCGGGTCTCCAGGCGGAAGGTGGCGGTGCCGGCGCGGGGGCCGCCCTCGCCCACCGGGGCCACGCTGGTGCAGTCGCTGAGCCGCACCACGGTGCGGGCGAGCCGCCGGGTGCCCGCCCGCCCGGCCGCCGACGGCTCCTTGCTGTCGAACACCTCGAGCCGGGCCACGCCGTGCTGGCTGGCGGGGTAGAGCGCGGACCAGCCGCGCTTCCAGCGCTGCGGGACAGCGGGGTCACACCGAGCCGGGACCGCTCCCCGCCCGGCCCGGCCCGGCCCGGCCACCCACCGGGACCGGCCCCCGGGGCGCCTCCGCCCCGGCCCGAGGGCAGGGAGGAAGGGAAGGGAAAAGGAGAGGGAGGAAGGGATGCCCGGACCCACCTTGGCGCCGAACTTGTGGCTGTGCTGCACCAGCAGCGGCCCCTCCATGGCCGGCGGCTCCATCCCCGAGCGCTTCCGCCCGCGCCGCTGGGGCGGGGACCGGCACGGGGCGGGCACCGGGCGGGACGGGGCGGGGAACCGGGAGGGGACCGGGACCGGGCGGGGACGCGCCTGTCAGGTGCTCAGCGTGCTCTCGTGTGTGAGTGTGAACATATGCGCGTGCATGAGTGTGAACACACGTGCGCGCACCTGCGCGTGAGCTTGTGCACACCGGCGTGACACAGGCGTGTGCCCTCGCTGGGGACGGGCGGAGCATGAGCCAGGGCGGTCTGGGCAGCGGACAGAGGGTAAGGTGAGGTTTCTTAGGGCAGGAAAAAGGAGCGATGTCTTTGGTAGGAGGAAAAATGAAGTGGAGGGTTAGAGGCCGCTTACCTCAGGCTCATGGTCCAAGAAAATCTGGAATACCTGGAATAGCCAGGTGCTCCTAGAGAGAGCAGAGAAGGCAAAAATCACAGCGAACACCTGTGTACGCACAGCCCTGCAGGACTTCGTTCTCTGACCGTCTTTGGGGACGGGGTAATGCCATCCATAGCTCTCTACCTCCAGCCACGCCATGTCCCCGGGCACCGAGGCCACTCCAGCGGCACTGGACTGCCCCCAGTTCTGTCCCTGCCATGGCTGGGACACTCCAGTCTGCCCTCCTGCAGGGCCAGGCTTGAGTCCAGCATTCCCAGCTGCAGGTGGGACAGGTGCTGGCTGCGAGGCAAGGAACAAGGACAAGCACAGCCTAGCGTGGATGACCCAGCCTGGTGGCACCCCGATGGCACTGTGGCCCTCCAGGTCACTGCTGGTCAGACACCCTTGGGCTTCTCGCTGCTTTGATGGCCCAGGCACCATAACCGGGTTTCCTGACACAACATAAACCTGGAAAGGGAAGAGGGAGAAGCCAGAGATCCTGGTTTCCCAGGCCCTGATGCCCATTTCTCCACCCGTGGTTTTGATGAAATGGCTGCAGGCAAGGAGAGCTGCTGAGGGGAGCTTTGCAGTGCCCGGATCGATGCAGGGGTGACCCTCTGCACTGTCCTGGCTTCACCCCTCCCATGTGCATGGTAACAAAATTGTGCTGCTCTCCTGGTTTAGGAATGACATTCCCCAGTTAAGTGTTCACATTGGAACATCCCAGACCAATTGCTCACAGCCCCACCCTCCCCCGAGGCAGGACAGAGAGGAGAATTGGCGGCACGAAAAGTAAAGGTCAGGCAGGCTGAGATAAGAGCGATGTGCTAAAACAGCAATGGGACGTGACCACAACAATGCCAATTACAGAGTGTACAGTACAGATGAACCATGAGACCGCAAAACCCCGGCAAAACAATGACATCAACCACCAGGCACAGCGGTCTGAGAAAGAACAGAACGATTCCGTGGTGTCAGACTCCCCGGCCCGTGTGTGGGCAGGGCTCTGTGATGTGCAGCTGCAGGACAGGGAACTCGTGAGGTGGCAGCAAAACCACAGCCTGTGGGACGGGGACAGCCACGAGCCAGAGCAGCTGAGAGCGGGGTGGCACAAGGCCAACAGCCTGGCACGGGCAGGCAGGTGAGTCACCTGCAAGGGCACATGGACCGGCCCGATGGCATCGCACCCCAGGCCTGGCATGAGGGTGTGGCTAGGGCAAGTGCCAAGAATGACACCGCACCCCTCGGGAACAACTCTGGGGCTGTGGGGTCCCGCGAAGCATCAAAGGCAGGAGAAGGAAGTGTCCTCGGGCTGAGAACCCCGCAGTTGGGGACGTGGGGGACCGGGGCTGGCGAGGGCACCAGGCGGGGCCCCGGTGCCCGGGGGCGGCTGCATCGCCGAGAGCTCCGATCCGCGGGCTCCGAGACTGCGGCTCAAGCATCGCCTCCCAGAGGCTCCACACGGATTTTGGGGACCACTCCCCTGCTCCGCCCCGCGCCCCGGCCCCACCCGCGGGGCCGCCCCCTGCTCTGCGGCGAGCGCGTCCCCGCGGAGGGGCGGCGGTGGAGCCGCCCCTGCGCGACGCCCTCCGCGCACCCTCCCTCCCCTCCCGCCAGCGCTCCATCCCCCGGCAAACATTCCACCCCTCTGCGCATCCTTCCATCCCCCTGCGCACCTGCCATCCCCTCCCGCGGACGCTTCATCGCTCCCCGCGCATCCCGCGCGCCTTCCATCCTCCTGCGCACCTTCCATCCTCCTGCGCACCTTCCATCCCCCTGCGCGCCTTCCATCCTCCTGCGCACCTTCCATCCCCCCTGCGCACCTTCCATCCCCCACGCGCAACCCTTCGCGCACCCTCCACCTCTGCGCGCCCTCCGTCTTTCCGCGCACTCCTTCAACCCCCGCTCCCTCTCCATCCCCCGCGCACTCCTCCGTCTCTCCGCGCATCTCTCCGTTCCCCCCGCGCACCCTGCGCCTGCCCCCGCGCCGGCAGGGCCGCTCCTGCGCGGGGATGGCGGAGCGGCCGCGCTTCCTCTGCGGCGTGGTGGAAGGTAGGTCCCTCCGGGGCCGCGGCTGGGGCCGCTGCCCGAAGTGAACCGGGGTCGGGAGGGCCCCAGGCTGTGGGGGAGGCGGGAGTGGGGCCCTTGCACAGCACCCCGTCTCTGCCAGGGGTCTGGAGCAGCATCTCTGGGATGCTCCCGGCTCTCCCTCACATCCCCACGGAGCTCTGCAGCCACCCCAGCAGAGCCAAAGCCCCAGAGGGGCACAGGGACCCTCTGCTCGGCCTCCAGTTCTACACGGGGTTCTTGGCTGCCCTGGACTCAGGGGCAGCTGCCCGGTGTGTTCCCCCTGCCCATGGGGCAGCAGTGCAGGACCCGTGCCCAGAGCTGGCCAGGGAGAGCTCTGTGCTCCCCCCTCTCCACATCCCCAGCTCCCTCTGGAGCTGAGCCAGGCCTGGCACCCACCAGGCAAAATCACCTGCCCTTCTCCTGGCAGCACAGTCCCTCTGCGAGGGGCACTGCCCTCTGCCTCACCTGAGAGGGAGCAGGAGCACCATGCAAATGAATGTAAAATAAACAGGAAATGCAGGGGTGGAGAAGCTGGCATGAGTCAGACAAGAAGCATTGATATAGTACAGCTGACCTGGGAAAGAGGACAGGGATGATGCTGCCGAATCCATTCCAGGAGAACGCTGCTGGCAGGGCGTGTGCAGGACTCAGTGTCCTCCTTGGCAGCCCACGTCAGCTCACAGCAACACGTGCTGTCAAAGTGTCACTTGCAGGTGCCCTACAGGGACTCTGGGAACCTCGCTGGGGTCTCAAAATAGCAAATTATTTACCACAGAAATAGGTTTTTTTTTGGGGGGGTGAAATGTTGGCTGGGATTCTCGAGTGGCCACAAATTTGGCCCCGTGCACATTGGGGGATGGAAAGCAAGGTGACTATTATTACAAAGTATATAGAATAACCATGTAGGTGTTCATGCAGGTAGAAAATCTGTCTGCAGAGAGAAGGCAGATGGAGAGTGGGTGTTGCTGTGCTGCAGCCCCCCTCACCATTGCTGGGGGCTGCAGGGTGGGCTCCTGCCAAAGGGAGCCAAGGGAATGAGGGCAGAGGAGCTCTGGGACACTCAGGTCACTCCCTGGGTGACACTGGCCTCATGCCTGACACGGAGAGCTGGGCCTTTTCTCCCAGCTCCATGGAGTCAGTGCAGCCTGCCCCTGTGCACTGCCCAGTTTTGGGAATGCTGTCACTTCCCAAGAATCTGCTCCCCTTGGCCCTGACTGCTGGAAGGAGCAGAGATTGACTCAAAAGTTGCCCGTGATGCAGAGGGAAAGCAGGAAGATGCCTTGATGGCCAATTGCCATCACTGTCCAAGACCTAATGGATTTTCTGTGAGACTTCCCATTGCAGCTGCAGGATCTTGCAGAGAATTTAAGTGGCTGAAGGTTCTTCTCTTGCTAAATCTCAGGTCTGTGCTGGGACACTGACAGGTTCCTCCTCTGCTTTGAGGAGGTGTCAAATCTGCATCTCTCCAGAACCATTTATCAGCCTGTCCCCAGAGGAAGGGGTTTGTGTTCCTCTGGATATCCTTTCTCCCTGGCTTTACAGACAACTCTGCACCTCCCAGATGTAGAATTAGGAGGGGCCCTTCCTTGGAAATAATCCCAACATCAAGAATGGGTTCTGCATGTCTGGCAGTGCATCTCTGCATCCAGGGATAGCCCAGAGACTGTCTTAAGGCACTCACAAACTGCATTTTGCCTTTCATTTCCTCCCTTTTACAGGTTTCTATGGGAGACCATGGTCAATGGATCAGAGGAAACTTCTCTTTCAATGGCAAGTACCCTGAATTTTCCTCTCGAGAGGGGCGGAGACAGTAAAAGGGGGCCTCATACTCCTGCAGTGTCCCCCTCTCCCGGGAAGGATCCGCGCTGGGCCGGGCCGTGGGTGCTGTGGGACGGACAGACGGACGGACAGGCAGACGCGGGGCCGCCCTGTGCCGGCAGGTGGTGCTGGGGCTGTCACCCCGCCGGTGCAGCCCTGTGCGCGTCCCCGCTGCCACCAGCAGCAAGCGGGGGGACACCAGGGCGGGCAATTCCAGCCGGCCCGGGCTCGCTGGAGCCGCGCTGAACGCTGTGGGAACGGCGGGCATCGCTCCATCCTGGGCACAGGCGGCTGCTGTGTCCTGAGGCTGCCATCCCCGCCTGGTGTGGGTGGCCCTGCTGTGTCCCCACGCATGTCTGTGTGTCACCCCGTGTCCCTGTGACAAAAGGATCTGTCTCTGGGATGGGAGTTTTCTGGGCAGCTCTTCTCTGTGCCCATGCACGGGCCATCAGTGGGATGAGCTGCACTGGCAGGACCTGGCAGCAGTGAACTGGGGCTCTGCAGGGCCTCCCGTGGGCAGGGCAGTGGTGGCATGGTGGCAGTGGTGGCCTGGGGTAGTGTAATTAGGGACCAGAGAAACAGGTACAGCAAATGGAAAGAGAACAAGCTGTGATGTTTTAAAATGCCTCAGGAATGAGAAGGTCTAATGGGGGCTTTGTCTGGTGCTGGACTGGCATGTTTTCACATGGAGGCACACGAGGTTGACAATTCCATCGGTATTTTTCTTATCTGGAAAAGAAACAAAATAAGGGACTTTCATCATGAGATACTTGAAGTGCTTTCTGCTCTGTGGGAAAATGTAAAACATCGTCTGCTGAGGAGGACAAATAAAACCAAATGAATATATCAGATGGCTTCCATACGGGAGTGCCAAAAGAGGGAGGTGTCTGCCCTCCCGGGGGACACATCCAGCTGCTCTCTGGCACGAACCTGACCGAGCTCAGCACTGGCTGAGATTCCTGTCTCCACGTGTGGAGCCTGGGTGACTCCGCGCTCTCCCTGCACAGGCTGCAGCGCCGGGGGCTGAACTGTTACATGTACGCGCCCAAGGACGAGCTGAAGCACCGCCTCCTCTGGAGAGAGCCCTACACAGAGCATGAGGCAGGTAGCGGCTCTGCGGGGCCCCTCGGGGGGCTGCAGGCATCCCGGGTCCCCGAGGGGAAAGCGTGGGCTGTGTCCCAGCTATTTCTATCCTGCCAGGACCCCGCCCATTGCATGGACGCCCCCAGACCTTGCCAAGGGCAAGAAGATTCCCAGACCGTGCCCATCATAGGGAATTGCCTCAGGGACCACCCAGCTCCCCATGAGGGTCTCAGGCAATGGGCTTGAGTATAGGCGGGCCCACAGACCCTTGTCAAAAGTCCTCTGTGTCTTAAGGGAGTGGAAATGGTCTTCATGGAGCCTCTCCCGTCCCAATGGCCTCAGCTCCTTCCTTTCAGAATCCTGGGGTTCACTCTCCCTCCACCCCTTGTTCTGTTCCATCCCCTGTCCCCCTTCATACCTTGTGTTGCTCCATCCTTTTTCTCCCTTCAACCCTAATTTCTCCTCCATCCCTTGTATTTCCCTTGGTCCCTTCCATCCCTTGTCCCACTCCATCCCTTTTCCCCCTTCATCCTTTGTCCTGCTCTATCCTTTTTCTCCCTCCATCCCTTGTCCCCCCCTTGGTCCCTTCCATCCCTTGTCCCCCTCCATCCCTAATTTCCCTCCATCCCTTGTCCTACTCCATTCCTTGTCCCATTCCATCCCTTGTCCTGCTCCATTCCTTGTCCCATTCCATCCCTTGGTCCTGCTCCATCCTGTGTCTCACTCCATTCCTTGTCCCATTCTATCCCTTCTCCCCCTCCACTCCTTGTCCCATTCTATCCCTTGTGCCCCTCCATTGCTTGTCCCAATATATCCCTTGATCCTGCTTCATCACTTATTTCCCTCCATCCCTTGTCCTGCTCTATCCCTTATTTCCCTCCATTCCTTGTCCCATTCCATCCCTTGGACCTGCTCCATCTTTGTCTCCCTCCATCCCCTGTATGCCTCCATCCCTTGTCCCCCTCCATCCCTTGTCCCCCTCCATCCCTTGTTCCCCTTCATCCCTTGTCCCTCCCCTGTCCCTCCCTTGTCCCCTCCCTCCCCTGCACCCTGTGCCTCCCAGCTCTCACAGACGCGCTGTGCTCTGTCCCCAGCCCGCATGCGCTCTCTCCTCGGAGCTGCCCACGAGCAGGGTGTGGAGTTCATTTTCGCCATTTCTGCTGGCCAGGACATGGTGTTTTCCAGTGCTGGGGACCGGCTCCTGCTGCAGCAAAAACTCAGGCAGGTACCGTGGGCCGTTCCTTCATCCCACTGCTCCCAGGCAAGGGGCACAAGTGTTTGAATGTGGTCCCTGTGCCCACCCCGTGGGTTGGTGTGAGGGTGTAAACCCCTCCTGCTGCTGCACAGAGGGACCAGCTCCTGGGTGCCCAGTGGCCAAAGTGCCATCCCTGTCATGGTGACAGAGAGCTGAGGGCTCCCTGGATGCCCAACTGGGGGCAGGAGAAGGAGCAGCCAAGCCCCAGAACTCGCTGGGCAGCACTGAGGGCTGGCACAGGCTGGAGCAGAGCTCCAGCTCCCCAGGGAGGGCAAAGAGCCGCTGGCATGGTGGGGCTGCTCCATGGGCAGCTGCTACTCCCCTGGCACAGCCCAGGCAGGAGCTGGCCCGTGCTGTGCTGTGCCCAGGTGCCCCTCCCCAGCCCCGTGGGGCTCTCTGCTGCCCGGGGGTCCCAGCAGCCCCTGTCTGTGCCCGCAGGTGGCTGCCATGGGGTGCCGCTCCTTCGCGCTGCTCTTCGACGACATCGACCCCTGCATGTGCCAAGCTGACAGAGATGTCTTCCCCTCCCTGGCACAGGCTCAGGCCTCTGTGGCCAACGAGGTGTACCAGGAGCTGGGCCAACCTTCTGTCTTCCTCTTCTGCCCTACAGGTACTGCCCACAGCCCTGCAGTCTGTCCCCAGCTGCCCAAACCAGGGAGCCCCCTCAGGCTGGGGTGTCCTTTCCCCCTGTCCCTGCTGGGAGCTGAGTGCCCTGGCAGCCCCCACAGCTCTCCCTGGACTCCTCACACTCCCAGGGGAGCTCTGGACATCTCAGGACTAGACAGGTCCCTGCCCATGATCCCCAGGTGGCAGCCCCTCCTCTCCTGTCCCCAGCTCTCAGGGGATGCTCTGTGCTCTCTCCCCAGAATATTGCAGCTCGCTCTGCTCTCCCAGCCCCAGCCAGTCCTGCTACCTGCAGACCATTGGCCAGGAGCTGCTCCCAGGGATCGGGGTCATCTGGACAGGTGAGTGCCAGGACCAGCTCTGGGTGTATGGCCACGTGCAGTGTCTGCAAACCCCGTGGCCACGGGCTGTCCTGGGAGAGCCACCAGCAAGTGACTCCGCTGTGGTGCCTCACCCCGGGGTGTGCAGCCCCAGCCAGGCAGGAGTCTGAGCTGCTCTCCTGACTTGGGAGTGTGGGTGTGAGGACTGGAACCTCATCTCCTTGTCCCTGTCCCTGCTGTGTGTCTGTGATGGACCCTGTGGCCCACGTGTGTCCCTGCCCTGATGGCCCAGGCCCGAAGGTGGTGTCACAGGAGCTCTCAGCGGCACTGCTGGAGGAGGTGGAGGCTGTGCTGAGGCGCCGCCCCGTCATCTGGGACAACCTCTATGCCAACGACTACGACTGCAGACGTGTCTTCCTGGGCCCCTACATGGGCCGTGCTCCTGGCCTCATGTCCAGGCTCCACGGGCTGCTCCTCAACCCCAACTGTGAGCTGCAGGCCAACTTCATCCCCATACACACGCTGGGCACCTGGTTTCGGAGCGAGCTGGGCAGCTGTGCCCACCCTGACCACGCAGGTACCTGGCCCCTGTGCCTTGGCAGCTCTGTGCCTGCCCATTGGCAGCTTTCCTGCATGGAACCAGGGCTGCCCAGGCTGATGAGCTGCACTTCCTCAGGAGTGGAGGTGGTGGCAGCCCAGGGGGACAGCCAAGGTGCTCAGGATGGAAGCTACAGCCCTGAGGAAGCCCTGGAAGTGGCTCTACGTGACTGGGTGGCCGAGATAAACCAGCAGGCCTTGGAGCCAGGTAGGCAATGGATTTGGACACACAGCATCCCTCAGTCCCAGCATGCTGGATCAGCTCTGCCAGGGCAGGTGGGGGGTGAGGGAGGCCCAGCCCTGCCCATCTGGAGGGTCCCTGGGGTTGGTGTGGCAGCAGGGCCGTGCCATGGTGGGCAGGTGTGGGTGTCCATCCTGCTGAGCTGCCCCATGGGTGCTCCTGCCATGGCCACATCCTGGAGAGGGTTTCCTTGGCTGGCAGAAATGGAGCCTGGGCCAGCTCTGGGAGAAGAGGTCAGCCAGGGGTGAGCTTGATGTTTTGCAGTGTTTGCCTCTGCAAAGCCACAGCCTCACCAGCCCCAGGGGCCTGAACTCGAGCCCAGGGTCCTGGCAGCTCATCCCCTGCCAGCTCAGGGATGGGGGTCCCCAGCACTGTCCTGCCCCATGGGCAGTAATTTCCATGCAGGTGCCAAAGGAGCTTCTCTCTTGTTCCTTTCTGCCAGGAGAAAGGACTCCAGGACACCCCAGTGTGAGCCTCAAGGGAGGACCAAGGCTGCAGCCTGGCACAGCAGGAGGACAGGAGGTCACTCCTGACCCTCAGCCCCACAGCTCTGCTCCTGGTGGGGCAGATCAGCACAGCCCTGAGCCCTGTGCAGTGGCACCAGAGGAGGGGTGCAGGGAGGTGACCTCGGAGCCCGAGAAGGACAGTGGGAACAGGACCCCCACTGGCCATCAGCAGAGCCCTACAGGGGCTGGGGACCAGCTCTCCACAGGGAGCAGGGAGAGCTGTGAGCCCTCCTCTGCTCTGCCCAGTGTGGCTGGGAGTGCCCAGTCTGTGGGAATCCCAGTGGCCACCAAGACCCTCCCCAGCCCAAGCCCCACCACGAGCTCCAGCAATGGGGCCAACACCAGTCAGAACATTTCCTTGGGCAGCAGTGATGCCAGGACAGGGGATGGCAGCCCCATCCAGTCTCCCAGCAGCACCCAGCCTGAGGCCATTGGGATTGATGTGCCCCAGACACCCCCAGAACCTGGGGCTGGTGCCAGCCCTGGCGCCCCAGCCCCACTGACTGATGAGGTTGGTGCTAGCCCTGGCCCCATGGCACCAGTGACCCCAGAGGAGGCCACAACCAGCCCCACAGCACAGGTGACCTCAGATGAGCCCAGGACCAGCCCCATGGCACCAGTGACCCCACAGGAGGCTGGGTCTGGCCCCATGAGTCCCAATGAGGCCAGGACCAGCCTCACATCACAGGTGACCCCAGAGGAAGCTGGGTCTGGCCCCATGACCCCCAAAGAGGCCAGGACCAGCCCCACATCCCAGGTGACCTCAGAGAAGGCCAGGACCAGCCTCATGGCACCGGTGACCCCGGAAGAGACTGAGTCTGGCCCTGTGGCACTGATGACCCCAAAGGAGACCAGATCTAACCCCACAGCACCACCGCCCCCAGAGGAGGCCGTGTCCAGCCCTCCAGCGCCGCTCACCCTGGAGGAGGTGCGGATGCTGGTGGAGCTCTTCTACCTGCCCTACCACCACGGGGCCCTGGCCCAGGAGCTCCTGGAGCACTTTCGGTGGCTGCGGGCGAACAGCCTCAGCGTGGGGGTCCCGCCCGCGGCGCCTGATGCCTGCGGGGTAAGTGCTGCCGCAGAAGGAAGGTGGCCGCCGTGGCTCAGGTGTCCCCCAGGTGGCTGACACGCGGTGTTGTCCCCAGGGCACGCGGTGGCGAGGCCGGGCTCAGTCCTTCCAGGCGCTGTGTGCGCGGGCGTGCCGCCTGCACAGCCGCCTGGTCAGCACGGCCGGCCGGGCGCTGCTCTACGACCTGCACCCCTACCTCTGGGACATCCGCAACATGCTGCTGGCCGCCAGTGCCTTCGTCCTGTGGCTGGGTACGTGGCTGATGCCAGCCCCTGACATCCTCTGCCACCCCCTGACAGCCCCCATCGCACCTCCCCAAACCCAGCCGTTGGAATGTCAGCATCCTGTAGCCCTGGTGCACACCAGGGGATCCCCTGCTTCCCCAGAACCCACCCCAGAGATCTGGGGTCCCAGTGTCCCTGGGTCCCTCCCGGGACCTCACCTCCCCTTGACACCTTTTCTGCTGCTGACCCGTGCTCATGCCTCGCCTCCTTTGCAGATGGTCACCTCCTCTGCGAGCCTGACCCCAAGGGCACCTGGGGGAACTGCTTTGGCTGTAAGTATGGGCTCACCCACCTGGTTGGCGGGGTCTGACTGCTGCCCCCCATCACCTCCAGCCCCACAGCAGCAGCCAGCAGTCGCCATCAGGCTGCCCTTCCCCACAATCTGCCTGCTGAGTGGAGCAGGAATGGCCCTGGGAATGACACACTGGGGACAGGGCAGTCATTGGAGCAGATTTTCACTATATCTCACAGCCATTTCTAGGATATGGTTCCTCAGCCCTTTTATCCCAAAGACCTTTTACCCTGTGTGGAAAAATGGTTCTGGAAGCAGTAGTGCCCTGGGTGACGGGTGGGGCTGGTTTTTGAATGCCTGTGTGTCATTTTGCACAGTTCTCCTCTGGTTTAGGGCTCCCTGTTTGCTCTATGGGCCTTGTGACCTCTTACAAACCAAGAACTGTTACCAGGTGATGACCTGAGCAGGCGTCCAAGCTCAGTGTGAGAGGGAGCTGTGTGCCTTGAGCCCCTTCCTTAGGGCACAATCTCACCATCCTGGCCTGCACAACTGGGGAACTTGGAGCTGTGACAGCAGGGATCGGCATGGCAGAGGCTGATCTCCCCCTGCCTAGCAGGTTTTTGCTCACCTCGTGTGTCTCTGTGTCCTGCTGCTTCCAGGGTGCCAGAGTATCACTGCCCCAATCCTGCTGGGGAGGGACGCCGAGCCCTGGGCGCGTCGTGGGGGCCTCTTTGGGGAGCTGCAGGTGAGAGTGTGTCCCTCTCTGTGGGGGCTGAAGGAGGAAGCCAATATCCCAACCCTGCTGCTGAGTTCTGCAAACTTGGGAAGGCAGAGCTGCCTCCTGCACCTCAGCTCCGGTTCCTGGGGTTTCAGGAGTCTCAGAGCCGTTCTCCTGCTGCCTCCAGGACAAGGTTTGGAGGCAGGATGAACTGATGGACTGTGTCTCTTGCAGGCACTGCTGCCCGTGGGGAACAGCTGTGACCTCTTCTACCATCCACCACCCCTCTTCCCGTCCAGCCAGCTGTACCTGCTGCGCCCACTGCTGCCCCTGGACAAGGTGGGAGCCCTGGCGTGCAGGGGTGTCCTGACAGAGCCTTTGCATGGCTTGTGCTGCCTATAAAATGATGAGTTACGGGTTCATCTGCTGCTGACCCCAGGCTGAGCCCCCAGTGTGGGTCCTTGGGTCCTGCTCTGCTCAGAGCCAGCTGGCCTGGGGCAGCTCTTGGGGCTGTGGTCAGCAGTGTGTCAGACCCTGCTGTGGCCTCAGCAAGCCCACCTCTCTGTGACAGGGGCCTGGGCAGAGAAGGAGAGGGTCCCCTCTCAGCCATGGGTGAACCAGCACCAGGGGAGGGTTACCAGGTTGTGGATGATCTCCAGAGCAGCCCCAGTGCTGGTCTCCAGCACTGCCTGTGAGCAGATGTCAGGAAAAATCCAGAACAGGACAAGTCTGAGTGGCAGCCTCCTGCAGCCTGCACCAGTCTGTAGCTCTGGGCACTGCCAGAGCCTGTGGGGATCCATCTGCAAATCCCTTCTTCAAACACTCATCCGGTTTATGGGGTGATTCCCTGCTGGAGAGCAGCAGTTGCTGTCAGCTGTGACCTGCTTGGTGCCAGCCCCCTGCTCTGACATCCCAGCAGCTCGATGGGATGGGGAGGGAAATGGAGAATCTCCATATGGAGGGACAAAATGTCAAAGTGCTGCCAAACCCAGCAGAGCCCCGGGTTTCCCATGGACCTGCAGCAAGCACCCCTCTCCCTCTCCCTCACCCTGCTCCCGTCCAGCTCAAAGAAAGGCTCACACCCCAAATCCAGCCCCCACAGGCACGAGTGCAGCCCATCTGCTCAGGCTGAACCGTGACAACAACACTGTCTGTGCCAGGTGAAGCTCTGAGAGGAAAAGCCAGCTGAGCCCATCAGCCTGTGTCAGGAACAGGCACAGCAGGGCATGGTCCTGCCCCTGTTGTTGGGCCATCAGGGCAGCCTCCCCTTTCAGGAGCAAGGCTTTTATCAGCATGTTTGCAGCAGCAAACTCAACTGTGACCAAGACAGGACATTTGGGGATGTCCTGCTGTGCTCAGGCTCTCTGCAGAGCTGAGTTTCAGTGTTGTTGTTGGTGCCTTTCTGGCTGCTCTGAGCGTGCTCCGGCCTTGGGGCCGTCTCTGCAGCGGCTGCTCTTGGGATGCCTGACCGGAATGGCAATTCCTGGTGTGAAATCTGGCTGGCTGTGCTGATGAGCCCGAGGCCAGCAGAAGGTGGTGGCTGCCACTGTGGCACAGCCAGGGCTGACATGGATCCGGGTCCTCCAGGGAGAGCTTTACCGCATGTGCCGGGAGAGTTTGGACTGTGACCCCAAAGTGGCAGAGATCCTCGTGGCCCACCCAGATCTCCTCGGTGACAGGTGAGATGTGGGTCCTCTGGGGCTCCCTCTGGCCAGGCTGTGCCGAGCCTGGACATGTGATGCAGAGTTGGGGAGTCAGGCAATGGCATCTTGGCATCCAATGGCTGGCAGTGGCCTCACTGGGAGGGAGAGGGAGGGACATCTCCATGCTGATATCCAGCAGGGTCATGACAGCCACTGTTGTGGATGTCCACCCTGGGTGCTGGAGGCTGCAATGGCTCCCCTTGGCTGAGGGTTTCTACCAGGGCTCTCAAAGGGGTGCTCAGAGGCTGCTCTCCAGCTGGACCAGGAAGGAGGAGGCTGCTTGGAGGTTTCCCAGGGGCTGCAGGCTCAGCTCAGCCATTGCTCCTGCTCTGCCTGGCAGGCTCCTGGGCAGCTTCCTCAGCCTGAGCCCCGAGTACACCTTTGTGCTGGAGGATGAGGGTGGCCCGTGTGGCTACGCAGCCGGAGCTCTCCACGCCGAGGGCTTCCTGCAGCAGCGGGACAGCAGCTGGCTGCCAGCCATACGGCACAAATACCCCCCAGACCTGGGCACGGGGGGCTCAGCTCTGGGACAGGTGAGGGGACTCCTGGAGCAGAGGGGATGGGGAGAAGGTGGAGGGGGTTGCCTCACTTGTGCTTGTCTCCTGCAGGATGCCCTGGAGGAAGCGGTGCTCTTCTTCCACGCTGAGCCACTGGCAGTGCCCCAGCCCGTGCTGAGGCGCTTCCCCTCGCTGGTGCAGCTGGGCACAGCCCCCCGTGTGCTGGATGTGGGGGCCAGCCGCAGCCTGGCCCTCTGCCTGCTGAGTGCACTCAGGGCCAATGGTGAGCATGACCTGTGAGTGCTGGCCCTTCATCCAGCACAACCCCATCCCAATGGCTCCCTCACCCACCAGAGCTGTGAGCTGTCCCCTCCCTGGTGCAGTCTGACAGCGCTCCCAGGCACTGTCCCCTCCCCTTGCACTGGGGGATGCATGGACCTGTGTCTCAGGGCATTATTCTGTGACAAAGGGGAAGGGGACAGACAGATCTCCTTATGGAGGGGGTCCCTGTCACTGTGTCCCCAGTCCCAGCACTGGGCTCCCAGTGCCCTGACCTCTGGCCTCCCTTGCAGGGTCACGGGGAGTGTTCTGCCAGGTCAGTGACGCCGACCGGCAACAGCTGAGCTTCTACAGCAAGCTGGGCTTTGTGGCCCTGCCGGTGGCCTGGGGCAGCTCTCCCGGCGCTCAGCTCCTGGGACGTCTCCTCTGATGGGGCACAGGGAGGCAGTGCCCCAGGACAGGCTGAGTCCCCAGGACAGGCTGAGTCCCCAGGCCAGGCTGAACCCCCCCCATCCCACACAGCATCGGCCTGAGCAAGCAGGAGCAGAGGGGCACCTCGAGCAGGCCAGGCACACATGAGAGGGGACATGGGGACGAGCAGGATGTCCCTGGGATGTGTGCAGGGCTGTGAGGTACCTGGGCAGCAGAAAGCTATTTCTGCTCCTCATGGGATTTGGCCACCTCTGTGCCACCCCAGCTGTTCCTGTTTGCTGGGGACTCTCCACCTTTGCTGGGGAGCCAGGCTGTCTGCAGACCCTCAGGAGCCCATGAGCAGTGTTTGGGTTTGTGGTCCTGGAGCACAGCACGGTGCCTTAGTGCCACGGGAGTGTCCCTGTCACGCAGGCTGGGCTGTCCAGCTCTCTCCACCCCCTGTGTGGCCTGAGACTGGGCAGCCGGTGCTGGGGCTGGCTCTCAGCACTGAGGACCTGCTTTGTCTGGATGGATTGATCTGGTATGGGATGCGGTGAGGCAGCCTCTGCTTTTGTGCCTGGGGCCTGAGGGAAGCGCTGTCCTTGGCAATAAAGCGTTTGCTGGGCTCTCACCGTGGTTCGTTTCTTGGGGGAAAGTGTTGGGGTGCCAGCACATCCCTTTCACGCCCTCATGTGCTCTCACACATCTTGCACTGGCTGTTGCTATAGTCGGGCTTGTGTCCCCTCAAACAAAGCAGCTCCCCACACATCCTGGCTGCTCCCCAGCTTCACCCTGCTCTGCACTCCGGGAAGGAGCTCCAGCCGCTGGCAGTGTGGGCTCACGGCCCCAGCCCTGCAGGGCTTCCCTGCGGGATGGGACCCCCGGGCTCGGGGGGTCTGGGGGCCACAGCCTGCTCAGGACAAGCAGGATGACCAACGAGGAGGGAATCCGTCCAGCCACCCCACTGCAGCCTCTGGAAAAGGGCAGCCGGGGGCAAACCATTCCTGTCTGTTTCCCTCTCTTGCCCTCCGGAGCTGGCTGCCCCGGCCCCGGGGTGAGGAGAGGGCTGGGATGGCCAAAACGCCGGGAGTCGGGGCTCGGAGAGCAGCTCCCGCGGCTCCATCCCGGGGGTGCCGGGGCCGGCCCTGGAGCCGAGCCCAGCCGGGGCGGGGGCTGGAGCCGGCCCCATGCCGGGGCGGCGGGGCCGGGGGCGCGGGCCCGTCCGGGCCGTNGCGCTGCCGTGGTGCGGGAGCTGTCGTGGGCCGTGCCCCACGGGCAGCGAGACCGGGGCGGGCAAAGCCGGTGTCCCACGGGGACCCGGCGGGGCTGCGGGTGCCGATTCGGGGCTGCACCGCACCCCAAAGCGTGTGGGCTGCGGGTTAGAAAGGCCGGCGTAGACTCAGGGTTTCCATGAAGAGCGGACTTGCGGTAGCTCATGGAAGAAGGAGGATGGATGGAGGGATGTGGGGCGGGAGGGCTGGCGGCGCTGGAAGAGATGATTCTTCGCCGCTGGCTTTTCGCCTTCCCAGCTGCTCCCAGAGGAGCCCGGAGATGAGCCGGTCCCGTCTCCAGCGGGTCCAGGAAGGCTGGCTCCCTGCTCCGGGGTGCCTGGGACAACCAGCCCCACCAGCAGCCCCCCAGCCCCGCTGCCCGCCCCTCAGCCCGGGAGGATGGCTGATGTTTGCGCATTCCTCCGAGGTCTTTCCCTCCTGCAGGCAGCTGGTTCCTCCCAGCGCTGCCTCTCCCGAGCCCGGAGCAGCTCAGAGCAGAGCGGGCAGAGCTCTGGGGGTGGCCGTTGTGCGGGGAGGCTGGGTGGGGGTAGGAGCTGCAAGGAGCAGTGCTGTGACCTGCCCTGGCTTAGAGGACATGGGGACATCAGGTAGCCCAAAGGAGATGGACCTGGAGTTCTCAGGGGAAGTGCAGCCCCAGCCCCACTCGATGTTTTTGTCCCTGCTGACTCCCCGAGAGCCGGAGTGTCCGTCCTGCAGCAGGGTCCCTGTTCTACTGTGATGGGGGCACAAAGTGAGGGCAGGGGTAGGCACCCTCCCTTCGGGCAGCGAGGGGCAGGGAGCTCCCAGCCACGGGAGGTTGTCGTTTTGGGAGTGACACCAATCCTGCCAAAGAATCCAGATTCCCATGGTGACCCTGGGCTGCTTCCTGGTGCTTCTGGGAGCAGTTTGTGGAACGCTGTTCCCTTCCAGACCTNGGTAGGCAGTGAGGGGCAGGGAGCTCCCAGCCACGGGAGGTTGTCGTTTTGGGAGTGACACCAATCCTGCCAAAGAATCCAGATTCCCATGGTGACCCTGGGCTGCTTCCTGGTGCTTCTGGGAGCAGTTTGTGGAACGCTGTTCCCTTCCAGACCTTGGTGGGGCTTACCCCGGAGCCCTGACCCACGTCAGGTCCCCTCCTGAGCAGGGTGGGGGTGTCGGGGCTCCCCTGCTTTGTGCACTCCCGGCATTCCAGGGCTGCTGGGAAAGGGGAAAAGTGGAGCAGACACATCCCTGCAGCCGGATTGCGAAAGGGCCAGCGCTGGGCCGTGTGTGATGGGGCCCTGGGGAGAAGGAGAGGAATGGAGCCCTGAAGCCATGGGACTCACCAGACCTTCTGCTGCCCCGACTGCTGGGGACGTGACCCCCTGCACTCAGGGATGTCCTGGCATGGGACATCAACAGAGAGTGACTGTGTCACCCCTTAACCTTCTGAAGGAAGGATAAACAGAGCGAGCTTCCTCTCCCTTGTGCTGGCGGGTTTCCCAGGTCCTCTTGTGCTGCTCCTCTCTGAGTCCTCCCAGTTGTCAGTGCCTGGGATGTTCCATGTCCCCCGTGGGTGTGTCCAAGGCTGCTGCTGAGCGAGCAAGTCCCTGAGGGACCTCAGTGGCCTGGCCCTTCCCGGCTGCTGTGGCTTGGGATGTCATCCCTGTGCTGCAGGGATGCCCCGTGCTGATCAAATACACGGATTTATCCAAGAACCTGCCTCACCAGGAGCCACCTCTTCCCGAGGTCTGTTGGCTGTTCAGGGGGTGTTGGTGGGACACACTGATGTCCTGCTGGATGCTCAGTGAAGGACACACGTAATTTGAACAGTCCAGGGCCCGGGGCAGCCCCACCAGCACAGCTGATCCCTCTGGAAGGGGCAGCCCCTGTACAAGATGCAGAGCAATGATGGGGATAAAGCTGTAAGCCCTGTCAGGGTGACTCTGTCCTCTGATCCATCACCCACTGGGACAAGCAGAGCCATGGGCTGGCATGGGAGCACTTTGAGCAGTTTGTGGCTCCTGCTGCCACGTGGGGCTGTCCCTTGCCCTGCAGGCTCCTCTCAGCCATGCCAACCTCAGCAGCACAGGGCTGAGGACTGGAGGGAGCCCCAGGATTTTGACTCTGCAGTGCTCTCAGACACCCCAGCACCAGCAACGCCAGCTGGGATGTGGCTCAGCGCCTCGTGCACACCCGGCTGGGACATTCCTGAGGTTTCCTGGGCAGTGGCAAGGACCTGGGCTGCTTCCCGGCTCCCACGCCCAGTGCTCGCTCCAGCCAGCCCGTCCTCCAGAGCCCTTTACCCTTGCACTGGAGTTCTGCTCAGCATCTGGGGCAGCACATCCAGCCCTGCTCCAAGAGGAGGCTGTCCCTGGCTGGAGCTGACAGAAGGATGGTTGGGATGCTGGGGTGTGCTGCCCACCCAGAGCAGCAGGCAGGGGCTGGAGCAAAGCCTGCGAGCAGAACGAGCAGTCGGGCAGCAGGAGAGGAGCAAACGCACGGCTTGTGCCTCAGAGAGCGGAAAAAGTGATGTGGACAATGAGAGCCCTGTTAGCCTGAGTGCCTGGGACACGGACACGGAGCGTGTTCCGACAGGGAGGTGGTACAGGAACGGGGAAAGAGCCGTGCTGTGCTGCAGGGAGCTCACATGGCAGCTGTCCTGGGCTGGGCATGGAAAAGGCTTTGGCCCCACTGAGCTCAGCTGGGAACGTCACTGGGAAAGTCTGAGGTGAGTGGCAGAGCTGAGGTGTCAGGGCAGAGGAAGCACAGTGGGGATGAGAGATGCTGGAGCAGAGCTGAAGCAGGACCCAGGAGCAGCAGGGATTGCAGGACCCCGGAGCAGGGACTGCAGGACCCACGAGCAGGGATTGCAGACCCTGGAGGTCACACTGCTGAGGCTCAGAGGGGAATCAATGACTTGCTGCACAAAGCCCAAGCACTTTTCAGGTGCCATGTCTCTGATCCTCTGTGGTTTGTTTCTCAATGCACAGATAAAAATTTTCCTTGGAGCCAAGGATGGAGGCTGCACGATGCTGATTCACCAGGCTGTCCCTATTCCCATCTCTGTTTCCCCCCATTTCTGTCTCTGCAGTCTGCACCAGGAAGGCACTTTTTTCCTCCTCCTGGCACAGTTTTGCTTTGAAAAGCATGTGATCCTCACCAGAAAGGCCACAGAGTGGTGACTTCCCCACGTAACCACATTTCAGTTCCAGCAGGTGACCAGTTTTAATCCACTTAGCAGAAGGTGCACTGATTTCGTTGAGTGCTAATTATTCATTAAAAGGTGGTGCAAGATGAATCGAATGCCTTCCAGTCTCAGCCTGTTATATCAGCACAGTTACTCCAATTAACAGGACCTGTGATCTCATAAAAGGCCATTCCTGCTTCCTGACACGGGCTATTTCTGCCAGACCATGGAGACTGGCATTAATTGTGCTGCTGTCCTTTGGGGTTGGACTGACCCCGTTGTGAAACCACCCAGTTCCACAGCAGAGCATCCTGCCCGCTCAGGAGTGCTGGGGAAGCTCCAATCCTTGTGCACTCCAGCTTTGCCTGAGGAAACACACCCCAAGGTGTGTTTTAGTTAGCCCTGAGGGGGCCCACATTGGTGTGTCAGGACAGCTCTGATGGTTTACAGCCCTTCCTCTGGGCAGGGTGACGTCCCCTTGGTGGAATGAGTGTTGTTCCTGTTGTGAGATGGCAAACTCATCCCTTCACTGCTTCCCATCTGTGTGGAGATGAGGATGGAGAATTCCCATTCCAAGCCCAGAGATCCCCTTTCCTGAGCCACTGGCAGGGCTGGGGTGGCCCTTTGCACCCACCCTCCCTTGCTGCTGGCTGGATAAAAGGTTCAGCAGAGCGTTTCCCCCCTGTCTGCCCACAAACACACGTCCTGCTGAGCTCTGGCAGTGCCAGGAGCCCAGAGCTGGCTCCCACCAACCCCAGCTGCCTGGGCCATGTCCCCACCAGCTCTGTGGTGTCCCCTGTGCCCCAGTTGTGATAGAGGAGAGAGCCAGACCCACGCTGATGTGGTTGCTCTGAGGGAGGTGATGTGCTTTATAGAATTACAGGGTTGGAAAAGACCTCCAGGGTCATTGAGTTGAACCTGTGACCAATCCCCACCTTGTCAGCCTGACCAGAGCACTGAGTGCCACATCCAGTCATTCCCACCACTGTGTCTGGTGTAGAACTGGACCAGCAGTGCTGGTCCTTGTTACTCCTCCCTCTCTTCCTGAGCATCTCTGCAGGCACCAGGCTCATCCCGAGGCTCTCACTGCTCCTGGTGGCACCTCCAGTGTGACGTGTCCCCAAAGGGGCTGGCAGGCAGCAGGGCTGGGCCCTGTGAAGGTTTGTGTTGGTGTTATGGGTGTGGAAAAGGGGCTGGCACTGGGCACCATCCTGGTTCATCTTTGCCTCGGCCCAGGAGGCATTCTCAAGAGGCTGGAGTGTGGACTAGGTCCTCATCAACTGGAAAAGTGAGCCAAGCAGGAATGGGGCTGGTTCCTCTGTGAAAACCCTGCCCTGGAGGCTGGTGGGGAGGTGGAGCAGCCGTGCCAGCCCCCAGCTCTGCATGGGGTTTGAATTTGTTTCCCTTTTTCTCTGACACTGCAGCTAAATATAGGGATTTTGGGAAAGCCAAAACTTGTTCTTTTTAATGTTTTCTAATGCCAAGCACAGTCTGTGGGAGTGCAGTGGGCAGGATCTGTGCTCAGGGGAGACTTGGAGACAGAGACATCCTGCTGGGGGGCTGCCCTGGGGGTGTTTTGGGGGGAATGCTTTCCCACCGTGGAAGGGACTGGCAGGGATGGTGGCACGAGGCTGCAGTGGACAGGGAAGTGGGCAGGTGGCCTTGCTGGTGGTCGTGGACGAGCTCAGAGCTTGTCAACCCCACCCGTGCAGAAATGCTGCTCCTGAGCTACAGGATCCATGGGAATAGCACGCTGGGGAGGAAGGGAGGGCAGCTCACAGAGAAGGGTTTTCACTATTGTTTGCCGTGGGACTGGTGCAGGAATACCAAATCTCCCTCAGGTATTCAGGGAGCCACAAATATTGTCGGAGGAGCGGAGGAACGCGGCGCAGAGGAATGCGAGCGCTCCGGATGCCCCTCGCTCGTCACGGAGCACGGGCTGGAATCCCCTCAGCCAGCAGCCATTCCCTGCTCCTGCTGGATCTTTCCATGGGGAAAGCCGGGCTTTCCCTGTGCCCTGAGCCTGTTCCAGCTCCCTCAGCTCTGGCAGCTCATCCCCCTCCTTCCATTCACTTCTCCAGGGGACCCCTGTGCCCTCACTGCTCAGGCAGCATGGTGGGGGCTCAGAAGGGGCTGTTGGCAGAGGGGGACAAGGGACAGGGGCATTGTACAGGTCCCTGACAGCCCCAGGGGTGCAGAGCCAGTGCAGGGGCTGTGTTTGGGGACTCTCTAGCCAGGACAAGGCACGTGGCTGTGCTGGTGCTGGTGCTGGGCATGGGAAGCTATGGGAGGGGGTCTGGATGGAGGTGCTGGTGTTCAATTTTAATCCAATTTTGCCTGTCTGCCCCTTTAGGGCCACACTGCCATGGGAGGCTGCGGCACACGGGCATGGCCGGAGCTGCTGGTGCTGCTGGGCAGCGCCTGGCTGTGGGTGGGCAGTGCCCAGCCCACGCCCCCGGGCCCCACGCCCGGCCCCGGGCCCCAGCTGAGGTTCCGCCTGGCCGGGTACCCCCGCAAGCACAACGAGGGCCGCGTCGAGGTCTTCTACAACGACGAGTGGGGCACCATCTGCGACGACGACTTCACGCTGGGCAACGCGCACGTGCTGTGCCGCCACCTCGGCTTCGTGGCCGCCACCGGCTGGGCCCACAGCGCCAAGTACGGCAAAGGAGTCGGTAAGAGAGGGGTGGGTGGGCACGGCATCCCCCTGGCACAGCCCCCCACGCTGCCTGGGATGAGTGTGAGAGGGGCAGGGGCTGTGTTTGCAGAGTGCCTGGCGGTGGTTTTGTGCTCACGTGTGCGGTGGTTGTGTGCTCACGTGTGCAGTGGTTCTACAAGGCACCATGAGGGAAGTCTTCTTTATCAGTCTAGGCACAGAGCACTCTATGGTAAATATTTTCAGGGCAAAGCCTGGGAGTTTCCCTGAGGGCAGTTTTAGGGTTCCCACACCTTCCCTATTCCCAGGGGATGCTTGGCTCCCCCTCACCCCCAGGCTGTGTCTGGCAGGGCGGATCTGGCTGGACAATGTGAACTGTGCTGGAACTGAGAAGAGCATCGGGGACTGCAAACACCGGGGCTGGGGGAACAGCGACTGCAGCCACGAGGAAGATGCGGGTGTTGTCTGCAAGGATGAACGCATTCCAGGCTTCAAGGACTCCAATGTCATCGAGGTGAGGAAGCTGCTGGCCACAATGGGCAGCTGGTGATGTCCAAGATGCCACAGAGCACCCTGGGTGTGTGGCAGTCTAGGAAGTCTCCCTGGGGGTGGAGGGAAGCAGCATTGGCTTTCCTGGTTGTGCTCCCTGGAGATGCACTTGGGGACCCAAAGGGACAAGAGGCACTGATGAGGTTCAATCCTTGGCTGCCCCAAGGCCATCAGATGTGGTCGGCAGGAATGCGGGACTGGCTGTCCCTGTGCCCCAGCTGTGACTGGGAACCCCTCTCCTGCATCCGTGGAGATTTCCTGGGAGTGGGCAGGAGGAGGGACGGTGGGGCGTGATGCGAGCTGGGGCTGACCCGATCCCCGCAGACCGAGCAGAGCCACGTGGAGGAGGTGCGGCTGCGGCCGGTGGTGTCCGGGGGGCGGCGCCAGCTGCCGGTGACCGAGGGCATCGTGGAGGTGCGCTACAAGGACAGCTGGGCACAGATCTGCGACCAGGGCTGGCACAGCCACAACAGCCGCGTCGTCTGCGGCATGATGGGCTTCCCGGCCGAGAAGAAAGTCAACAGGAACTTCTACAAGTGAGTGAGGCCGGCAGGGAGCCCACAGGGGACTGGGGATGGTGCCAGGGGTGTGAGGGGACAGCAGAGGCTGTGCTGTTGGGTGTTGTGGCTCCTAAAATGCCTCTCCACCCTGCTGCTCACCAGTTCAAACCCCAGCTGAACTGGTGGCTTCAAGGCCATCTGGACACTTGCAAACCAAGCTGGGGGGCTGTGGGGTTGTTGGGGGACCGTGGCTATCCCCCTACCACACAAAAGCCACTCCAAGGGGAGCGCTTTTGCTCCCTGGCAGTGGTGTCCCCATCCCAAAGGGAGGTTTGCAGCCATCAGGGGATGCTCCAGCCACAGCCTGGCTCGAGTGAGGGGCCGTGCCTGGCACCGTGTGTGCCCTGAGCAGGCAGCTCCGGTGTTGCTCCGCAGGAGGCTGAGGCGAGCAGCCAGGATGAAGGGCCACAGCCCCAGGCTGGGCAGCAGGTAAGGGGCCAGGATGCCCCATCTGCTGAGCCGTGGCAGAGCTGGGCTGTCCAGCCCCACCAGTCTCTGCCGTCGGAATGGATCCGGGCACGAACGGATCCGGGCGGAGCAGACTGAAGGCTTGGGCTGTGCTGGCCCAGTAGGACAAAGCCCACCGCAGTGGACCTGCCTGTGGGTGCTGGGGTCCCTCATTCCCCACAAGAGATGATCTCTCTCCCAAGCTGGTCGTGCTCAAGGCAGAGCAGCCCTGTCCTGCACACCAGGCAGGAGTCCTGGCGCCCTGGGCAGGGAGCAGGAGGCCTCGGAGCAGAGCCGTCTCTCCTGGCGGATGGGGAGGAAGGGCTGTGGAAATGGGCTGCTTTCTGCAGAAAGCAGCAGTGGGGATGCTGGAAAGGCTGTGGACCCCTCCATTCCCTGCAGGATGGGCTGGCCTGGGCACCAGAGCCTGTGCTCAGCAGTGCTGATGGGCACAGTGTGGCAGGTCCTGCCCTGAGTGCCACATCTGCTTGCATCCTCTGCCCACTCACTCCTGCTGCCTTTCTGCCAGGCCCAGGGGATGGTCTGGCTGCCTTTTCCCTCCATCCCTGCATCCTGCTGCTGGATTTGTTGGTGGATACAGTGAGCCAGAGCCCTTCCTCTCTGGGCTGTGGCACGGCACCTCTTCCCCAAGCCCGCTGCCATGATTCTCTGCTCCTGCAGCAGGTGATGGGAATTCAGGCAGGGTCATCCCATGGGTTTCCTCATCCCCCACCTGAAGGTCCTGTTTGCTCCAATGTTTCCTGGCTGGTTTGGTGCTGACTGTGCCTTTCACAGTGAGCCAGTGAGCAGGTCTTTCCCTTCCAGCCCTGGGGGAATGTTTTGTGTCTCCATGTGGCTGCAGCCCTGTCCCTCTGACCTGAACAGGAACAGGAACTGAGAGCCACACTGTTTTGTAGGGACTGATCAATTTGGGGCTGCACAGCCACAGTCACATGAAGGCACAGGCTAATCCAGGCTGGAAGGGACCTCTGGGAGTCCTGGTCCAACTCCCTGTGTGGAGCAGAGCCAGCTGTGGGTTAAACCCAGGACTTCATCCAGCTGGCTTTTGAAACCTTCCAAGGATGGAAACCCTGCAGCCCTGTGGTTTCTGCTCCAGTATGGAACAGCCCTCATGGGCAAGAAGTTTTCCTTACCCCGAGCCTGAACCTTTTGTTGTCAGTCACGCCTCTTTTCTTTTGTGCTCTTCCTTCCCTGCTGGAAGAGCCAGGATCCTCACAGCTCCCACCTCAGCCCTGGAACAGTCCCACATTCCCCATCTCCTCCCACACTGCTGTCTTGCTGCTCTCCCTGGGGCTCACACCACATCCATGACATCTTCTTGTCCTGGGGACCCAGATCCAGGTGCAGGATCCAGATGTGGTTTCCTGAGTGTGAATGGACACTGATGCCCCCTGGCTGTCTGATCCCAGTCCTGTGCTGTGTCCTGGGGCTCACTGGGCTGTGCAGGCTGGCACCAACCTGTGCTGGCCTGTGAGGACAGTGCCCAGGCTTGATTTTGCCTGGTCCCTGGGGCTGTCAGTCCCCTGCCCTCCTTTGGGCCACTCTGCTCTTCACTCCGTGTGGGTTCTGGGCTTTTGGCTCTGCTCAGCATCTTCCTCCCAGAGGGAAGCAAAACATTTGAGGATGTTGGGATTGCACCTACACCTCGTGTGTGCTGAGCCCCAGGCAGCTTCCCCTCATGGCTCAGCCTGTGCCAGGGCTGCTTCCCTCACTGGCAGCAGGTCCTTGCCAGCCTGCACCGTGCCCCATGGCCCCAGGGCAAGCACCTTGGGGCTGCCTGTGCTGCTTGCTTGGTGCTGCTTGCTGGTGTTCTGCACCCTGGGGACACAGCACAGTGATGGTGTGATACCTGGATGAGGACACAGACACACCTCACCCACACCCCACCGATCAAATGGTGGCTGCCGGTGTTTGATCTTTTGCAGTGTGACAAGGCAGAGCAGGATGTGGCTGCATCCAGCAGTTTCCTGGTTGGATGCATGTGGGAAACTGCATCATTGCTGTGGAGTGTGTGGCTGTGTCACACTGCTGGCAGCAGATGATGCTGTTGCACCCCTGTGTGACACAAAAGGGGATGCACATGAGTCTTGTTTGGGGCCCAGGTGCCCAGTTCAGCCACCAGTGAAGCCAGGGCAGGCTGTGCTCCCTGTGTCACTGCTACAGGCAGAGGTGACAGCCTGAGGCCCCGGGCTTTGTGATGGTTTTTTTCTATTTTCCAGGCTGGCCTCCAAATCTCAGCCTAAACAAAAGCGCAGGGAGGACGTAGGGCCCAAGAAGAGGTAAATGGCTCCCGTGGAGAGCCAGAGACAGGAGCCCCGTGCAGTCCCACCAGAGCTGTGTGTGAGCTGTGACAGGTCCCCTGTGCTGCTGGGGGTGTGGGACAGGCAGTTGGCGAGGGGTGGCTGCCTGGCAGGCACCGTGTGTCACCCTGGGGACAAGGCAAGGGGCACAGCCAGCACATGCAGCTGCAGGCAGGGTGGCTGGTGACACCTCCACTGCCACTGGCCACGCTGGCCCGCGGCTCAGGGCTCGTCTCCCCTCACAGGCTCTTCACAGAGAGGCAGCAGCTCAACTACCGCCTGCACTCGGTGTCCTGCACGGGGACAGAGGTGCACCTGTCCCTGTGCTCCTTCGAGTTCTACCGGGGCAACTCCTCGGCAGCCTGCGGGGCCGGCATGCCCGCCGTGGTCAGCTGCGTGCCCGGGCCCCTCTTCGCCACCGGCAACGCCCACAAGAAGAAACAGCGCCAGCAGCAGCAGCAGCAGGGCCAGGTGAGCCCCACAAGGAGGGGGACGAGTCCTGCGGTGACCCACAGCCAGACAGTGCCCCTGGGCTCTGTGGTTTGCTGGCTGACCGGCTCCGGAGGAGGAGGAGGAGGTGGGGACGGTGTCCCGTCCCTGCACATCCCAGGAGTGGTGGCCAGCTCCGTGTTGTGCCGCTCCTCACCGTGCCACGCCCGTCCCTGCTCCCGCAGCCCCGGATCCGGCTGAAGGGCGGCGCCAGGATCGGCGAGGGCCGCGTCGAGGTGCTGAGGAGCAGCGAGTGGGGCACGATCTGTGACGACCGCTGGAACCTGCAGTCGGCCAGCGTCGTGTGCCGAGAGCTGGGCTTCGGCAGCGCCAAGGAGGCCCTCACCGGGGCACGCATGGGGCAAGGTGAGGCTGCTGGGGCACAGGGGCCAGGCAGCCCCTGCTGGAGCTGTGCATGAGGCACTTAGCCAGGCTTTGCTTGGCTGGGGTGTGCTGCGGGCTGCTGGATGCGCATGGAGCATCCCAATGGGATTAGGGCCACTCAACCACACTGCCCCGGGCAGCAGCTGTGGTGGGTGGAGTGTCCCAACTCCCTCAGATCTGCCAAAAAGAGAGGGCAGCCTTGGGGACAGGGTGGCCTTGGGCATCTCTGTGTCACCGGGCCCTGATTTCTGCTGGCCTCCGGCAGGGACGGGCCCCATCCACCTGAACGAGGTGCAGTGCCGGGGCACCGAGAAGTCCCTCTGGAACTGCCCCTTCAGGAACATCACACAGGAGGACTGCAAGCACTCGGAGGACGCGGCTGTTCGCTGCAACATCCCCTACATGGGCTACGAGAACCTGGTGCGCACCTCGGGGGGCTCCATGGGGCTCCCAGCAGTGGGGCCTCAGAGCGGGGTCCCACAGGATCCATGGGAGCCTCATCTCTCCTCCTCTGCACCCCACACATTTCCCCCTGCTCTGGGGCAAGGGATGCCCTGGGAGCTCAGGGATTTTGTGGGTGGGAGCCCCTGTGAGGAGGGTTTGGAGGGGAGGCTGTGGAGGCTCTGGGTGTTCTGTGGGTGCTGCTCTGTGAAGGGAAGTGTGGGGCAGCTGCTCCCTGCTGCTTTTCCTGCTGCCAGCCTGTGCCCACTCGCCAGCAGAAACATCAGAAAAAAA
>VWYE01017847.1:57765-71309 GCA_013398995.1 Alaudala cheleensis
GACACCTCCACTGCCACTGGCCACGCTGGCCCGCGGCTCAGGGCTCGTCTCCCCTCACAGGCTCTTCACAGAGAGGCAGCAGCTCAACTACCGCCTGCACTCGGTGTCCTGCACGGGGACAGAGGTGCACCTGTCCCTGTGCTCCTTCGAGTTCTACCGGGGCAACTCCTCGGCAGCCTGCGGGGCCGGCATGCCCGCCGTGGTCAGCTGCGTGCCCGGGCCCCTCTTCGCCACCGGCAACGCCCACAAGAAGAAACAGCGCCAGCAGCAGCAGCAGCAGGGCCAGGTGAGCCCCACAAGGAGGGGGACGAGTCCTGCGGTGACCCACAGCCAGACAGTGCCCCTGGGCTCTGTGGTTTGCTGGCTGACCGGCTCCGGAGGAGGAGGAGGAGGTGGGGACGGTGTCCCGTCCCTGCACATCCCAGGAGTGGTGGCCAGCTCCGTGTTGTGCCGCTCCTCACCGTGCCACGCCCGTCCCTGCTCCCGCAGCCCCGGATCCGGCTGAAGGGCGGCGCCAGGATCGGCGAGGGCCGCGTCGAGGTGCTGAGGAGCAGCGAGTGGGGCACGATCTGTGACGACCGCTGGAACCTGCAGTCGGCCAGCGTCGTGTGCCGAGAGCTGGGCTTCGGCAGCGCCAAGGAGGCCCTCACCGGGGCACGCATGGGGCAAGGTGAGGCTGCTGGGGCACAGGGGCCAGGCAGCCCCTGCTGGAGCTGTGCATGAGGCACTTAGCCAGGCTTTGCTTGGCTGGGGTGTGCTGCGGGCTGCTGGATGCACATGGAGCATCCCAATGGAATTAGGGCCACTCAACCACACCACCCCGGGCAGCAGCTGTGGAGGGTGGAGAGTCCCAACTCCTTCAGACCTGCCAAAAAGAGAGAGCAGCCTTGGGGACAGGGTGGCCCTGGGCATCTCTGTGTCACAGGGCCCTGATTTCTGCTGGCCTCCGGCAGGGACGGGCCCCATCCACCTGAACGAGGTGCAGTGCCGGGGCACCGAGAAGTCCCTCTGGAACTGCCCCTTCAGGAACATCACACAGGAGGACTGCAAGCACTCGGAGGATGCGGCTGTTCGCTGCAACATCCCCTACATGGGCTACGAGAACCTGGTGCGCACCACGGGGGGCTCCATGGGGCTCCCAGCAGTGGGGCCTCAGAGCGGGGTCCCACAGGATCCATGGGAGCCTCATCTCTCCTCCTCTGCACCCCACACATTTCCCCCTGCTCTGGGGCAAGGGATGCCCTGGGAGCTCAGGGATTTTGTGGGTGGGAGCCCCTGTGAGGAGGGTTTGGAGGGGAGGCTGTGGAGGCTCTGGGTGTTCTGTGGGTGCTGCTCTGTGAAGGGAAGTGTGGGGCAGCTGCTCCCTGCTGCTTTTCCTGCTGCCAGCCTGTGCCCACTCGCCAGCAGAAACATCAGAAAAAAAATCACTGTGGGCCAACCAAGAGAGATTTTTTTTTAACCTGTGATGAAACAAGCAAATGGAGCAGCTTGTTCCTGTTTGCCCTGGCCCATCGTTTCATCCACCTTGAGCTTTTTTAATGATCTTTAACTCTCACACCTGTCATTTCTGAAATGACGCCATTTCAAAATGAACTGTTTCCCCCTGCGCTGGTGAGACAATTCCCAAACTCACAAGCGATTTCTTGTCCCAAAATCCACCAGTTTCGGGGAGTTCCCTGCTGACTAAAGCTGTGCTTGGCTCTGCTCAGTTCCTGGCCTCCCCAGGCACTGCAGCACAGCCCCGGCTGTGCTGGGACGGGGACTCCAGGGGGAGCATCACCTGCGATGGCCATGACGCTGCCACTGCCTTTCTCTGCAGATTCGGCTGAGCGGGGGCCGGAGCCGCTTCGAGGGGCGGGTCGAGGTGGCGGTGGGGGCTGGCGACGGGGACCAGCCCCGCTGGGGTCTGGTCTGCGGCGAAGGCTGGGGTACGCTCGAGGCGATGGTGGCCTGTCGCCAGCTGGGTCTGGGATTCGCTAACCACGGCTTACAAGTAGGTGCCAGCACCAGCTTGGCCAGGGCAGCAGCAGCCACCACCACTGCTCACGNCAAGAGAGATTTTTTTTTAACCTGTGATGAAACAAGCAAATGGAGCAGCTTGTTCCTGTTTGCCCTGGCCCATCGTTTCATCCACCTTGAGCTTTTTTAATGATCTTTAACTCTCACACCTGTCATTTCTGAAATGACGCCATTTCAAAATGAACTGTTTCCCCCTGCGCTGGTGAGACAATTCCCAAACTCACAAGCGATTTCTTGTCCCAAAATCCACCAGTTTCGGGGAGTTCCCTGCTGACTAAAGCTGTGCTTGGCTCTGCTCAGTTCCTGGCCTCCCCAGGCACTGCAGCACAGCCCCGGCTGTGCTGGGACGGGGACTCCAGGGGGAGCATCACCTGCGATGGCCATGACGCTGCCACTGCCTTTCTCTGCAGATTCGGCTGAGCGGGGGCCGGAGCCGCTTCGAGGGGCGGGTCGAGGTGGCGGTGGGGGCTGGCGACGGGGACCAGCCCCGCTGGGGTCTGGTCTGCGGCGAAGGCTGGGGTACGCTCGAGGCGATGGTGGCCTGTCGCCAGCTGGGTCTGGGATTCGCTAACCACGGCTTACAAGTAGGTGCCAGCACCAGCTTGGCCAGGGCAGCAGCAGCCACCACCACTGCTCACGGGGCCGGGGACACAGATGGATGGGGACAGGCGTGGGGCAGGAGGGTGGCACGGCGTGGGGTGCCCGCTCACGGCCCCAGGGCTTCCCCGCAGATCCGCCTGGCCGGCGGGAGGACGGAGTTTGAGGGCCGCGTGGAGGTGAAGCGAGGCAGTAAGTGGGGCACGGTCTGCAGCGATGGCTGGACCACCAAGGAGGCCATGGTGGCCTGTCGTCAGCTCGGCCTGGGCTACTCCCTGCACGCGGTGACGGTAGGTGCCAGCGGGGAGGGCCCCGGTGACACCCTGGAGAGCACAGGCACGGCCAGCACTTCCCAAATCACCATGGGGCTGCATGGGGACACACGGGGACAGAGGGACGTGGCTGCTCCAGGTCACAGGACGGGAGCCATGTGGGCAGCTAGGGGCCTGGGCAGCTGTGGTGGGGGGCTTGGCTGCAGCCTGGGTATGAGTGATCCTGGGCAATCCAGCAACCAGCCCTGCCACCCACCCTGCCTCACCCCCTCTCCCCAGGAGACGTGGTACTGGGACGCCAGCAACGTGACGGAGATGGTCATGAGCGGGGTGAAGTGCGCCGGCCATGAAATGTCCCTGAGCCACTGCCAGCACCACGGCACCAGCCTGAGCTGCAGGAACACGGGCACGCGCTTCGCTGCGGGCGTCATCTGCTCCGAGAGTGAGCGCCCACGGGGGCTGCAGGCAATGGGGGCTGCAGGGGGGCCTGAATGTGGGTGGGGGTTCTGCAGGGAGAGGGTCTGTGGTCAGTGGAGTCTGTGGTCAGTGGTATGTGTGGGCAGGGGGGTCTGCAGGCAGTGGGGTCTGTGGGCAGTGGGGTCTGTGGGCAGTGGTATGTGTGGGCAGTGGGGTCTGTGGTCGGTGGGGTCTGCGGGCAATGGGGTCCGCAGGCAGTGGGGTCTGCAGGCAGTGGGGTCTGTAGACAACAGTGTTGTGGGGCCAGGGACTGTGGTCAGTGGGGTTTGTAGATGGAGGTCACAGGTCAGCCAATGCCCAGCCAATAGGGAGGACATATGTCCCCCCACCCCTGCCAGAACCGGGCACTGCCCCATCCCCTCCACTCGCCCCATCCCTGCTGAGAGCAGGGCCTGTCCCTGAGCAGCCGCCTGTCCCCAGCCGCCTCCGACCTGCTGCTGCACGCACCGCTGGTGCAGGAGACGGCGTACATCGAGGACCGGCCGCTGCACATGCTGTACTGCGCCGCCGAGGAGAACTGCCTGGCCAGCTCGGCCCGCCACGCCAACTGGCCCTACGGACACCGCCGCCTGCTGCGCTTCTCCTCCCAGATCCACAACCGCGGCCGCGCCGATTTCCGCCCCAAGGCTGGCCGCCACTCCTGGGTGTGGCACGAGTGCCACCGGTGCGTGTGGGGCAGGGGACAGATGGGGCTGGGGGTCAGGGTGGGGAGAGGGTGGTGCTGCTGCAGTGGGCTGGGTGAGGGCAGCGCTGGGTGAGGAGAGTGCTGGGTGGGGGTGACGCTGAAAGAGAGTGACCTTGTGCAAGTATGACAGTGAGGGTGACACTGGGTGAGGATGACACTGAATAGCCCCTGTCTGCTGCCCAGGGTCCAATTTTGCCTGGTTTGGCCTTGGGCTGTTCCTGGATGAGCAGTGTTGGGGAGCAGAGGTCTCCAGGAGGGCAGGGACAGGGCTGCAGGCTGTGCCCTGCAGCTGAGCCCTCTGCTTGCCTGGGCCAGGACGCAGCTCTGCCCAACCTCACAGTGCTGCCACCTCAGAGCAGGGGCTGTGGGGACATTCCTGGTGGTGAGGGAGGCAGGTGGCTGGGGGTGATGCAGGGCAGGCTGCAATAAGTGCTGGCTCCCTCCCACAGGCACTACCACAGCATGGACATCTTCACCCACTACGACATCCTGACCCCCAACGGCACCAAGGTGGCCGAGGGACACAAGGCCAGCTTCTGCCTGGAGGACACTGAATGCGAGGAAGGTGGGTGACACGGGGCCCTGCAGCAGCATCTCTGCCTGTGTCCCCATCATGGGGGTCTCAGCAGGGACAAGCTGTGTCTCCTCCTGCCTGCAGATGTGGCCAAGAGGTATGAGTGTGCCAACTTTGGGGAGCAGGGCATCACCGTGGGCTGCTGGGACCTGTACAGGCACGACATTGACTGCCAGTGGATTGACATCACTGACGTCAAGCCAGGCAACTACATCCTGCAGGTGCTGCACACCTGACCCTCCCCAGCCTCTATCCCTGCACCTCAGCCCTCCACGCTTCAGTCACCCATCCCTCTCTCGCACTGGAGCTCAGTGGGGCTGGTGGATGTGCTGGCATGGGACAGTGCCTGTCCTTGTGCCCACAAATGTGCAGGGCTGCTCAGACATGCTGCCACGTGGGTTTTCCAACTCTGAGCAGCACTGCTCATGGGCACATGGTGCACAGGGACGGGACCACACCACCACATCAGCAGCCACTGGCTCCTTGGAGCTCTCCAGCACACCCACCACAGCTGGGGAGACACATCCTGTGGGGCTGGGGCAGGAATCTCACTGTTGGTGCCCCACAGGTGGTGATCAACCCCAACTTCGAGGTGGCAGAAAGCGACTTCACCAACAATGCCATGAAATGCAACTGCAAGTACGACGGGCACCGCATCTGGGTGCACAGCTGCCACATTGGTAACAGCCCGGGGCACGGCACAGGGGTGAGGGTGGAGGGCAGGGACAGGGCTGCAGGNTGTGCAGGGCTGCTCAGACATGCTGCCACGTGGGTTTTCCAACTCTGAGCAGCACTGCTCATGGGCACATGGTGCACAGGGACGGGACCACACCACCACATCAGCAGCCACTGGCTCCTTGGAGCTCTCCAGCACACCCACCACAGCTGGGGAGACACATCCTGTGGGGCTGGGGCAGGAATCTCACTGTTGGTGCCCCACAGGTGGTGATCAACCCCAACTTCGAGGTGGCAGAAAGCGACTTCACCAACAATGCCATGAAATGCAACTGCAAGTACGACGGGCACCGCATCTGGGTGCACAGCTGCCACATTGGTAACAGCCCGGGGCACGGCACAGGGGTGAGGGTGGAGGGCAGGGACAGGGCTGCAGGAAGCCATGAGGATGAGGATGGGCTGGGATTGTGGTGCTGGGGGCAGCTACAGTGGAAGGTGCTGGCGCTGCACCAGAGCCGACAGCCCCTGTCCTCTGCCCACAGGAGATGCGTTCAGCGAGGAGGCCAACAAGCGGTTTGAGCAGTACCCAGGTCAGCTCAACAACCAGATTTCATAGGGCCCCAGCCCTGGGGAGACAGGCATCTCCCTCCCTCACCCCACAGGGGTGGGAGGAAGCCACTGGGAGACCAGCAGGGAGGCCTGATGCCCAGTGCTGCTGCCACTGTGTCCTGCCGGGGACTGCCCAGGACTCGCCACCGGCTGCCCTTCCCCACCTCTGGGGGGGCTGGTGCTGGAGGCACCGACACCTGCACCTCCCAGCCTGGGGCTGCCACCCCAACCACTGGCCAGAAGGCCGTGCCCACATCCCCTGGGCTGCGGCACACGGGTACGGTCCGGGAGGTCCTGCACCCCCCGCTGCTCCATCCCTTCCCATCCCAACTCCCACTCCCCACTTCAGCCCTGGTTCCTCTCACCCCACAGCCCTCCCACCTCCTCAGCTGGCCCCAGGGCTCACCACCCACACAGGGCCCCAGGAGCCCCCTGGTCCCCCAGGGATGGTGCAGGTGTCTCTGCCCACAGCGCTGCCCAGGGGTGGCTCCTACCCCATCTCTCAGTTGTAATTTTATTTCCTCTATAAAGTTGTAAGTTTTATTTCCCAATGGCTGCTGGCACGTCTCTGGGTTGGGGTGAGGAGCCTGGCAGGAGCAGGTGGCACAGTTCTTGCTGCAGGGCTGGTCACCACACTCTGACACAGTGTGGGAGCATCCCCTGGCTCCTGCAATGCCTCATCCACACAGCCCTGGCCCCACACCAGCCAGGGCTGGTCCTCTGGGAGAAACCCAGGCAGGTGAGAGGAAGAGACCAGCAGCAGCCCCACAACACCGTGTGGGGCTGAACTGAGGAGCAGGGATGTGGTGAAGAGCTGGTTCCCCCCTACCACACCCAGGGTGAGTAGTATTGAGCAGAAATCCCATCCTGGGGCTGTGACCCTTAAGGATTTGGGTCCACGGGACTGTGACCCACAAGAACTGAGGTCTCACTGCACAGAGGGACTGCATCGACCCATGTGGGAGCACAGCCCGGCAGGAGCACTCGGGTGTGACACCAGGGCTGAGGGAGGTACAGCCCAGCTGGGTGCTCTGACCCCACCAGCCCCTTCCCCATTCCGGGGACCCGCATGCGCTGCCTTCAGCCCGGGAGGAGGAGGGGGCAGGCCTTGGCTCAGCCCTGGAACGCTGCGGTCGGCGCAGCCGGAGCAGCTATGCCAGACACGCCGCGATTTCCCCCCCGAGCCGGCGGCGCTGGCCGCGGCAGCGAATTCCTCCGGCGAGCCCGGGGCTGCTGAAAGGAGGCCTGTTCTCAGGGCAAGGGGGGGAGCAGTGGCAGAGCCGCCCCTCGCCACAGCACCCCTGAGGAACTGTGCTTCTTTCACGTCCCAAAAGCAACAGGCCGGGGCTCGGCGGTGCCGTCACGGGCAGGGTCTGGCCCGACGGCCGCATTCCTCCGCTGCTCCGGGCTGCCCTCGCCGCGGAGCCGCTGCTCCCGCTCCTGCGGCGGCTCTTCCAGGAAGGCGAGGAACAGCCGGAGCTGCTGCTTCCCCGAAGGGCCTCGGCCGCCAGCTGTCCCCAGGGGCCGGGTGTGTGTGGGAGCAGAGCTCCGGCACTGACAGCGAGTTGGGGGCGGGACAGGCAGAGCCCCGGTCACGGCTGCAGCTCCCATCCTCAGCCCTCCCCTGGACATCAGGGTTAGGAGAGGCCGCCCCGGCCATCACGAGTCCAGCATCGAACATCAATTTCACCGCGGCCTGGAAAGCTGCTGCACGGGAGGGGATGTGGACACAGGGCTTGGAGCAGTCACAGAGCTCCCAGCAGAAGGGATGTGACCAGACAGCCATGGCACACCAGCACTGCTGCACTCCAGAGAGGTAATGCTGGTCCCAGATCTGCTCTGGGGCTGCTCTCACCCACAGAGGGGCCACAGAGAGGAGTCAGATCCCAGCCCAGGTGGGTACCAAGCAGGTGGCAGGTCACCATGAACACTGATAAGGTCCCTGGAGGCACGGCAAGCTGCTGCCCAGCCACAGGGTCTCTTGTGGGGACTGACATGAGGAACAGGGTCCCACACAGCCCAGCCTCCACCAGGCAACTGCTGCTGCTGCTGGGAAGGAGGCAACACGGCCCTGGGGGCCGCTAGAAAAGTGCTTTATTTGAGTATAGAGGGGAACAGCTGCACCACAAGTCACCCAAGCACAGGCCCCTCTCCTGGCCCCTTCCAGCCCTGCACGAGCTCTCGGTCTGTGCCCGGCCAGCACGGACACATCTCAGTCCTGCCCTCAGCACCGGGGGATCTGTGCTACTCGGTGACCTCGGGAACGACGCTCACCAGCAGGGTGTCATAGCCACGCCGCACCAGCAGGGCCAGGCTCTGCTGCGTCCTCACCGCCTCGTACACGTCCTCGGCACGCCTCGACACCGTCCCGTTGATCTCCAGCACCACGTCCCCGGCCTTCAGCCCTGCCCTGCGGGGACAACACGGATCAAACACACAGAGGGTGGAGGCACTCAGCGTCATTGTCCCCTGGAGCTGCGGCACCAAGGGTTCTAGAGCTGCAGTTGGCCAGCAGAACACCCAGCCTCAGAAAAGGTCCCCAGGTGGTTTCCGCTGTAGAGCCCAAGCCCTGCTGCTCTGGAGCAAAACACATCCCACAGCTGCTCCCTCGCACAGCCCTGAGGCACAGGCAGCACTTACTGGTGTGCTGGGGAGCCGATGATCACCTTGTGGATCAGCACGCCGTAGGAGATGTCGGGAAAGGTGGGGTCACGCAGCTTCAGCTCTGCCAGGATGCTGCAGAGGGAACATCGGCATCAGGGATGGAGCTGGAGGCAGAGCAGGGCTCCCACCCCACTCCCTGCAGCTGCACAGGCTTAGAGACCAGGCAGAACCTCCCCTCCTGTGTCCCTGCAGCCTGCTGAGCATGAGCCACAGCTGTCAGCCCCAAACACCATCATCCTCCTGTCAAAACGAGAGCACGAGAATCCCAATGGCACCAGGGAGAGCTGGAAACCCCAGGAGCAGCTGGCTTAGAGCTGTGGTGATGCACATCACCACGTCACATCACCCTTCCTGGAGTCAGACCCACCCCTCCCCTGCTGTGGTTTCACTTCTCTGCCCGAGGTGGGCAGGATACACAACACAAGCTGTGCCCCTCTTCCTGCCAGACGTGTCAGCAGAGCTCTCCTCCTGAGTCTAGAGACTAAACAATCACAGTTTCTCCAACTTTCCCCCAGATTTTAGGATTTCTAAACCTTATTTGAACTCTGCATCTCTCACAGCTCCTCTTTTGGACTCTCCCCAACCGCTCCTCACCCGTCTTGAATGAAATCCAGAAGTGGATGCAGCACTCCAGCTGGATCTCTCCAGAGTGACAGCATGCTTCCCTCAAACACTGCATCAGCTCCAATCCCTGCAGACCCACACACTCAGTCTCTGCCCAGCCCTGCTCCCGTCAGGTCCCCCCACATGGCTGTGATCAGTACTGAACTCTGCTGTCCCACAGCACAGTGCAAGCTGCCATCCCTTCCCAATTTCACACAGCAATGGAGGGAAGAGGCCTCTCAAGTTCATCCCACCCAACCCCCAGCAGGCTCAGTCAGCACAGGCTGCTCTGGACTGTGTCCAATTGGGGTTTGAGGATCTGCAAGGACCCTCCAGGCAATGTGTGCCAGGCTCTGAGCACCCTGCTCACAAAAAAAAGGGATTTCTTGTGGACTCTCACATGTCTCTGAGCCCACTGCCTCTTATCTGGCCTGGGCACCACTGACAGAACAACAGGGTCTGTGCCCAACACAGAGCTTCTACTTCCTGTGCCAGGGAAAGGTTTCCAGATGGAAAGGTTCAGGGTGTTCAGGGCAGTCACCTGATCCTAAGGCAAGCAATCCCTTGTTGGGAGCCCTTCCTGCTGGGCACAAACAAGCCTGGCAGTCAGGTGATTTCCCTGGACCGGCTCGGGGGCTCTGTGGAAGCTGGACCCGTGTCCCAGGAGCCGTGTCTGAGGAATTTCACGCTGCTTCCTGACAAACCCGGTCCTTGCAAGCGTGGCCAGGGAAGCAAGAGGAGGCTGAGCTGGCCTCCCACATCCCTCGGGTTCTGCCGGGTACCAGCACCATCTGCTGGGCATTGGGGAACTCACCAAACCTTCAAGGAGGGCAGAGCACAGCCCCGAAAGGTGTTTGCTCAGCATGGCACAACACCAGCCCCACGAGGCAGCTGAAGGTCCCTTAAATGTGTCTGCAAGAGCCAAAGAACCAGAGCAGGTGTTGTCCTTGAGAACTGCTCCCAGAGGTGAGAGCACAGAACTGCTTGCTGACATGGGCACTTCACAGAATTGTTTGGGTTGGAAAAGACTTTTAAGATCAAGTCAAACCATTTCCCCAACTCTGCCAAGGCCACCACTGACCATGTCCCCAAGTGCCACATCCACACAGCTGTTAAATCCCTCCAGGGATGGGGACTCCACCATTGCCCTAGGCAGATATGTCAGGGCTGGACAGCCCTTTCCAAGAAGGAATTTTCCCAATATCCTCCCCTGGCACAAACTGGGGCAGTTTCCTCTAGTCCTGTCCCTTGTTCCCTGGGAGCAGTCGCTCCACCCTCCTGTCAGGGAGAGCACTTTCTATCTGCTCAAAGAGTGTGCTACCAGTGTAGAAACTTGAACATTTCTAATTTACCTCTGAGCCAGCCCGAGTCTAACCACAACACAAGTACTAAGAGATTTGAGAGTGAAAGCTTAAGCTGTGGAGACAATCCTCCCACAACCAGGCACCCTCAGTTAGTTGGGAAGATCACATCCCTGCCCCAACAGGACCAATCTGTTGGCCCCTGACCTCAGGACAGGTACCTGGGAGTGAGGGTCAGCATCATCACCCCGATGTACCGGCGCTTTGTCTCTGCATTGCCAAACCAAGAGCCTGTGGAAGGAAAGGACACGGAATGTCATGGCTGGAAAACAGAGACGTGCTCAGAACTGGGCTGAGCCCTCACAGCCCTCAAGGCAGGCAGCATGCAGAGCCATTCCAAATCCCTACAACAGCTCAGTCCAGTTCCCAACATCAGCAGGAGTATTCCAGGTGATGTGTTTTGCACTATGACTTGGCTTCCCTGGTTTGTCAGATTTTTTGACAAACACTCTGACACTCCCTTCCCCAGTGTCACAGGAGAACCAGACAGGGCAGGGCAGCAGCAGCACAGCTTTCCTGTGGCATCAGATGAGACCCCAAAGACTTTTCCTGCTCTCCTTGCCTTTCTGGGGAAAAATGGCCCAGAGTCCAGCTGTGCCAAAGCTTCCCTCTCTCATCCTCCTCCCCCAGCACCCGAGCAGGGAGGGCCCCACTCACTCTTGCGCTGCTCCTCCTTCTGCAGGAACTTCCGCAGCCGGTCGGAGGGGATGGCAAAGGAGATCCCCGACGTCACCTTCATGGTGTTCACACCAATCACCTCGCCATCCTGCAGGGAAAGGGCACTGGGCTACCCAGCCTGGATCACTGTAGAGAGCAGGGGAACTACTGCACCAGCCTGGGGTCCTGCCTTGTGCACCCACCCCTTCCCAGGCTGCTGAGTCCATGCAGTCCCTGGCTCTGCCCTGCCAGCACCAGCCAGACCTCATCTCCACCAGAGCCTCATCAACTCCAGCTGCCTCAGATACTGCACAAGGGTTCTCATGCCAGGCTTAGCCCTCCTCTCCCTCAAGGAAGCCGCCCAGCACCCACAAGTGCTCCCATACAGAAGCACAGAGCAAAGGGCACACAGCACATCCCTGCCCTAGCCAAAAAGGGGACAAGCAGCAGGACTCACCAGGTTGACGAGGGGGCCCCCAGAGTTCCCAAACTGCGGCAGAAGAGAGAGAGTGTGTGAGCAGACCACGAGATCCCCATCCTGAGGCCGATCCCAGCGTGACCAGCCAGAACCCCCCTCCATGCTCCACGTGAGCCCCTCGTCCCTCCCAGTCCGCCGTGTCCCTTACGTCGATGGCAGCGTCGGTCTGGATGTACTCCATGTCGGAGGCGGCCAGGCCCAGCTCGCGGCTGCCGCGCTGCGCCGAGCTGACGATGCCCGAGGTGATGGTGTTCTGCAGGGCGAAGGGGCTGCCCATGGCCACCACAAACTCGCCCTGCCTCACCTCGGCCGAGCGGCCCAGCGGCAGCGTGGGCAGCGGGTGCTGCAGGGGGAGCAAGACGGTCAGCAAGACAAAGGGCAATGTCCCCCGCTTCCCCATGGTGTCCCCACGGCTGTGCCACGCACCTTGGGCTTGATCTTGATGGTGGCGATGTCAGCCACCTGGTCCACGTCCTGCACCACGGCGTCGTACATCTCGCCGCTGGCCAGCTTCACCCGCACGCGCCGCCGGTTGGCCACCACGTGCGCGTTGGTGACAATCAGCCCGTCCGGGGACACCAGGAAGCCCGAGCCGTTGGAGATGGGCACCTCCCGGCCCAGGAAGGGGTGTCTGCAAAGAGGGCACGGGTCAGGAGGGGTGGCAGGGACAGGGATGGGAGGCAGCAGGGAGCAGCGGTACCACAGGGGAATCCTTCCCTGTCTCGACAGTCTGCACAAACAGGGGAATCTGCACGAATGCAGCAGGAATCCAAAGCTCGTGCACAGCCACAAAGGTACAATCCTATCAGGAATAGAAGCTTGCAAGAGCTGTGAGCTGTACAGGGACAAGGCCAGAACACATGGAGCCAACTTGGAGCAGGTAACAAAGGCCTGAGAGGTCACAGGAACATTTCCTGATAGCGGGAGCAAACTCACAACCCTGGGCCCTGATCAATCACCCCAACCTCTGCTGGTAATCAGGTGAAGTGAATGGAAAAGGGGATGGAACCCACAGAAGAGCAGCACCAGCTGATGCCTCCTTACACTGTGAGGCAGAGAGGGTGACACTGCACACAGATGACACCAAGCTGGAAGCAGCAGTCACCCGGCTGGAGAGCAGAGCTGCTGCACAGAGGTGCTCCAAGAGGCCGGAGGCACTGAACTGAGGGAATATTAAAGCACAAAGGGAAATGCCAAGTGCTGCTCCCAGACAGAGTACCGGCGCAGCCTGGCAGGCAGCTTCGCCAGACGGCCCCGGAGGACATGGAAGTGGTTAGCGACGTGTGGCAGCCGCGTGTCGGTCCGNTCAGCGGCGCCGGTCAGCGCTCGGCACCAGCGCTGTACACCCGGTGGTACCGGGATGCACCGGATCCGCACCCTCCGCGCCGCTGCCGCCATGCTGCCCAGCGGAAACCACGCCCCGCCGGGGCGGNCCTCCCGAGGCACTCGCGGGTGCCCTCCGGGACGGTTCAGGACAGGCCGGCGGAGGTTCCCGGAGGAGCCACACTGCGCAGGGAGGAGGGAAATCCCTCCTGGGGACCTCCCGGTGCCGGTACCTGCCCACGATCTCCACGTAGACCAGCGCGGGCGCCGTTTTCTCCACCACGTCGGCGATGAAGTTGAAGGCGGCGCGGGGCGAGGTGGGNTGCCGGGAGTTGTAGTCCCGTTGGGAGCTACCGTCCCGCCGTCAGCGAGATGTGCCGATAACCGGCGCGTCGGCGGAGAAAGGCACCTCCATTGTCAGAGATTCTCATCGAGAGCGCCGGAGCCACCGAGGGCCGCGGCTGGGGCGAGAGCGCTGCGGCGGCGCGGTGCGGACCAGGAAGGCGGTGCGCTCCCAGCGCGCCCCGCGCGGGCCGGGCGCGCGGCCGCG
>VWYE01017847.1:79447-102410 GCA_013398995.1 Alaudala cheleensis
CCCGTGCCCCGGCCCCGCGGGGCTGTCCCCGGGCCAGACGGGCGATCGGGGGGTGGGTTCACGGGGGGCCCCTGGGGTGGTCCCAGCCCCGCCGTGTCTGAGGGCGCTCTCTCCCGCAGGCGGTTCGCCGAGAAGCACGGCGCGGCAAGGGCCGGCGGCAGCCCCTGACCGGGCCGGACCGGGCCGGTGGCGATCCCTGACCGGAGCCCCNGGGCACCGGGGCGGGATCGGGGCAATGGGAGACCCGGGAGGGTCGGGGAAATGGGGGTTTTTGGGGTACCGAGGGGTTTGGGACAATGGGAGACCCGGGCGGGCCGGGGCACCGCGGGGTTCAGGACTGGGCACCAAGGGGTTGGCGTGCACACGTGGGGGTCTGGGTCACCGGGAGCCGCGGGTGGTTGGTGTGCGCTGTGGATGGGGAGCGGGTCAGTGGGGAGCCCAGGAGGGGTTTCTGGGGGCTGACGTGCGCTGGGAGCCACGGAGATCGGGGATCCCGGGCAGGCTGGTGTGCACCAGGGGTTGGGTCAGTGTGGGCATCAGGGGGGCTGATGAGCACCGCGGGGGCAGGGGCAGAGGCAGATGCGGGTCCGGGATAGTGGCCCTGGGGTGCACAGGACATCCCGGGTTGGGGACTGCATTTGGTGCTCCTGCGTGTGTAGGCAGGGGTGGGGGGTGTGCCGGGGAGGGCTCCTGGCAGGGATGGGATGGGGTGCAGGGGTGGGCCCGGGGCAGCGCAGGGGCTGACAGCCCCTCCAGGCTCCTGGGTGGAGCTGCGGTGTGGCCCAGGCTGCCCTGAACCCGAGCTGGCACCTTCACCGTTCTCCTGCCACGCCGACGTGGAGCGGATGCTGCTGGAGGCACAGCTGGAGACAGAGGGCAGTGACGGGTGAGTCCCGAGGGGGAGCCAGGCTCCAGAGCCCTGCTGAGCTGTGGCTGGCGCTGCTGGCCACAGGCTGGGCTCAGTGACTGAGGGTTTCTGTTTGCAGGGCCCTGCTGGTGCTGGGCTCCCCAGCCTGGGATGACGATGGAGCCAGCCATGGGAGTGATCAGCCAGGGGAGAGCGAGGTGCTGCCTGCCCACAGCCAGCCCCAGTCAGGCTGCCCCCACCCCCGGCAGGTGAGGGAGCTGCCCTACCACACCCTGCTGTGCCCCCAGGCGCTGCTCTGACCTGCCCTGTGTCTCCTTCCAGTGGGATGTGCCAGAGGAAGCCAAGTGGAGGCAGCGACGCCTGACAGCGTCCCTGGGCTGGGCCTGTACCCGCTGCCCTCGGTACCTGTCTCCAAAGTAAGTCCTGTGTCCCCCACCAGCACATCCTGCTGACCCCCATCCTGCTGTCCCTGTGTCCCTGTTAACCATGAACTTTCCCCAGGGAATTTGCCTTTGTGTGCTCCCCCCAGCCAGTGCTGTGGAGCCTACAGGGAGGTGCAGTGGGGAGGAAGAAGAGACTTTTCAGTTCAGAGCTGCTGCTGCTCTTCATCCCCTCACTCCTGCTCAGCCACCTGCTGACCCTGGGGCTGGGGTGAGTGTCTGGAGGGTCTCACCCTGGGGCTGGGGGAGGAGGGAACACTTCTGCATTTGGGCCACTCATCCTTGGGTGCTCCCAGCAGCTGCAGTGATCTGCTGCCACCTCCCCTCGCTGCTGGCTCACTGGGGCCCAGCACGCTGTACCAGTGCCTCACAGTCACTCTCTCCAATCCAGGATCTACATTGGGAAGCGCCTGGCAGCCTCCTCAGCCAACCCTCTGTGAGGAGCAGGGCAGGCAGCACCCGCTGCTCCGTTGGGAACGCGGGGAGAGCCCGGCACCAGCGCAGCCTGACGCTCCCAGGCCCCACGTTTGTGGCATGAGGCGCCTTCTCCCCGTGTCTCTCCCTCAGCCCTCGCCTCAGGAGCTGATCCCACTCTCCTCCGTAGACCCAGAACCTGCTGATGGCAGCTCCCAGCTGCTGGCAGCCCCTGCCCTCCCCAGCCTTGGTTACGGGTCCAGGTCCCTCTGTAAGAGACTGTAAATATGACTGAGCCCACCTGAATAAAGAGCCCTGTGCCAGCTCAGGGGCTGAGCAGCGAGTCCCCTCCCTGTGTCCAGCCAGCACAGCCTGGCTTGGGAAGTGACCATGTGGCTCCCTGGAGCCCTTTCCTGCAGCAGGAGGACGAGGCCCTGTGTTTTGGGGTGGTGCCAGCTGGGGATGAGCCCCTGGGTGGGCCGTGGGCAAGCAGGGGTGTGTGCTGGGGCTCACACAGGTGCCCAGCTGATGCATTTGCCCTTTATTAGTCGTGGCTGCAGTGCAGACGTGGGAGCTGAGCGTGGCATGGCCAGTCAGGGCAGTGACAGCTGCCTGGGGCAGGTGACAGGTGTGGGCAGGAGAGGTGGCACTGCAGTATGAGGCTGCCAGGGCCTGTGTGCACACCTGGCTGGCTCCTGTGCAGCCCGGGCCAGGAATGTGTCCTGGTGCTGCAGGATGGGGTGGGCAGCCAAGGGAGGGGAGCTGTCCCTTGAGTGGGGAGCAGGAATCACACAGAAATGCCACTGGGGAAGTCTCTGGGTCCCTGCCACTGGCAGAATCCTTGGGCAGCTCAGGTGGAGGGAGGGGTGTCCTCATGGCTGGGAGGGGCTGCATGTGTGGGAGCCCAGCATGGCTCCAGTGGCATAGGAAGCATCCAGGGCCAGGTGGGTCCCAGCCCCAGGGGACACCTGGAGGGTGGCAATAGCCAGAGCTGGCAGGACACAGGGTGGCAGTGCCTGGTGCACACAGGGAGTCCCGTGGCCTTGTGGGTGCTGCAAAAAGTGCTCCAGCAGGTGAGAATCAAGCAGGGCTGTGGGTCCAGCAGCTGGCCGGGCACAGGAGCACTCTGGGCAGGGGTGACAGTGCCAGCAGGGACACTCAGGACAGTGCAGCTGCAGGTGGCATCAGGTCAGAGCTGTGACAGTCGCTTGGACTTGGGTGGCGGCACTGGCGGCGACTTGAGGCTTCTGTTCCCATCCACTGTCGGGGATGTGGATGTCTGTGAGCAGAGAGGGAGGTGAGGGGTGGTGGGACTGAGGACCAGGGCCAGCCAGTGCCTCCCCTCCAGTACCTTCCCTCCAGTACCTTCCCTGCTGCTGCAGCGTCGCTCTGCTCCAGGAATGTCTCGTACACCGCCAGGCTGAACTTGCGGGGCAGCGGTGGGAGCTTGCTGGCGCTTTTAATGCGGCCACCGAAGCCGGTGGGAGACAGGGACGAGCCTGTGCAGGCAGGAGAAGTGGGATGGAGGCTCAGCCAGCCTGCAGAGGGTCCATCAGTGTCCCCAGGGCTTTAAGACCTCAGGGCTGTCAGGGCCAGTGCTCCCTTGGTAGTACTGGGCAGAGGGGAAGGAGGTGCCATGGGATGTGTGCCCAGCCAGGAGCAGCGGTCTGGCTCCCACCAGGAACAGCTCTTGGCACCAAGACCCAGCGGCACAAGGTCCAGGATCAATGGCTGCAGCCCCACAGGGAGTGTTCAGCACAGGACGTGCCTGTGTTCCTGCTCTGTGCCACCACCAGGGGGTGAGGGGACCTGTGCTGGGGGTGCTGTGGGAGGGCACAGCCCTGCTCCTGGGGCTGCAGGGACTCTCAGGAAGGTGGCCCGGCAGGTTGTACCTGCAGCACTGGGCTGAGCACCGGCAGCAGCTCGGCTTGGTGGGGGCTGTTTCCCATCAGTGCTCAGGCTGCTCTCGCTCACGTTGCAGGAGAGTCTCTTCTTCTCGTCCTGGGGCACAGAAGGAAGGCTCAGCACCTCGGAGGGCCAGGCTGGATGGCAGCCCCTGCAGCCCTTGCTCTCCTTGTGCCAGGGGAGTGCGAGCAGGGCCCCAGGGACGCACCAGGGCTGTGCTGAGCATCACCTTGGGCTCTGGCAGCTCTGAGATGGACTGACGCAGGTCCTGCCGCCGGGGCCCGAAGATGGAGCTGGTTCGGTTCTCCCTGTGCTCGCTCCTGTGGTCCTCACTCTCAGAGGGGTGGGGCGCAGGCTTTGGGGTCGGGGGTGCCCCCGTGCTGTGGGGTGACTGGGACAGGTGAGGGGCAGCAGGGGAAGGAGGAGCAGGGCTGTGCCATGGACCAGCTGAAGCATCACTGGGAGCGGCTGCTCTCAGCCAGGCACCATCTACAGCAGAGCCCAGCAGGGGAGGTTTGGGGGACAAAAATGAGGTGACAGCAGTGTCCAGGTGAGCCTGGGGGTGCACATGGGGTGTTCTCTCCTCCATGCCCCTCACAGGGACAGGGCCACCGTGGTGGCCTGGCAGGACAGACCCCTGAGATGCACTTGGCATAAAGGGAAGGTGGAAGGGCAGAGGACTGGGGAGGTGGGTGAGGAGCACCTGGGCCAGAGTGAGGAAGCTCAGCAGGGAGGGCTGAGGGAGGTGAGGGCACAACCAGCACTCCCCACTGCAGCACTTGCCTGGCTCCAGCGTGGCTCAGCCGGTCCCAGTCAGGTACCCAGGCTATGGATCGGGGTCGGCCGCTCCGCCGGTCCTCAAAGAACATCTGGGATACAGCCAGGAGGGATGAGAGGGCACAGCCTCCCCAATCCTTCCCTGAGCTCAGCCAGGGCCATCAGAGCCCTCTCAGACCAGTCCTGCTTCTGTGCCAATGCCAGCCACCCCCAGCAGTGCTGTCCCCTCTCCAGAGGCAGGCAGGAACCCTGAGGTCCCCCATGCCCAGTGCTCCTCACCCTGTTCCCGCCCCAGCTGTGGCCTCAGCCAGCTGCTCCCTGCTGCCCCACCCCTGCATTGGCTTGTCCGGTGTCACCCCCATGGTGCCAGGCTCTGCCTGTGTCCCCCCAGCCGTGCCTGCCCCGTGCCCAGTCCCGTGGCACTCACCATCTCCCGCACCCCGTACTGACTCTCCACCTTGGCCCGCAGCTGCTCAAAGCACTGCTCCATGCGCTCGTGGAAGGGCCGCAGGTCCTCTGTCACCTTCTGCCCGTGGATCCGGATGCCCTCTGCCAGCAGTGGGATCTGTGGGAGAACGGGGACTCGTGGCGCTCCCTGGGATGAGGAGGAACAGCAGACACAAGGGGGCAGCTGTCCCTGCCAGAGGGAGGCTGCACCTGGTACCTGCCAAGCGATCAGATCCTTCAGCTTCTCGATGTTCCCCGCATCCTCTGGGTGCTCCTGCATGTAGGGCTCCTGGAAAAAAGCCTGCAACGACCCTCCTCAGTCCCACTGCCATCTCCACACGGGCTGGGGATGGCAGAGTGGTGCCAGTGCTAGTCCTGGGTGTGCCCAGCTGGCCCCTGCAGCCTCTGCGTGCCCTCACCTTCTCGTACTTGGCGAAGCCACCCATGACTGCGGGGTCCACGATGCCGTTGAGCAGCATGGAGAGAGGGTTGATGGGCAGGCTGGGGTCGTTCTGGTGCCGGTTGATCTCACTCATGATTTTCTCGTTGGTTTTCATCATGGTCTCAATGGCATTTTCCAGGGGGGAGATGATGATCTGCGTGCAGGGAGGGGTCAGCACTTGCTGGCACAGCCACCTTCTCCTTCAAGCTGGCAGGGTGGGCTCCCCCCAGCCCGGCAGGAGGGACCCCTGGGGTTGTACATCTCACTCCGTGAAGCCCCTCAGACCCCCAGCACCGGGTGCGTGGGGCTGAGTGAGAGTTCATGGGGATGTGCTGGCCCTGCTGGTCCCTGCTCCCAGCACAGGGTCAATCCCATAGGCAGCAGTGAGGCTACAGGAAACCTGGGTAAGCACTGGTGTCACTTTGGGGGTGCAGCTGTGCCACAGAGGGGTGCACAGCCTGAGCACCACGGCAGACACACATGCAGCACTCATGCAGCCAGACATCCCTGTGCCTGCAGCAGCCTGTGACAGCCCAGCCAGGGCACATCACATCTCCACTGCCATGGCTCCTGAGACTCGCTGGGTGCTGGCCAAGCCTCTGCCAGAGGAACAAAGCCCACACAGAGCTGTGGCAGCAGTTGCTGACACCCCTCCAGCTCCTCTGCTGCTCCCCACACACTGTCCCTGCTGCCCATGGAGCGTGGCACAGGCAGGACACTCTCCCCATGCCCCAGCTTGAGCTCCTGGCAGGGCTGGGGGCTGTGTCCACCAGGATCCTGGGAGGGCCCTGCTGCCCCCCAGCCCCCTCCTCACCGTTTCAGTGGAGGTCACAACGAACCAGCGCAGGATGCCAGGCAGGGGATAGGCTGTCCTGAAGCTCGTCCTCTCAATCCACATGTTCTGTGGGAAGAGCAGCAGTCACTTCCCCTCCTTCTCCCATCACCCTGAGTCACCCCTGGCTGCCCCATGGCATGGGGGGCTCCCACCTCCATGGGCACAGACCACCACCTTCCCCATCCCAGGACCCCATCCCTCCTCTGGACTTTAAGCTCCCTGCAGGGCCCCCCCAGCTCTCCTGGATCCCCCAGCTGGGGGTCCTGGCAGCTCCTCCCAGCACTCACTGCAAATTCATTGTCGGGATCGTTGGGGCCCCTCTTGAAAGGGCGGGAGTAGCTGAACCGCTGGACGTGGTTGGCTTTGTAGAAGCTGTGGGGAGGGAAGGGGCAGAAATGGGAGAGAATCCCCACTGTATCCCACCCACACGGGGCAGAGCAGGGGCTCCCTGTGCTGGACACTCACTTGGTGATCTGCTCCGGGATGCTCCGGCCCTTGAGGCGGAGCTTGGCTTCCTCTGCCGGCTGCACGGTGAAGCACTGGATGTCTGAGGGAGTGAAGGAGCCACGAGTACAGGCTGGAGGACAGGGCTGCTGGAGAGAGGGGCTCCAGAGCCCTGAGGTGTGAGAACCCTAAAAATCCCCTCAGGGAAACTTCCAAGCTTTGGCCTAGGGGGATTTACCATAGAATTCTCTGCCTAGATTAATAAAGACTTCCTTCATGGTATCTTGTAGAACCTGCCAATCTACCTTGGATTGCTCCCCTCATTGGTCATTTAACCCTGCCCTCCCCAATTGTTCATCCCTCATCCCCTCTATGGGTCGCTGCCCTTTGCCCTGCCCTTTGTACCACCCCTGTGCCCTCAGACCATTGGCCACTGACCCCTTACTTAACCCCTGAACACCACATGGGCTGTGTCTGCTGTCCCTGATCCCTTCAGCGTGCTGGAATAAACTTCTGCTGGAACAAATCATACAGGAGACCTTCTGCCTTTCCTCTGCTGAGCCCTGTGTGTGTGCATGGACCTGAAATGGCTGCTCTGAGCAGCTTCTGAAGGAGACACTTTGAGAAGGGAGCAGCTTTTCCCTATCCTGCCACGCTGCTTCACTGAGGGGTGAACCCCAGAGGCACAGAGAACCATTTAAGGAATTCCCACCTGGAGAGGGATGGACAGAGACCAAGCCACCCTCCCAGCCCCTGTGCACAGAGGATACACTGCCCTGGGGAGTCGGTGATGTCCTGGCCAGGGGGAGATGTGCTCTTCAGCTTCTCAGCGTTGGGGAAGGGGCTCAGCAGCTGCATCTCAAAGTCCTCACGCCGCTCATACTCCTTGCCCCGGTAGATGAAGACCTTGTTCTGCAGGGGGAGAAGGTGACAGCTCATCCCTGTGCCACAGAGCAGGGCCAGCAAGCCCCAGAGCACTGGGGTGATGCTGCTGCTAAGGCTGAGCCCCCTGCTAGAAAAAAACATCTCCCCAAACCCAGGAACTAGAAGAAAAAGGAAGAAGGCACATGGAAAATCAGGATTGGTGCCAGCCAAGCAATGCCACTAAGGACAAATCCTGCCTGACAAATTTGATGGCTTCTGTGAAGGTGTGGCAGCATGGGTGGTTGAGGGGAGAGTGACTGGACTTGTGCAAACCATCTGACCTTGCCCCCAGGACAGACATGGATGGGACAGATGCTGGGTGAGGAATAGGCAGGATGATGACACTCAGAGAGTTGTGTTCCACAGCTCCACACCCAGGTGGAGACCAGTGAGGAGTGGTGGCAGCTGTGGAGCTGCTCCAGGCTCTGCTCACCCGCAGGAAGGTGGGGAAGCCCTGCCCGTAGTACCCCACGGCAAAATAGTCCGGGCTGGGCCGCAGCACCTTCAGGATCTTCTCATAGAACTTGGCCTCTCGCTGCAGAGGAGAGGGGCAGGATGAGGACAGGATGGGGCCCTGCAGACCCCCCAGTCCCCCCAGCTCATCCCTGCCCTGCCAGCAGCACCCCCAGCCCACCAGGGCACCCACCAGGATGTCACTCAGCATTTCATAGTCGAACAAGTGGCTCTCGTACTGCTCCGCCAGCTCCTTGCAGATGTGGATGGCCTCCTCCCACATCTGGAGAACAGAGGGGCCAGGACAGGCCCCCCCAGTGCAGGGTGAACTGGGGAAGGAGGCACCAGGGACTTCCAGCAGAGATCACCCTGCCTGTGGGGCACCTGCACCCCTGCCCCTTGCGAGGAGGGGGAGAGGGCTCTCCTGTGGGGACTGTGGGCAGCAGAAGGACTTGGCTCCTCACCATCGGCAGCCCTGGAGCCCCCCAGCCCACCCCATCCAGCCTTTGTCCTGAGATGTCCAAGCTGCTGGCCCCTGGCAGCACAAGGACTGCACTGGGGTGAAACAGGATGGGATAGGGATGGGATAGGGATAGAATGAAGGACAGTGGCTGTGGTGTGAACCATCCAGCCCAGGCTCACTGCAGGGCAGCTCCAGCCCTTCTGCAGCAGTGGGGAGTGAGGGGCTGTGCTGAGAATGGGGTCTGGGAGCTTGGAACAGGGGGCAGTGGTGGCAAGGGGGGGCCAGGCTTGCCCTAAGCCAGCCCAGCTCCCTCCAGCTGCGGGTTTTCAGAGGCTGCAGGGTCTGTAGGGGCAGGTGGCCACACTCACCTTGCCCTGGTCGAAGTATTCAATGATCTGGTTGTACAGAGCCTCCTTCAGCTGGCGCTGAGTGTGCAGGTGGAGGCCGTGCGGGCCTGGCACAGGGGCTGCATTCGACTCCTCTGACCACTGCACAAGGGAGCAGGGAGCTGTCACACCAAGCCCACAGGGCTGTCCCCTTCCTCACAGCCCCCCCAGCCCCCCATGCCCACCGTGAGCAGCCGGGCGTGCAGCAGCAGCGTGTAGGCTCCCTCCGTGTAGTTCTCATAGCTGATGTGCAGGTCCTTCAGCTTGTACAGGTACCTGGCAGTGACAGAGACATGTGTGGGGGCACAGAGGGCCACCACCCTGCCCCTCAGGGCACTCTGCCAACCCCATCCCACTGGGAACGCTCGGGACCCCCCACCCCCAGCTGCTGCTGGTGTTACCAGGGCTGTGCTCACCTGATGTACATGGCCTGGCGGTCAATCTCCTTGTAGAAGTTCTGTGGAAAGGCAGATGAGGATGTTTGAGGGGCCCCAGGGGTGGCCACAGCCCCCCACACTGCCACTCTTTGGGTGACGATGCTGCCAGGTGTCCCCACACAGGGATGGGGTTGGCCATGGCCCTGGGGAGCTACACCCCCTCTCTGCTGTGCCACGGGCACCGTGGGGACTTGGGGACATGCAAGGACAAGCCCTACCAGCCCTGGGGAAGCAAGGGAACAAGCCCTGGTTGCCCCAGGCCGCTGAGGACACGGGGACGAGCCCTGCCAGCCTCAGGGAGCTGGAGCAGGGCACAAGTGCTCACCAGGAGGTTGACGGTGCAGCTCATGCTGTAGGTCTTGTTCTCATCATTCCTGACAGCCCGGTAGTCCAGGAGCCGCTCCAGGAGTTCGCTCACCAGCCTCACAAAGTCCTCTCCAGGCTTGGCAAGCTCGGGGTGGCTCTGGCAGCAGCTCAGCAGGCTGGGGAAGAGAGGGGGGCCACGGGTCCCACTGCACAGGCAGCTCTGCAGTGCTCCCACCTCTGCCCTGTGCAGCACCAAAGGGCGGGGACAAAACAACAAAGGCGGGGAGCAAGGGCAGCACCCAGGGGGAGGAGTAATTCCTGGGGCAGAGAGACCACCTGGGGCAACGGCATCACCTGAGGGAGGCGTATCACTTAAGGCATAGGGTAATTCCTGGGGCAAAACAAGGGTAATTCCTAGGGCAGGGGCACGGCCCGGGGCAGAGGTAACGCCTGGGGCGGGCAGGGGCAGGCTGGCTGGAGCAGCTGAGATGTGCAGGGGGGCACAGGATTGTGCAGCCCTCCTCCTCTCTGGTCCCTTTGCCCCGTGGCACACTCCGGGCCAGGGTACAGCGTGAGGAGGAGTGGGATGGCCGGGAACGGTGACAAGCCAAGGGTCGTGCCCTGGGGAGGAGGTGGCAGGGACGTCACCGCGCACTCACATGCTCTTGAAAAGCTGCATGTACTGCTCGTCCCCCCGGCCGCCCTCCACCTCGCTGTCCAGCCTGCGCAGGATCTCATCCTCAAACTGCAGAGAGGGGATGAAGATGGGCTGAGCTTGGAGCGGCCCCTCCCCAGAGACCATCCTGAAGAGACTGTTCCCATCCCAGCTCCCCGGCCGTGCCACTCCCCTGGAGTGTGGGTGGTTCCCACAACATCCCAGCCCATCCCGCTCCCTCGGGAGCAGCCTTGGCTCTCACCCGGCTGAAGCTGCCGGTGAGCCGGTGCTCGCAGAGCATCATGTCGAAGAAGATGGGGATGGTGGACTTGCGCAGCTCCAGCTCCGGCACCAGCGTCATCTCCAGGATGGGACCCACCATGCCCGGGATGAACTCGATCTTGCGCTGGCCTGGGAGGACAGGGAGGGCTGGGGGGCAGAGCCACACCCATGCAGGCTCCCATGCCCAAAACAGTAAAATCCCACTCCCCACACCCACTCTGGGGACGGTGCTGATGGACATCAGCCCACAGAGACCCCAAAATCCCTCAGCACTGCTCACCGAGGCTGTACCACATGTCCCGGATGGACGCTCCGATCGTGGCTCTCATGTCCCCATACCTGAAGGACAGAGGTCAGTCAGCATCGCTCTGCAGCCCCGGGTGAGCCCAGCTGGCTCATCCCAAAATCCCTGACCTCGTGGCATGGTGGCAGCCCGGGGCAGGGACCGGAGCCGGAGGGTGGGGACTCACTTGGCCAGGATACTGTTGCGTTTGGCCGGGGAGAAATTCTCCAGCTGCAGCGAGTCCTGGGTGAGGAAAGCCACGGCCAGGTGGAAATAATTGTTCCAAAGCTGCAGTGGAAGCACAGGGGTGAGTGCCAGGCTGGGTGGCACAGCGGGCTGGGGACCAGGCTGGCTCCTCTCCTGGCCCTGGAAGCAGGACTGAGGGAGCGCCCACCCACCTGCAGCTCGAAGTCGCTGTTGCTCAGGAACATCTCGGTTAAGGTGGTGGCAAACTGGTTGATGGCACGCAGGAACTCCCTGGGGAGAGTGAGCAGGGGCACTGAGTGAGGGCAGCACCGGTGTGCCCACCATCCCTGTGCCCACCATCATCACACAGAGGGGGCAAAGCCCTTTGTGCCCACTTCAGTGCAGCCAAACCCCGTCCAGCACATCAGCCCTGCACATCCAGAGCCATCCTCCAGTGCCCGCCTGCCCCGAGGCACCCCAGGCGCTCACACCCTCCCCCCTGCAGGTCCCTCCCCAGGCCCTCACCGGTTCTGCACCATGTTCATCACCACCCAGTCACCGGGATACACTGTCTTCCCAATCAGGTCCTTGAAAAGGATAAACGTCTCCATGAGGAAGTCCTGTAAGGGAGGGAAAGATGTNCACCCATGCAGGCTCCCATGCCCAAAACAGTAAAATCCCACTCCCCACACCCACTCTGGGGACGGTGCTGATGGACATCAGCCCACAGAGACCCCAAAATCCCTCAGCACTGCTCACCGAGGCTGTACCACATGTCCCGGATGGACGCTCCAATCGTGGCTCTCATGTCCCCATACCTGAAGGACAGAGGTCAGTCAGCATCGCTCTGCAGCCTCGGGTGAGCCCAGCTGGCTCATCCCAAAATCCCTGACCTCGTGGCATGGTGGCAGCCGGGGCAGGGACCGGAGCCGGAGGGAGGGGACTCACTTGGCCAGGATACTGTTGCGTTTGGCCGGGGAGAAATTCTCCAGCTGCAGCGAGTCCTGGGTGAGGAAAGCCACGGCCAGGTGGAAATAATTGTTCCAAAGCTGCAGTGGAAGCACAGGGGTGAGTGCCAGGCTGGGTGGCACAGCGGGCTGGGGACCAGGCTGGCTCCTCTCCTGGCCCTGGAAGCAGGACTGAGGGAGCGCCCACCCACCTGCAGCTCGAAGTCGCTGTTGCTCAGGAACATCTCGGTTAAGGTGGTGGCAAACTGGTTGATGGCACGCAGGAACTCCCTGGGGAGAGTGAGCAGGGGCACTGAGTGAGGGCAGCACCGGTGTGCCCACCATCCCTGTGCCCACCATCATCACACAGAGGGGGCAAAGCCCTTTGTGCCCACTTCAGTGCAGCCAAACACCGTCCAGCACATCAGCCCTGCACATCCAGAGCCATCCTCCAGTGTCCACCTGCCCTGAGGCACCCCAGACGCTCACACCCTCCCCCTGCAGGTCCCTCCCCAGGCCCTCACCGGTTCTGCACCATGTTCATCACCACCCAGTCACCGGGATACACTGTCTTCCCAATCAGGTCCTTGAAAAGGATAAACGTCTCCATGAGGAAGTCCTGTAAGGGAGGGAAAGATGTGGAAAGAAAGTGCTGGACTGCAGCGCCCTCCGGGGGACGCTGTGAGGGAGGTGCTGGTGCCGGAGGGAGGTGTTGCCGTGGGGCAGCGCTCACCATCAGCTCGGGCCGGGAGGGGAACGCCTGGATGTAGGTGCTGTAGTGCTCCTTGTCCATCTGGCTCAGGATGGAGGCCATGCAGGCCACGTAGTGGCTCTGGGGGAAAGGAGCTGGTCAGGCCCTGCTGGGTGCTGCAGCTGCACCGTGGAGCAGGACACTGTCCTTGTTCCACCAGGCCGTTCATAACCCAGAGCCCCAACTGCCTCAGGGTCTGTTCACCCCCGCCTTCCCTGGTCCCTTCTTCCCCAGCTCCCCAGACCTCTTCTCCTGGCCCCNATCACACAGAGGGGGCAAGGCCCTTTGTGCCCACTTCAGTGCAGCCAAACACCGTCCAGCACATCAGCCCTGCACATCCAGAGCCATCCTCCAGTGCCCGCCTGCCCCGAGGCACCCCAGGCGCTCACACCCTCCCCCCTGCAGGTCCCTCCCCAGGCCCTCACCGGTTCTGCACCATGTTCATCACCACCCAGTCACCGGGATACACTGTCTTCCCAATCAGGTCCTTGAAAAGGATAAACGTCTCCATGAGGAAGTCCTGTAAGGGAGGGAAAGATGTCAGGAGCTGTGCTGGACTGCAGCGCCCCACGGGGGACGCTGTGAGGGAGGTGCTGGTGCCGGAGGGCCCGGTGTTGCCGTGGGGCAGCGCTCACCATCAGCTCGGGCCGGGAGGGGAACGCCTGGATGTAGGTGCTGTAGTGCTCCTTGTCCATCTGGCTCAGGATGGAGGCCATGCAGGCCACGTAGTGGCTCTGGGGGAGAGGAGCTGGTCAGGCCCTGCTGGGTGCTGCAGCTGCACCGTGGAGCAGGACACCGTCCTTGTTCCACCAGGCCGTTCATAACCCAGAGCCCCAACTGCCTCAGGGTCTGTTCACCCCCGCCTTCCCTGGTCCCTTCTTCCCCAGCTCCCCAGACCTCTTCTCCCTCTTCATGTCAAGTTCCTAGACTGTGTATCCCACTCCAGGGATGGCTCCTGTACCCACCATGATGCCAGGGGGATGCAGGTGTAATTACAGAGTGGTGCTGAAGCACCTCTGTCATTTTTGAGATCATTTAAGGCCATCTGTGGATGTAAGGGCACTCTGAAAATGGTAAGCAGGTTCCTTCTGGAGTGCCTCCAGTGAAGGGTCCCAAACCGAGCCCTCAGCTCCACTCCAGGAGGCTCCCAGCTTTGGAGCAAGACAAGTGGAGTGTGCACGAGTGGGATGCTGCACAGAAAGCTGTCCCAGAGACACACCCGAGACTGGAAACTGCGGGAAAGGGCAGCTGTTTCTGGGGTAAGATCAACCTCTGGCATGCTCAGGAGGAGCGATGGCCCTGCCGTGCCCCGGCGTCACTGCTGGAGCTTTGTGGGTGGCTCCAGGTGCCAGCCCATCCCCGTGAGTCCTGTGAGGGCAGCCCCGGGCGCTGCCCATCCCGGGTGCCGCAGGCAACTTCCAGCCCCGGCAGGTCCGGCACTGCCGGAGCTTCCTCCTGGATTCCGGTAGAGACGGAGCCCCACTGCAGCCCCAGGCCAGACCTCGCCAACTGCTCGCAGACTGTTCGGGGAGGGACGTGACTGCTGCTGGTGACCAGGGGCTCCCGCTTCGCACCACCAGCCCCTGGGCAGCCCCGGGAGCTCCCCGGGATGGGGCGTAGCCCACCGTGTGCCCACGGCTCCGAGGGGTTTGCGGGGAATTCTCTCGTGCAAAGCAAACGGATCAAACCCCAACAGCTCCTTCTCCTTCGGGAATCCACGTGGTGCCACAGCCCCGCTGCCGCCCCGCCGAGCACCGGGGGCCGGCGGGACCGGGACGCGCAGCCACCGCCCCGCCCGGGCAGCGCCCTCCCAGTGCCGGGACCGCGGCTCCTCCGGGGCTCCGAGGCTCGGGGCGGCNACCAGGTACCGGGCGGGATGCGGAGGAGGCTCTGCCGGGGAGCGGGGTGGCGGCCGGACCGGGTGCTGCCCTGAGATCCGGGACCGGGACCCCCGGGCGGCCCCGCGGCCGGGGCGTGGGGACCCCGGGGCCGGGAGCGGCTACGCGGTGCGGGGAACCCCGAAACCGGGACTGCGGTGACCCCGGGGGCGCGGGAGAGGTGCGGGTGCCCTCGGCCCGGGGGCTGGCGTAGCCGGGGCTCGGAGCCGAGCTGGGCTGGCGAGGGGGACCCTCGGTGTCCCCGGATCCCCGGGGGTCGCGGCATCTCCCCGTCCTGCCCTCCTTTGCTCCCGGCGAGCAGGAGCTGCCCGGGGAACTGCTGGAAGCACGGGGACGGTGGTACCGCGCACCGAGAGCGTCCTGTAGCGGGCACCGTGCGCCGAGCACCCCGCACCGAGCCCCCTGCGCGGGGCACCCCGCACCGAGGTGGCCGCCGGCTGCCGTGGCGGGGGTCTCTGGGGGCCACAGAACGGCGGCACGGTGCGTAGCCTATGGAGGTGCATCTGTGGTGGGAGCTGCTGTGTTAGAGGGGCCGAAGACCCCCACGCCGTGCCGCAGCCTCGCCCTGTCCGCCCCGGCCCCGTGGCCCCGCCGCTCGCTGGGTCGCTGCGTGCCGGAGCCGCTCCGGGGAGCGGCCGGGCGGGCTCAGCTCCGCTCCCCCTCGTTAGGAACGCACAGCCGGGGCTGTGCCGGGTGACACACGCACACGCAGATCCAGGGATGTCACTTTCGGTACCGCGCGCCGCGGTGACGCCGGCCGGGGCTGGAGGGATTCAGCCCACGTTGCTCCCGGCAGCTCCCGGCGCCCAAGGCCTTGTGTCCGCCGCCGGGGCTCCGGGATGCGGGAGCGAGCCCCAGGCAGTCCCGCGAAATGGGGGATGCGCAGCTCCCGGTCCCTCCCGGGCTGCTCCGGTGCCGATCCGTCCCCGCGGGAACGCTCACAAAACCCCGCTAGAGCTGCGGCTGCCGGCAGCGGAGCGGGAGAGGGGCCGAGGTCTCCGCGGAGCCGGTTTCGTGTCGGGAGCACGAGGTGGACACGTATGAGTAACCAGCGGGCCCGGGCTGTGCCAGCGCGGGGACATACGGGGACATCGGTGTCAGCTGCTCGCTCTGAGGGGCACGGCGTGCTCGGTGCTCGCGGCGATGCCCACAATCCGCCCTTCCCGGGGGTACGGGGACGAGCCCCTCGGCACAGCGGGGACAGCCGGCTGCGCTCCCTCCCGGCGGTGCTGCCCGAGGAGCGGGTCCGGGAGCAGCGGGGGGGGACCCTCGGGCAGAGCCGGCACCTCCGGCCCTTCCCTCCCCGCAGGGAGCGTTCGTCCTTCCGGCGCGCTCGGAGGAGCGGGGTGGATTTCGTCGCAGAAGCTCCTTTAGACTGAGGTTGTCTCCTTTACAAATGGTAATCGTTGTAATTACTTAATAGCATGGTGGCATCCAGAGGCCACAGATAATTAGTGGGTCTATTCCTGTCCCTGCTAACAACACTGCTCCAGTCCTAACCAGCGCCGTGGGCAGAGCCTGCCTCGCGTGTTTGCAGGGATGCTCCGTGTGGTCCGGGCTGCTTGGTGGTGGGGAAACTGAGGCACGAGGGGAAGGAAGGCACTTGCTAATTCCCAAATTCCCCTGGTAGCCGGCGTTGTCTAAAGCGCATGAGATAAAGGGGGGCAGGCTGCTCGATGGCATTGGGAATGCACTTAAAGGCAGGAATTTGTATTCTGGAAGGACGTTCTCGGTGCTGGGAGCTGCAGCTGCAGAGGCCGTGCCGCCGGCTGCTGGCACCGTGGCCGGTGGGTGCTGGTGGGACGGGGGCTGCCCCAGGGGTCCCTGCTGCAACCAGGACCGAGCCCCCCCAGCCTGGACTGATGTGTGCTGGGGCAGCTTAGACAGTGCAGCAACTGCTGGGCGGTGAAGCCTTTCCAGCTTTTTCCAGATGTGTGCTCTGGGGACACATCTGGATGCCATTTCTGGCCTGTGACAGAGCCCACAGAACTCAGGGTGCCCTGGCCCAGGCAGCTGCTTTGCACTCTGGGGCAGGTGGGCTCCGGATGGGTGCCCAACCTCTTCTCCAGAGCTGAGACATCTTCCCTGGAGAGCACAGGGGGTCTGCAGATGAGCTGGGTCTCCTGTGGCCAAAAGTCTCAGGGCCGTGTCCCACATCCCTTGTCCTGTCACTGCTGCAGGATCAGCCCGTGCCGGAGATGCCGGCAGAGCCCTGGGGTTTGGTGCTGGGCACCAGCCGAGCTCTCTGGGCTGGATCCCCATCACAAGCCTCGTCCCAGATCCGTGTGGCCACACAGGGCATCTCGAGGGCTCGGAGGAGGACGGTATTCTTGCCCCATTAACTGGGAAGGAAGCAGCCGAGCTGGGTGTTCTCCCTCCCAGCGCGGTCTCTCCCGCAGCCCCGGGGGTGCCGCTGAACCACAGCGCCGGCAGCAGCTCCGGGGACGCTCGCCTGCTCCTCCACGGATGCAGCCTTGGGACACGGAACCAAACTCCTCCTGAGCTGCTGCCGCTCCGCACGCACTGTCTGCCCCGCTCTGCCCGCGCTCCCCCAGGCAGGTCACTCCAGCTCTTCATGTCTCATTAAAGCAGCGATACCAGCGCTCCTCTGCCTGGCAGAGAGGTGGGAGCGCCAGCAGGTAGCACAGGGAACAGAGACACCACTGCCATGACAGCCGTATTAGCATCCACGGGAGACAGAGGAATAATTTGGCTTCCGCAGCTTCTGAAGGCTCGTGCAGAGGCTTTGTACTCCCGTCTCCCTGACCGTGTGCAGCCTCCATCTGCAGCACCGGCACATCCGCAGTCGGAGGGGAGCGATGGAAGCGGAGCTGGTGACCTCCACGTGCCAGGAGGATGTCACTCCTCCTTCCCCGGCCGGCGGGATCCCTTCCATGGGCATGAGCGATGGCCAGGCCAGCCGGGGGCCTCGGTAGCCCCAAAGAGGAGCCCGTGGGGTGGCCGTGGGTGCTGGCGCCCTGGGGAGGTGGGTGGTGCCTCGGCCGGGTGCCAGAGCCTTCTCCTGGGCCCCGTGGCTGGGAGAGTGACTAATGTTCCCGCAGAGCACTTCAGCCAGTGACCTACATAGGGATGAGTGCGGATCCCTCGGCTCGTGTGAGCCGCCACTCGCACTGGGACCCGTGTGCCGGTGCCACTCCCAGAGGGTTCTGGGACCCGTGTGCCAGTGCCACTCCCAGAACCTCTGGGGGTTCTGGGACCCGTGTTCCAGTGCCACTCCCAGAGCCCCCGGGCGTTCTGGGACCCGTGTGCCGGTGCCACTCCCACAACCTCTGGGGGTTCTGGGACCTGTGTGCCGGTGCCAATCCCAGAACCTCTGGACATTCTGGGACCCATGTGCCGGTGCCACCCCCAGAACCTCTGTGTGTTCTGGGACCTGTGTGCCGGTGCCAATCCCAGAACCTCTGGACATTCTGGGACCCATGTGCCGGTGCCACTCCCAGAACCCCTGCGGGTTTTGGGGCCCGTGTACCGATGCCACTCCCAGACCCCTGGGCTCGACGCGGGGCTGGGGGTACAGCAGGGGACAGGCACTCCAGGCATGGCCCTGGTGGCAGGGACAGCGCCTGTGTCCTCGGCTGGGCCAGGGGAGCAGCAGTGCAGAGCCTTGAGCACTGCCAGAGGGAGGGGGTCGGGCACTGCAAGGTCCATCAGGGACATGGGGAGCTGGCCTTGGGGACAGGAGCCAAGCTGGACTCAGGGAGCACCGGGAACGTGGCTGGAGAAGGGGCAGATCCTTGCTGGGGACTGCGAGGGCTGAGCACCGAGGAGGGAGAGGAGCTGCTGGAGCGGAAGCGCTCCATTGGCACGAGTAGAGTCAGATATAAACGGGCCATGATTAAGTGCCTGCAGGAAATGAGAAGGTCTGTGAGGCTCCCAGCAGCCGGGTTCTGGAAGAGACTCCAAGAGAAGCATGTGAGGGCAGGGCATGAGCTGGCTTCGTGGTGGAGCTTCCTCAGCGAGGAACCAGATTTCGGGTGTGCAAGCTGCCCGAGGAGCTGCTCCAAGTCCTCCATCCTCGAGTCCCACACATGCTCTGATCCGAGAACAAACGCCTCGAGTCCTCCCAGAGCCAAGGCAGGATTAGGCTCTGGTGGGGAGTGATGTGTCATGAGCCTGGTTCCTGCCCCTCCAGCACCTCATCCTCCTGTGCTGCCCTGCTCCACTGCCAGCAGCACCTCTCTCTCCCCTCTGGAGATCAGGAAAATCAGACTTTGTGTTGCCCCACAAAGGCACTACCCTGCGAGCAGAGCCAGGTCATTCAGTTCTCTGCAGTTCCAGGAGAACCTGACTTCCTCTCTCATAAATCTCATCTCCTGGCTTCCTGTGTCCTGAGGATAAGATTGATGTGTCTGCTCCGTTTTCCCCTCTTCCACGGCATTACCAGCAAGGGTGAGGGAGAGGATAGGTGGAGAAAGGGCTGAAGCTGGCAGGTGTCTTCCCAGACAGGGCAGTGTGAAGCAGGGCTCTGACCTCTGAGGTCAGCCCTGCACCATCAGAGACGTGTCCCATGATGCAAACACGGCAGGTTTGGTGCCTCTTACTCACAAAATTCACCACCCATCAGCGCTGGCCAGAGAAACCCACTGCTGGGGGGTTTCTAAGGGGTGTCCATGAGAAGAGATTCCTGATGCCTCCTCAGCTCCTGGGGTCACTCAGCGGAGGAGAAATCATTCCCAGCTGTGTGAGAACCCAGCAGAACCCACTGCTGCAGAACTCATGGCATCCATTGTGTCACAGTGGTGTCACCTGCCTTCACCTGTACATCACCGATGTGACCTGCTGTCTCTCCTTATCCATGTGCCTGGAATTCCCAGGGGAACCAGAGGAGGAAAACACTCAGACCTTAAAAAAATGCTGAGATGGAGGGTCCACCACTATGCAAAACCTTTCCAAGCTGTTCCTGTGCCAGCTGGCCTCACTTTTTAAGGAAGTTGCTTCTCCGACCTGCCAAAACGCATTTCCAGCTGCCGTGAGAGGAGCTTGGAGCTGCCACCCAGAGCCCCATCCTGCACAGCCTCAGCTCCATGCCCCTTGCCTGCCTCTGTACCACCCTTTTTCCTTCCTTGCTCTCCATTTTCTCCCCTTTCCTCAGTTTCCCTCTGTTGGGATGGTTACGAGCAGAGACGCGCTGGTCAGCTGGCTTTAATCCACTTCATGTGTGCCACTTTGCTTTGGGATCGTCCTGCTTTCTTCATTGAAATGTCAAATGCCTCACAGAAATCCGAGTTTGCTTCGCCGAGGCTTTTACCTCCACTGACCAAACTTGGAACCTCATCAAGCCCGGCAGCAAATGGGTTTGATGAGCCGTGTTCTCCGCAGCCCCTGCGCTGACTTGGCGTGGCTGGTTCATGCTGCTGTCCTTCAGAGGGGATTAGTCAAGCACCAAACCCACTCCCTGCACCAATTCCAGCCCACCTGCATCCCCCAGATGGCCATGCCAGGGCTCTGTGGCTCCCTGTCCCATCCCCTGGGCTCTCCTGAGGTTGCTGTCCACTGACTACCCCAAGGAGGACCCCAGTGTCCGGCAGGGCACATCAGAGTGCAGCACCAGGGCTCCTGCTTTGGCCATGGGAAGTTGTGCAGGTCTCTCCTGGAGGGAGGAGTGACCACAGCTCCTGTTGGAGTAGAGCCTGGAAGGGGCTGTGGTGGGTTCAGGACCTTGGAGGGGCTCCAGCAGCTCCAGGATTGAGGCACTGAGCACCATTGCCCAGTAAATGTGCTTGAAGAGTGGCTGGGAAGTGCTGGTGCAGCTGGGTGCCAGGTGCCTCTGAGATGTCCTTTGGAGCCATCAGCAAAGTGGGTTCCTCAGGTTCAGGGACAGTCCAGGAGAGTCCAAAAGATAGGGCAGCCCCTAAGCTGCAGCATCCCGATCCCATCCCACAACGGGACTCATTATCCACGCTCGGATGTGCTGCAAACAGTGCCCGAGCACGGCACTAAATCCAACCACGACACGAAGAAAACGCAGGGATGCGTGGGAGGGTCCTGGCGTGGGTGTTTGACATCCTCAGAACCGTTCCCAAACGGAGTTGCTCCATGTATAATTTATAGGCTTCCCTTTGTCCTTGTGGCTCCGTCTCTGATCTCCGGGCGGTTCGGGAAGGCCGAGGGTGCCCCGGCGGGGCGCCGCTGAGCGACAGCGCCGCGTTTGCTGCGTCGGCAGGGGAACGGCCTCGTCCCACGCTGCGTCAGCCGCGGCTCGGCGAGGGCCCCGTCGCAGCATCACAGGGCTGCTCCTGCTCCTGCTCCTGCCCCGTGCCCGGCCCTTGGAGCCGTTCCCAGCCCCCTCTGCCCCACGCCCCCATTAACAAGCCCTCCGGAGCAGGCTGGCCGCTCGCAGGCTCCTCTGGAGTGCTCGGTTCCAGAGATGTGGCCAGCAGGTCCCTGTGCCCTCAGCGTGTTGCCCTCCCTTGGCACGGCCACAGCCGAGGATGTGCTGCCGAGGGCACCAAGCTCTGGGCTCTGGGCCATCGCTGTGGCACAAGGAGTGAGGTGACCTCACGTCAGTGACGGGACCTCAGGGGTGGCTCATCCCGGCAGGCTCTGCCCAGGCCAGCGTGGGTGCCCGTGCCCCGGACCGGGAGGGATGTGGTGATGCAAGGAGGCGAGGACGGGCGCCTCTGGCTCCAGCCCCAGCCAGCTCGCTCCTCCGCCTGTTGCTGTCCATACTAACGAGGAGCCCCATCCCATCGCTCGTCTCGTCCTGCCTCGCAGACATCTCCGGGTGTCTGGGCACGGCTCCAAGCTCGGGCAGGGAAGCGCCGGGCGGCTGGGCGGCGCGTGGAGCAGCATCCCGACGAACACGGAGCAGGGTGTGCGGAGGCGCCGGGGCGTGCGGGGCCGAGGAGGGCACAAGGGGGGAGTGCTGTGAGAGCCCCCTGCTCCGCCGGGTCGGTGCTCACTGCCGGCGTGGGCGGGCACGGGGCACCGGCACGCAGCGCTTGGAAGTTTGGCTGCGCCGGCACCGGGGACTCCGGGCTGCTGTGCTGAGTCAGCGCTTCGTGCCAGCAGGAACAAGGCAAGACAGGGAGGGGGACGGGGGTGTCTGAGCCGTGTGTCCGTCCGCAGTGAGGGCAGTGGGGCTGCGGAGCCAGCGAGGCCCCCGCCTCGGCGTGCGGAGAAGGTGCGGGGGCACTGCGGGAGCGCCGGGTCGTGGTCTGGGGCGGGGACCACGGGCATGTGGGACACGGGACGCGGTGTGGTGCGGCAAAGGCGAGCCACTGCTCGCTGCGGATGGAATCTCTGCCTTTGGCTGCGTCCCAAAACGAGCCGGTGGCCTCCCCTGCACCCCGGGACATCCCAACACGGTTCCCGCTGCTCCTGGTGCCCGGGAAGTGAGATGGGCCGGGGCAGCGCCGGCCGCCCAGTGGGCAGAGGCAGAGCCAGGTGGGCACGGGTGGGTGCTGGGGGCACGTCTGGGACAGGGCTGCGGAGTGGTTCTCTTGCAGGTGTGGGGAGGAGAAGCCCTGCAGAGCCGTGCGGGAACGATGGCAGGGACGGGGACAATGGCAGGGACCGGGATGATGGCAGGGATGGGGACATGGCTGGGTGCCATCCCCGCTGTGACCCCGGGTCCTGCCCCTGTGCCACCTGTGAAGTGCTGCTGGTGTCAGTGACGTCCCCCGGCCTTACTGAAGTTTCTCCCTCCTGCTCGTTCTCATATATCTGAGGTGGCTCCGTGTCCCCAAGCCACTGTCTCGCCACCGCTCACTGAGCTGGTTCCCCCATGCCGGCAGCCCAACCAGCACCTCTGGCGCCCAGTCCGGCCGCAACCACGCACGACACGTCCCCTGTGCCCATCTGGCCATGCCTCACCCGTGACGGGTCCCCTGTGTCACCCTGGCCATGCCCGAGGCAGGGTGGATCCCATGCCCACCATGTCCCTCGCCTTGTCCATGCCCCGCAGAGCTGGTGTCCGTGTGCGGCGGGTGTCCCACGTGCGGGGACAGGTCCCCACCCGTCCGTCCCTCGCGGGAGCCCCTGGCCCCTGCCCTGCCCTCCCGCTGCCCGCGCCCCACGCACGAGGCACCAGCCCCGGCGAGGCAGAGCTATTTTTAACAGCTGCTTCTGCTTGATTTGAGCTGTGAACTCGGAACGTGTTTATGCTAAAGGGCTTTCTTTTCCCTTCTCCCTTTGTGCTGAGGAGGCAGCGCCGCAGATCAAAGCCTGTCTCTTCGCGTTTGGTGATGGTGGGCTGGGAGGGAGCCAAGGCGGGAGAGGCCGGCAGTTCCGCGGGGACACTCGTGTCCTCGGGGGCCGCGGTGGCGTGGCCGGGTCTGACGCACCTCTCTTTGTCCCCGCAGGTCCGGGAGCCATGGGCGGGCACGGCCGGCACCGGGCGGCCCGCAGCGGGCGGCGCTGAGCCCGGGCGGCCGCGGCGGGACGATGGGCAGCGGGCG
>VWYE01017847.1:103036-129577 GCA_013398995.1 Alaudala cheleensis
GAGCCTGCCCTGCGGCCGCCCGGCGCCCCCGAGCCAGCCCTCGCCGCACCGCCGGCAGCCCGTCCCCGCCACGGACACCCACGGCGTCCTCCAGCCACCTCAGGGCAACCCCCCGCGGGAACCCCCGCCACCCCAGCACCAGCTCTGCGCCGCGCTCTGGGGAGGGCCCTGCTGCGCCTCGCCAGCGCCCGTCCCACCAGCGCCGGGCTGGCACGGCTCGGCCACGCCGGACAAGACACCAGCTGCCCTCGGCACCTGCGGCCGGCTCCGCGCCGCCGAACCCGGGCGTGGCTGGGCGGGGCCCGACGGGCCCAGGGAACCGCCGTCCACAGCCCCACAGGGCCCCAGCGCGGGGACACAAGCGGCCGGGTGGGCAGCGGAGCCCCCCCGGCACGGACAGCCCTGCCTCGCCGCTGAGCAGCCGGACACGCTGCACCACGTCCAGGACCTTCTGCAGCTGGTGGTGGTGGCCAAGGGGCCGGTGGGACCACCAGCGAGGGACGAGGACGCCCGGACATCTCAGGGAGAGGGCCCCCGAGAGCAGGGGGACCTGCATTCCCAGCTGCAGTCCCTGGAAGGGGTGCTGGAGACCAGCCAACAAACCATCCGGGTGCTGCTGGACGTCATCCAGGACTTGGAGAAGAAGGAGGCGCAGCGGGATGGGTGAGTAGGAGGGGACAGAGTGGGGGGCTGTGGGGACAGTGTCCCCAGGGGCTGGGGATGTAGGGTGGGTGACACCGACAGAGATTTGGATGCTGCTGCCTCCTGAAGGTGTTTCCCTCTGAGGAGCTCAGAGCTGCTGTCCATGTGCACGTGGCTCCGTGTCTTGGTGTGAGGTCTCACATGCCCACGGTGCCTTCCCTGAGGCCAGGGATGGGTGCAGGGGTGCAGGTCAGGGGGATGAGGGGGTGCTGGGCCCCTGCCTGGCTCTGGTGCAGCTGATTTGTCCATTGGTCACTGGGAGCAGGGATCTAGAATGTCACACCCCAAAGGCAGGCCTAGCCAGGTGCCACATCCCTGCCCCATCCATGGAGGCACCTTTGGCACAAATCCAGTGGCTGGTGCCGCTGGGAGGGGTGTGGCTGCATCCCGGGGATGTGCCCAGCGCCCCCATCCTGCCCTGCCCAGGACCTGCTCCAAGGGGAAAGGTGTTCCCCAGGCCAGCCTTCCTTGGCAGATTTGCCAGAAGGAGCAAGGTGTTCTAGGACAACCTTAAGGTGAAATGATCAAAACTCATCTCACACAAGGGCAACCAACAAACCCCCAAGAGATGCCCTTCCTGGCATCCTCCTGTAAAACCTCTGGGGCCTGTTCCTGATGTCCAAGATTGCCATGATCCATCCCTTAAATCAGATGGTTTTGGCTGCAAGTGAAGCACAGGGAACATTGTCCCCATGCCACTCCTGGAGCACTGTCACTGGGGAGGGACCCCTCAGGGTCCCTTAATTAAGACCTCAACTCCATTTCCTGTTACAGTCAAACAAGCAATGAAGATGCCCAGAGATAGGAAACCCAGGGATAGGAAATCACATAAAACATTATCCTGGTGTCCTCGTGCTGCGGAACAGCACAGCCTGGTCTGCCACAGGTCAGATCCCAGGTGCCCACTGTGCACCAGAGCAGGGCCACCAGCCCTGTGACATCCTGGCACCGACCACCAGCAACATCCCACTAAAATTGATATGTATAAAACATGAAAGACTATCCCAGGATGAGCTCTCCCAGCTAGAGGGGGGCTGTTGTACAACGCCAGAGCCGCAGGCACGCACACATAAGCGTACCACATTTATATACATATATATAAAGGGCCTCATGATCTAATTCAGAATAAATCCCCATTGCAACGTGTAATTTGGTGCATTAACAGACCCAGTTTCTGAGGGCTGAGAACAGCCGTGGTCAAGGTCGAGTAACAGGAGGAAGATTTCAACGAGGAAATGTGACGTGTATGTGGGACACGTTCTTTCAGCTGTGCCCCCAAAATCCACAGCCCTGAGGGGACAATGGAGACATGGAGAAGGGGTTCCAAAGGGACCAACAGCATTCACAGGGCTCCTTTTGGACAGAGCAGAATGAGCAGAGACCAGCAGGGAGCACCTGCCAGCAGTGCTGGGGTGCAGGAGGACCCCATTGCAGCCCTTGGGGTCAGGGTTGTCTCAGGGTTGGGGTCTGGCACCAGCAGCAGAGACATGTGGGGTGAAGACCCCTTCTGTGGAGAGGGAGGAGGATGCAGCAGCATGAGCTGAGCCCAGGCAGGAATCAGTTTAATCCAAGTCCTTTGCACCTTCCAGGAGGAGTAGAAGGATGCTCTGGTACAAAAGCATCAAAAAGATAAATTCTGAGCCTGGCGTAGGCTGGAGATTAGTCTGGAGCATCTCCCTGTGCCCATCTGCCACGGCACTGCTGTGCCAGGGCACCATGTGCCTTGTGCTCTTTCCGTGGCACCACGTGTGGGGAGATGTGTGGTGACCTGGGGGCTGCAGGCGTGGGGACCCTTGGGATGAGAATTGGGATGAGGATTGGGATGGGGAGGGGAGGACACAGCGGGAAAGGTTTGGAGATTCCACTGGTTCACTCCCATCAGAGAAATCCGTGAAGCGAAGAGGCAGCTGGCATTAATTGGGATCATATGGGAGGAGAGGGGCTGGGATCCCAGAGAGGAAAGGGAGTGGGACCCAGGGAGGAGAGGAGACGGATCCCAGAGAGGAAGAGGAGCTGCGATTCAGGAGGAGAAAGGATGAGATACAGGGAGAGGAGGGTCTGAATCCCAGGGAGAAAAGGAGCTGGGATCCAGGGAGGAGAGTCCTGAGTGATGGGGTGGGAGCACAGAGGCACACGGGGGCACCAGAGAGCACAGGCAGACCCAGACCGGGTCTCCGAGCTCACGGCACGTCTCTGTCACAGGCGACACTCGTACCGGACCGGGCAGGACATCGCCAACTGCGGGACCTGCCGGGACTGTGCCTGCATCATCTACAGGTGAGGGCCAGCCCTGGCTCCGAGCATCCCGCGGGTTCTGCTGCCCTGCACTCCCAGACTTCTCCACCGGCTGTGAGGCAGGAGGGAGGAGGGTGACACTCAAGCCTGCACCTCCTGTCCCCGTGTTGGGGGACACCACACACAGACCGCTCTTGGGTGTCTGGGCTGTCATTTGGGCTGGATCTGTCCCTTCCTGCCTGCGGGGAGCAGCTCCTGCTCCCAGGATCATCCAGGGTGATCTCCACGGAGGAGCAGCATCTGGCAGGGGGCTGCTCTGGCAGGATGGCAGAGCATTTATCTCCTGTAATGGCAAATCTATCGGGGAAGCCTCGCTAGCGGCTGGTGCGTGGGCTCGCTCCAAATCCAGGCTGCATCCTGTTGTCCCTGTGCCAGCTCTGCACAGATGCTGCAGATGGGTTCCTGCCCCTCGCTACGGTTTGGGAACACAGAGCTTGGGCTCTGCTTCCCGGAGCTGGCTTTGGGCCAGGGTGTGGAAGCCCCTTCCTCTGTCACCTCAGATCCCTTTTGATGTGTGGGAAAAGGCATCCCGTGCCCTCCCAGCGTTGTCTTTGGGGCAATTGGGAGGGTTGCAGTTTCGCTAAAGCTTTCTACCCATCCTGGGTGTCCTCCTGTCCCTCTGGCCCTCCTCTCTGCAGTGCAGGTGGCTGGCCAGGTGTGTTCCTGTTTCGCTAATTTGTTCATTAGGCTGACACCATAGGGACGTGTAGGACATGGTGAGCTGGTCCCAAGCCATGCTCTGTGGTGTCTGATCACCGTGGTGCCACTGCCACTGTCCTGCCATGCTCAGTGAGCTCTGTGCCCCCTCCTCAGGGCCCCTCAGGCTGGGGGTCCCTGGCTGGGGTCCCCTCGTGTCCCTGTGCTCACAGGCAGTGCTGCACTGGTGTTCCTGCTCCCCACACAGTCCCCCTTGCTCCACACGCCCCCGCTGCAGCTCGTGGGGGATTTCAGGCTAATTAGGCCTGACGAGCCTGTCTCCAACGCAGCATGTCACATCTGGGGGAGGTGGCTCCCCGGAGTGGCCAGGCTGCTGCTGGGGACTCACCGTGGGTTCTGCTGCCACCCGTGGGATGGGGAGAGGCTCTGGGGGGACTCAGGGTGAGGGAGCAGCACCAGACCCCAGGGATGGCCCGTGGAGGGGATCACACCTGCCTGCCCCTGTCCCATCTTAGGGTCCCACTCCCTGTGTCACCACAGGGGATTTGAGGTCCTTCCCTGCACTGCTCCACCCATTATGGCCTGCACCCCTCACCGTTTTTTCTAGAAATGGCTGGGACACTCCTTGTGCTCCCGAGGAGAGGTGACAGGAGGTGTCAGAGTGCCGGGGGGCTCCCGGGGTGCTCCCCGTGTGCGGGGCGGCCACGCCACGTGCGCGTTCCCGGGCACACTCGGTGGCACCTCGCTGATGCGATGGGACGTGGCTGGTGTGAGGAGATTGACGTGTTTTCCGTGTGAGGGAACATCGCAGCACGTGGCTGCCGGCAGCCAGCCCGCACCGCAGGGTGCTGCGGGGACACCGGGGGCGGCGGGGACACCGTGGGCACAGCAAGGGCTGGAGGGGACAGCAGCAGCCGCGGGGACCTGGATCTGTGGGCACACTGAGGGCTCCAGCATTGCCAGGAAGCCTGAGGGTCGTGGTGAGGGGCACAGTCCCCCTCACCTCCCCAGGGACACCGTAATTCCTGCCTTGTCAGCCATGTGATGGGCAGCAACGGATCCTTGCATGCCCTCGCCACCTCCCGATGCTGCAGCTGTGCTCAGCCGTGGCCCCGGGGACACACAGCCCCTCTCCAGGGGGCTCATTGCTCACAGGGGTCCCACAGACCCCCGGGTCACCCCCACACCTCGGCACTGGTCCCCATCCAGGCCAGTGGCCAGCTCCTGCTGGACACACACAAAGCCATGGCATGGTCAGTGGGGCTGGACACAGAGGATGGAGCAAAAGGATGGGGCAGGGGAGGCAGCTGAGAAGGAGCCACCCAAAAGACCCCGGGCCCACGAGGTCAGGCTGATACTGGTCTGTCCCTCTGGCAGAAGGGAGGCCGGGACACTTGGGAGGGATGGGGTGGCCTTTTGGGAGGGATCCAGCCCCGGACCTCCCTCACAGCCCACGGCGGGTGGGCAGGGGCTGTCTGAGGGCACACGCAACAGGATGTCCCCTCACAGGGGTGCACAGTGACCCCAGGAAGTCTGACCGTGTCCCTGTGTCACCTTGGGAGCGCTTTGGGAGATGTGCCCTGGGTGCATGAGCACCCTGGGGGCTTGTTTGGGAATCTGAGCTCCCCGGGGGCAGTGTTGGGGACAAGGAGCTCCCCGGGGGCAGTGCTGGGGACACGGAGCTCCTTGGGGGCTGTGCTGGGGACACGGAGCTCCCCGAGGGCAGGGTTTGGGGTGCCAGGGGCTGTGGCAGACGGGGGGCTGTGGCAAGGGGAGGGCTGTGGCAGGTTGGGGGGCTGCGACCAGGGGATGCCATGCCGCCCTCTGACACGGTCCCCTCGCCCCGCGTGCCGCAGCGTGGAGCACGATTTCCGACAGCAGGAAGGCCGCTTCCAGCGAGTGCTGAGCCACATCGAGGGCGACCCGGGGCCGAGCTCCCCCCCGACGGCGCTGGGGGCGGCGGGGACCACCTCACCACCCAAGCAGGAGCCGTCGCCCGTGTCGAGGCTGCCGGCAAAGCTGGACGTGAAGAAATCCCGGCGCAAATGCTTCTGGTTCCTGTGAGCGCGGTGCCCAGTGAGCCCGGAGCGTGGGGGCACCGTCCCAGCACTGACCCCCTGCCCACCTCTCCTCCGTCCCTCCCTCCCACGGTAGGGTTTGGGTAGCACCAGCTTTTCTATTTTTAACCATTCCGTTGAACGCGGGGAGCTCGGGTGTGGAAACGGCGAGGGGAGCGGCGGCTGTATTTGAGGAGAATTCAATAAATTCCACGGAGACGCTATTTTTGTTACATCCTCTCCCGCCTGTGCACTTCTGTTCTGGAGGAGGATGAGAATGAGGAGGGGGCAGCGGCTGTTTTCCTGGATTTCCCCTCTGTTCGGGGTTCCCTGAGGTGTCCCAGCCCCACCCCAGGCTCAGATCTGTGCCCATCCCTGCTCCCCACAGCGGGGGCTGCTCACCCATCCCTCCCACACACTCCTGCAGGTTGAACTGGGAACTGCGAGGATTTCCACTGGTCAGAGACAGTGGGAAATGGTCTCATTTGGAGACCTGTCCCCAAAACCCTGGGCTGGGTGGGGATCTCATGGGCGGAGGAGTGGCTGTGGTGGGAGCAGCCACAGTGGCAGGGCCGCCGACTTCAGCAATGGGGACATCGTCCAGCCTCCTCCCTGTGCCACCCCCGGCCACGGCGAGCGGCTGCTGCGGCCACAGAGGGGAACGGAGGGCGGGCAGGTTTGGCTGCAGCTCTCCAGCTGGCGCCTACACCGCAGCACCCCAAAGCAGGAGATGCACACAGTGTTAAACCCCATCCCGTGTGCCAGGGACACTCGGGGGCTGCAGCCAGCAGGGCCATGGCAGGGCAGCCCGGCAGCAACGGGATGGATGGAGGGACACTGTCCTGGTGCGAGCACACGAATTTTTGTTCCCCTCAGCCCTTCCCAGCAGCTGGAGCTGCCGGGGCAAGCTGGGATGAGGGTCTGGGACCCCCGGCTAAGGGCAGGGAGCCATGGGCGGTGCTGGGAGAGCTGCCGGACGGACACCTGTGGAGCCACGACACAGCACAGGATCCCTCCCTGCTGCCGGGGGCTGCACCGCACCACCCTCATCCCATCCCCTCGCCTCCATCGCTGCCCGGCGCTTTCGGCTCCGGCCGCCCCGGACCCTGAGTCACAAAGCCCGGGAAGGAGGGCGAAAAGCAGGATGGAGCCCAGCGCGACCCCGCATGCATCTCCTGCCTGAGTCACGGCTGAATCACAGCCCGGCGCTGAGATCGAGGCACGGCCCCGGCGGCAGAGCTGCGGCTCCGGCTGCCCACAGCTCCCCCGGGCACGGCAATTCCCTGCTCTGAGCTTGCAGAACACACACCGACCCAGCTCATCGCCCACCCTCAGACGCAGTGCAGCTCCTGGGTTTGCCGGCACGTCCCCAGAGAAGATGCCGAGCCCCCGCCGGCCCCGGCTCTGTCCCCTCCCATCGCTGCTCCGTGCGGAGCTCTGAGCCGCCTCCCTTCCCGTGTGTCCAGCTCCTCACACAAGTTTCTTGCCATGTAAAACTGCGACGGCTCACTGCGTTCAGCTGCTTGATAATGCAACCCAAACCCCTCACTGCTCCCAAAACAGCTTTTCCTGCACCTCTGCCCCCCTTCTCTCCGGCTGCTCCAGCCCTGCTCCCAGCACAGCTCCTGCATCCCACAGGGCACATCCCTGACATCCAACCCCATCCTGCTGGGTTCTGGCAGCAGGGCCAGCGAGGAGCAGAGCCGGTCACACACACACCCAGCCCCCCAAACCAGCGCCACCCTGTGCCCCTCCCGCGTGGCCCCAAGGGCAGTGTCACAGTGGGACTCACCCTCAGAGAGTTCTCCCGCTCCAGGACGATCACCCTGCGATTGACCGTGTGGAGCAGCCGCTCCAGGATCACCTGGATGTGCTTCTTCACCTGTGCCTGCAAGGTAAGAGGTGGCAGGGCCATGGCAGGGCACGTCCCAGCTGTGGGATATGTCCCAGCATGGTGTGGCACAGCACGGATCATTCAAGGGCTGGTGGCATAGGGGTGGCGAGACAGGAATGATCCAGAGCAGGAACCAGAGCAAGGCAATGGGCTCCAGCATTAATGTGGGGTTTGGGCCATCTGTACAGCTCAGCCCTGTACACCTCCTTGGCAAAGAGGCCACCTGGCTGGGGACAATGGGGACAGCCAGGGATGGCTGAGGATGATGGGGAGGATGCACTGGTGCTGGGAAGGCAAAAGTGGGTTCAAGCAAGAGCAGAATCCTCCCCCAGGAGCATCCCACCATGCTCTCCATAAAGGCTATTTCAGGTTTAAAAGTTAAACCCAGAATGAGACATTTCACCACAATTTCTGAGCTTTCCATCCCATTCCTGGGCTTCCTGGTGCTGTAGGGATTAAAGAACCACCTCACCCTCCCAGTGTCCCACTCAGCTCCCACAGCGCCAGTCACTGCACTGCAGGTGTGACACCTGAACCTCCAAAGGGCCCCCAAAAGGAACCCCAGAGCAGCCAGGAAGGGCAGGAACAGAGGAAGGCTCCTGAAAAGCCAGAGCACAGAGCTCTGTGCATTCCCAGGACATTGTGTTGCTGCAGGGACACTCACCAGCTCCACGTCCCCACGGTCCCTGTTCCGCGCTCGCAGCTTCTCTGCACTCTGCAATCACCAGGAACAGGGCTGAGACCCCCAGGAATGGCCCCAGCCCACCCCAGACAGGACACATTTTGGCAGGTAGGTGCCCACCATGTCTCTGCCTCATTTTCTGGGGCCATCACTCTTCATTTTGGAGTGTGATACTGCTTAGAGGCTGACTGGCAATCATTGACCAGCTGTCTTCCTCCCTGCCCTCACCTTCCTCCCTTCCCTCACTTTCTTCCTCCCTGCCCTCACCTTGCTTCTTTCCCTCACTTTCTTCCTCCCTGCCCTCACCTTCCTCTCAGCTCCACAGAGCTGCTGATGTCCCTACTACCCTCAGCTCAGTGCCATCCCTGAGCCTGGAAGCCCCTTCCCCACTCATGTGGATGTTGGGCAGCCCACCAGAAACTCACTGAGGTGGAAAGCATCAGGTTTTTGTCCCACTCTGGGCATGTTTCTGCTGGGATGGTGACTCCCACAGTCCCCTCTCTGACTACAATGATCTCCAAACATATCCTGACCAGGAACTGGTGGTTAACCCCACTCAGGGTCACTGCCCAGCTGATTCCTGATTTACCTTCTGGGCCTGGTACAGCACTTCCAGGATGCTGCTGAGCAGCTCGATGCAGGACTCCTCCTCCTCACCTGCCTGGATCAGCTCCTGCAGGATGGGCAGGGCCGCCTGCAGCACCAGCTCCCGGCACTCTGGGGGGAACAAGGGGACACGGGCATGAGGGAATTGTCCCCATCCTGTGCCATGGGCTCTGGGTGAGCTCAGCAAGGGCAGGACCCCTCTCACCGTGGGACTGGAAGGCTTTGGTGCTGGCAATGTGAGTCAGGCACTGCAGCTTCTGCTTCACCAGGCGCTGGGGCTGCAGGTTGCTCACAAAGTCCCGCAGGATGGCCCTGCCATCAGGAGAGGAGGTAAAACAGGAGCTCCAGGTTCTGGTCAGGATGGGGCTGCTGGGTGGGGGCAGCCCCTCAGTGGGGCAGAGCTGTGTGGGGCAGAATGGTCCCACAGGACAGCTGTGTCCACCGCAGGCACCCAGCAGCCAAATCCTGCCTGAATTCCCAAAATGAACCCAGGCTCAGCCCCTGCCCAAGCACAGGCAGCTGCTAAAACTGAGCAGCACTCTCCCATTTTTGCACTGGGAAAGGGATCAGGAGGTGATTCCAGCCCTCCCTGCCTGTCCTTGCCCTGAGCTCTGTGCAGAGGTGGCTGTGGCAGGTGCTGAGCATGACACAGGTTGTGGGGGCACAGGGACCCTACCCCAGAGCAGAGGAGTCAAAGATCCCGAACACGTCCTCGAGGATGGAGGGCAGATACTTCAGGGCTGCTCCCTGCAGAGACACCCAAGAGCTGCCTTCAGACAGGGCTCTGGGAGGCCGTGGGTGCAGAGTGTAGCCTCATCCTAGACCCATCCAGCCTTCCCTCAGCCCCCTGTGCCTGGTCCTGGATGCAGGGAAGGAGGCCAGACCAGATCCAGCATGGGGGAAAATCCCCAGGAACTCTTCCCAGATTTTCCCCTGCATACTTCAGCACAAGGGGTGGCCAGGACAGCATCTGCCCAGTGCCACCAAGCTGCTGACACAACTCCACAGCCCCAGTGCAGAGAGGGGCTTGGAGTCTTAGGGTGCACAAGGGGGGATCCCTGGGGACAACAAGGCAGCACAAGGGGTGGCAGCTCCTTCTGGCACCATGGGGGATCTGCACACAGGATGGACAGTGTCACCCCAAAACCAAACACAGTGTCACCTCAGCATGGGGACAGTCAGTGCCTGGCCTGGGCACCCTCCCTCCAGCCACACAGCAGAGCTGAGCCCTCCCAGCACTGCCCTACCTGGGAGAGCAGCGTGGGACCCTCCAGCGGCGACTGCATCAGCTGGTTCAGGGCGAGGAAGAAGCGCTGCAGGGAGCGCTGGAACTCGGCCACCTCCTTCCCCTCGTAGAGCCTGCAATGGCCAGAGCCACCGTGCTGTCACTGCACTGCCACCGTGCCACACACCTTCCCTGGCACCTTCTGCTCAGGGGTCACCTGCCATCCCAGTTAATTACACTCATCCGTGAACGTTTGGATCCATGGCTGGATCTAGTGGTGAGCCCTGGCACTACCACAGCCCTTAGCACAGTCACTGCCCCACCATGTCCACAGATCCACTCACAAAAACTCTTCTTTTTTTCTTTTTTCTTTTTTTTTTTTTTAAGTCTCTTTTCCCTGAAGCCCACCCAGTCAACCCTCTCAAAGCACTTCAGCACCGTCCCACCTGAGCAGGAACCTCCTGAGCCCTCCAGCTGGACCAGAGCAAACTAAATGAGGGAATTTTAGCCAGGGGATGTGCAAAGCTGCAGGAAAACTGCAAAGCTGAGGTGTGATCACAGGAATAAAGTCATTGCAGTGTTTGAGGTAACTCCCCCATCACTGACACCAAGCAGTGGCAGGAAAAATCATCCAGACACCAGCTATGTAAGGAAATCCTGGGATTATGAACTGGTTTGGGCTGGGAGGGCCACTGAAGCCCACCCAGTCCCACCCCATGCCATGGGTTGCCCCAACTCTGTCCAACTTGGCCTCGAAATCTGGCAGGACAACGAGCACTGGCAGAGAAAGTTTTGCCACCCTCGGTGATGGTTAAAAAGAAGAAGCAGCCAGAGGAACCAGCAAGGAGGAAGCAGCGAAGGAGAAATGTCACCACGGTGCCATCGGGGCGCTGGGGGCCCCTGAGGGGACACAGGGAGGTGTCCCAAGGTGGAGGACAGAGCCCTCAGTCATCCTTGCAGCTACCTGGGCTCCTCAGAGGAGCTGCAGGCGTTGCTTGTCCAGCTCCAGCAGCAGCACAGGCAACCCCAGACCAGGCAATCAGCAGCAACTGACTCTAATTACAACCCAATTCCTGTCGATTACAGCCTGTACAAATTGCAGCACGTTCAGAGCACTTAGAGGATCTGAGGAGCCCGTGTTATTGCATGTTGAGATCGCTGAGATAAAGGGAAGCTATATAAAATTGCTAAATGTCCTCGGGGATGTCTCTGTTCCAGGCAAACTCATTCACGGGGCTGTTTGCAAACGCGCTGTGTAATTAATTTCTCCTGCCAGGAGCGCTCTGAGCTGGGAATCTGCTCCGTGTCCTCACGCAGGAGGGAGAGACAGGTGCTGGGTGAGACTTTCTGGAGCACCACAGAGCTCTGGAGCACCCCGGATGGGACACTGGGAAGGGATGGAATAGCGAGGGCAGACAGGGCTCAAATCACACAGTTAATACAGAGCAGTGCAAAGTGTGACAGTCCCTGGGGACACAGGGACCCCAGCACAGCCCCTTAGTGCCAGTGGGAGCACCCACAGAGACCCCAACACATCCTGGGCTTGGGGTGGAGGAGGCAAAGCCCCAAAGTCCCCCAAAAACAGCGGCCTGGCAAAACCACAGCACCTGGGAATGGGGTGATCCCACTGCTCTGCGTGCCAGCCAGTGCCCACCCCGTGCAGGGGGTCCTTGCCATGTGTGTGTGGGGGTCCCTCACTGCCCACCTCACTGCCTGCTGCTCCCTCAGGACACTTCAGCTTTCAGTGCTGCGTACGTGGAACGAAAGAGGAACATCACTGGCTTTTTGTGGTCGTGTTCTGACTTCCTCCTCTCCCACGCCAGCCCAGAGCAGGGCTGTTTGTCCCATCAGCCAGACTGAGATGTGAACCCCATGCCCACGGGGAACAAGTGAAACCAGGCCTGTGGGTCCCCTGGAGGTGCCTGGGGGTACCTTGACCTTTGAGCCCGTTGCTCTGCACAGGATCTCAGCAGGGTTTGGCACCTCACAGACCCTCCAGCTGCATCCCCCTGCCGTGGGCAGGGACATCTCCCACTGACCCTAGCTGGGCTCCAGGAAACCTTCCCAGCACAGCACCAGCCATGCAGGGGCACAGACTGCCCAGGGCATTTTGCCATCTCCACTGTGGGAGGATTTTAAGAGCTCATTGGAAACCCCCTGTCAGGAGTGGCTGGGGCAGGGGTCACTGTAGGGCAGGGTCCCTGTGGGGCAGGGTCATTGCTGGGCATTTGGGGTGGCTGGAGAGCTCTCCCACCCCAAGGTGGACAGCACTGCCCACCCCCACAATGGACCACCATTGTCCAGCAGCATCCAGAGGATGGCATGAAGCTCAAGAATCCTCAAGGAGAAGATTCACAGTAATAAAGGAGCCTTGCCTGGGGACCAGCCAACACAGCAACATGGCCAGGAGCGGTGGGTGCCAATCTGGGTGCCACAGCAGCCACCACTAGATGGGTTGAGCTGCCATTGCCACAACCTTGGGACTGCTGATGGCACTGACACCACTCCCACAGCACAGAGACCTCCCTCCCACAGACCCCAGAGCCGGGCACCAGGCTCCAGCAGGGCACTGGGAGCACTGGGAGCCACTTACTGGGCGAAGAGGCGCCGGGAGCGGACGATGAACTTGAAGATGTACTCCAGGGCCTTGAAGGTGCGCGGGAGGTACTCGCAGGGCTCCCCCCGGCCCGCCTGCTCCACGCACTGTGTCAGCACCGACAGCAGCTTCCTGCAGGGGGGGACATCCCTGAGCGTTCCAGCCCTGTCCCAGCCCGTCCCAGCCCCATCCTGGCTGTCCCAGGCTGTCCCACCCCATGCCACAGCCCCCCCCAGGAACGCACTTGTAGGCGAGCGTGGCGCTGAAGTGCTGGCGGATGTAGGCCTCCAGGACCGTGTTGAAATGCTGGAACTTTCTGTCAGCCACCAGGCTCACAATGAAAACCTGAGGGCAGCAGGCAGGGGCACGGCTTGGCGTGGGCAGAGCAACAGCCAGCCTGCCCTGGTGCCATCACCGGGAGAATTCTGGTTTTGGTGCGGGAGAAACACCTTTGGGTCCTGCTGGGATTGTCCCCCAGAGGGACAGCGTCCCTCAGGACACAGCCCTGCCCTGGGCTGGGTCAGTCAGACCAGCAACCCCCCAGTCCAACCAGACCCCACCCGGCCCTGGAGGGGGCTCAGACCCACACAGGTTCTGCTCACCAGGGCGTCAAACACAAGAGTGTCATAGACATCTGTCTCCGAGTGCTCCATCATGATGGAGAACAGGGCATCCAGCGTGTCCTGCAGGAACTGGGGGGAACACGAGGGCTGTGAGGGCTCGAGTGCTGACCCCAGCACTGCCCAAGCTCCTGGGCAGGGGAGGCCTGTGGGTGCAGGAACCAGGGAGGGAGGGAGGGGAGTAAATCCTGGCTGTACCTTGATGACCTCCCCTCCATCCACGTTCATCAGCTTCTGGAGGTTCCCACAGAGCAGGCTGGGCTTGGAGCGCCACTTCAGCAGCCCCAGCAGGTTCACTGGGCAGGAGGAATGGGGCACTCAGCACTGACCACTCCCTGGCAGACCCCAATGTTACCAACCCCCCAGCTCCCCCCACCCCATCCTGGCTGCCCAGGAGCAGCCAGGACCCCACCAGGAACAGCCAGAACCCCCACACCAGGAACAGCCAGAACCCCCTCACACAACCTCAGCTCAGTGCTGAAATCTCCTGATGCCAGGGCCACGAAGCACAAACTTTAAATAGGTCGTGGCTGTGGGAGACAAAATTGTGCTGCAGGAAGGGAATTAATGGAGCAGCCTCATCCCTGACCCCTCCACACTGAGCCACAGTGCCCTGAAGCCACGTGTGTCACATCCCCACACCACGAGGCCATGTCCCCTGAGCCCCCCTGCACTTCAGCCAGAGCAGGATGAGCCATTCCCATCTTTCAGCTTTGCAGCAGGTGGGAGGAGAGCCCAGCATTCCCCTGGCCAAGGGGGGATGTGTCAGGGCCAAGGGGGCACCGATGTTCTCAGCTGCCCTGACCTGTGTCAGGGCTGGAAACTCCCCTGAGCTAACCCAGGAATGGGGGTTAAACCACAGAGCTCCAATTCCCACCTCAGTTTCAAAGGAAGGTCATGGAGCCTCCAGCAGCCACATCCAAGTGGGAATTCCACTCGCTGCTGCTCCTCTCCAGTGGATGGCAGCCCCCCAAAATACCCTGATCGAGCTGATCTCCCCAGGAACAACCTTGGCCATCCTGACCTTGGCCAAACAGTAACTGAGCACTCACTGTTCTCACTGTTTTCATCTCGCTATCCCCATGTGCCGGACAGCCAAACATCGGGAGAAATGCGATCCAGCGGATGGGAACACCCCCGGGGGAGGGGACACAGCCCCGCCTCCCCTGCAAGGAGGGACCAGGACTCACCATTCTGGGTCAGCTTGGTGGAGCAGATGAGCGTGGAGATTTGGAAGCTGTCCCGGGTGGACACGGCTAAACTCGCCGCGGCCCCGCTCACACGGAAGGAGGAGCCAGAGAGGAGCTTCGACTCCGACAGGTTCCGCTCCGAGGGCAGGGGCAGGTACGCGCTGGCGTCCTCCAGCTTCTTGCTGTCACCCTGCAGGGCACAAGGCAGGTCACAGCTGGAGCACCAGGGGACAGGGCTGGCCCCCTGTGTGCCCAGGGGTTCTGACCCCGTGGCTGGTGGCTCCTGCCATACAGCACCCTCATCCCAGCCCTGGGTACCCTCTGGGTCTCCCCCACACTGATCCCACAAAGGGGATCCACAGGGATCCTGCTCAGCCGGGACAGTCGTCTGGGGGAGACACCAAACCAGTGTCACACAGTGGGGACAGGACCACAGGCAGGAGGAGCAGAGTGACTAAGAAGGGTCTGAGGCTGGAAATTAAACGCACTGGGCACTGCTGCAGGGATGGACATGCAGTGGGACACCGACACACACTGGGACACTGACATGGAGCAGGACATCATGCTGGTGTCCAGGACAGCCTGTCCCTCAACATCACTGTCACCCTGCATCTTCCACCTCAATGGGCATGCCAGGGCCTCCACAGCCACAAACCAGCCTATTTCTGTGTCCTCTAAGCTGAAAATATTCCATCCAGGAGGACTCACTGGGATGACTCTGAATGACCTTCCCTGCTCGCTGGCCAGCCTGGGATGTGGGGGATGACCAGAGCCAGCCAGGCAGGCTTCAGCTCACAGACATCCATCCTTCCCAGCCTCTCAGGGTGAAACCCCTCCAGCTGAAGGTCCGATGGAGGTGACAGAGATGTTTGCTGTTGGCTCTTTCCCCTCCAGGACACCTGCTACCAGCAGCCAACACACAGGAGCCTTGTGCTCCTTCCCAGGGCCAGGGAAAACTGGCTGGAGCTCAGACCAGCTGGAGATCAAGAGGTCTGAGCAGCTAAAAGCCTTTCACTCACATTCCTCTGGCAAGCAGAGATAAAAAGATGAAATAGCTTCTGACTCCCCGAGTCCAGCCCCCGGTGTCTGCCGGGAAGAGCCGGAGTCAGACAGGGAGAGGAGGGAGCAGTGCAGGACGTGGTGGTTCAGGAGGGCAGGGACAGCTCTCTGAGGGGAGCAGAGACCCAGAAGGGAGGTGTGGGAGGTTTGATCTCACTGCCACAGCCAGCACTGCCATGTCCCAAAGGTGCCCAATGCTCCTGCTGTGGAGGGGGACAGTCCCCAGAGAGCCAAGGACCAGAGCCAGTGCCCCAGGGCCACGGCAGCAGTCAAAGAATTTGGGTCTTTTGCCCAAAAATAAAGCAGGGAGGAGGGATATAATAATGATTTCAAATGTGCAGGAGCCTCGGGGAGGAACAGCGTGGTCTGTCCCTGTCCTGGGCTGCCACAGCAGGAGGAGCAGGTTGGCTCATCCCAAAAAAAGGCAGGGGAGGGACGTGGCTGTGCCTGGAGAAACTGTGGTCACGTTGCCAAAATCAGAGAACACTCCCATGCAGCAGCTCAGGGTCAGGGGAGCAAGTGACCCCCCCAGGTGACACTGGAGCTCCGTGGCTGGGCAGGGACCCCAGAAAGTGTCAACACAATGGGAAGAGCCCTGAGCTTGCCCGGCTTGTGCCTCCCACTCCTCTGGTCACAGCAGCCCCAGTCCAGGGAGGGGACACCAGGTAATGAAGCAGCGCCTTCAGGGGCCCTTCACACTGGAGCTGACTGTGTTTTTCCCAAATGAACAGCGATTTTCCCTCCCCTCCACTCTCTGGGAGCAAACCCGAGCAGTGCTAGGGCTGGTGAAATCAGGTGAAGCGCAGCCACACCACGGGGACGTTCCCTCCCCGTCACAAACGCTTAAATCACCTTTTCCCAAACAAAACTTGTCATTCCAAAGGAGCAGCGCAGGGATTGGAGACACTGTGTGCAGGGAGCCCCCGCCACCAGGGACAGCGGGGACAGCAGGGAGGCACCGCAAACCCTCGGGGACTTTGGGGACGTGCCACCAGCACGGCGGCTCAGGCAGGGAGTGGGACTCTGGCCCCAAACGTGCTGCTGTCCCACAGCCCCTCCCCACTTCAGGGGGGCTCTGGGGCACCCCCCATACCTTGTACAGCACCAGGTCGTGCTCCCCATCCCGCAGCGTGGTGCCATCGGGGCGCATCAGCCTCACAAAGGCCATGGAGAAAATCCGCTCGCTCCGGTCCTTGGCTGGGGAGGACACACGGGGGGGAGGTGAGGGGGAGTCAGAGGGGACCAGGGACAGCTCCAGGCAGGGAGGAAGGCCTGGAGCAAGGGACACTCACAGTCGCTGGAGGAGCGGTGGCGGAAGGTGAACCTCAGGTGGGTCCTGTGGACGTCCTCGATGGGAACAGCGATCTGGGGGGGAAGGTGTGCCAAGGTGAGGGCAGGGGGCATGGGCTGAGCCCTCACCTGGGCAATGTCCCTCTGTGCCCAGGCAAGGGCTGTGCCACACCCCAGGAGTCCCCAAAACCAACCCCACATCCTTCCCAGTCAACCAGGGAGGCTGAACTGGGGGCACTGGGATGGGGACAGGGCTGCAGTGACTATTCCCAGGACTACCCTCCCCAGTGCCTGTCATGCTGGGTGTCCATCCAGGGGTCACGCTGTGACTCTGGCAGCACCTCTATTGTCACCAAGGACTGCCCCCTAAAACTCCCAGAAGACCCCCTTGGCACTGAAGGAGCGAGTGCCACAGCCTGGAGGGGCTGCAGCCCTGTCCCACCCCAGCCCCTGTGCCCCGGGGCTCCCCACACCTTCAGGGTCTCCATCCAGCGCTGGTGCCGCTGCTGGTAGTAGACAACAGAGTGGTAGTGGCTGGTGGGGCTGTCCCCTGCTCCCGCGTGGATCGCGTTCTGCCAGGAGGAGACACCTCGGGATCAGCCCCGAGGACCTCGCAGGGAGAGAGAATTCCCGTCCCTGCCAGCCCCGGCCACGCCCCAAATCGCCCTGCCCACACCTTCCTGAAAGCCATCCCCTCCACCTCCGCCAGGCCTGCTGCCACCTCTGGAGGGACACACGGCCCTCCCAGGGCACATCAGGGCTTGGCCCTGTGGATGGAGATGGAGGATGCGTCCCTGGACGGGCCTAGATGGGCCCTCAGCAATTCCAACCCATTTCCCAGGAGCCAGCTAAGAACTGATGTGAGAAAACCTGGACAGACGCAAGAGCCAGCCTGGGGAGGTGACACTTGGGTGTCCCCTGCCCTCCTGCCAGCCTCCAGCTCCTTCCCCTCCTGCCTGTGCTGGGGATGGATGCACTGGGGATGGCCAGGGGGCCTGGCTGTCCCCAAGGGAGAACGACTTCCTCTCTAACCCTTCAGAGCACTTTCCCTTATTTTTATTTTCTAATCTGGGTGGCACCAAGGGCTCCAGCAGCTCAAGAGGCTCCTCCAGCTGGTTTTGCTACTGGAGCTGCTGGCTCTACCCGAGGTGAGGTGACACAGGGGACACTTGCCACACCCGAGGTGAGGTGACACAGGGGACACCTGCCATACCTGCACCACATTTCCTGCCTCGTCACAGACACACACGGTCACCTCCACGTTCTTCTGCGTCTTCTTGTTGCCCTTGTCGAACTCACCCTGCACCAGCGTCAGGTAGATGTCGTTCCTGACGTCACCTGGGGGGACAGCCCCGTCAGCCCTGGCACCCCCAGGGACCCCCAGGCTTGTCCCCACCCCCCACACTTGCCTGGCATAATGACCTCCGGGTAGCCCAGCTTGCGAGCCACCGCCGTGCCTCGGTCCACCAGGTGCGGGTGGTCCTTCCTCACCTGGCTCAGGTCTCCCCACAGCATCTTCAGGGACACCCAGAGCCCTGCAGGGACCACAGGGATTTTTCAGGGGGTGACAGCAAGAGCTGTGGCCACAAGGAAGTCCTTGACCCCGCAGGGACTGCCTCATGTGACAAGCAGATGGCCCGGGGAGGAGTCTCATGGCACAGAGTGGGCACAGGGGACACAGGGTCTCTACCTTGTCCCTTGTGGTTGATGTCCTTCCCCTCCACCGCCTTCCGGATCATATTGTGAAGGAAATCACCATCAGCAGCCACCCTGGAAAAGCCACATTTAAGGGAAAGACCTTTTCTCTTTGATCCTTGCACCTCTTGTCCCCTGGCAGCTGGTGTCCCCGTGCCAGCCAGGCCCTGGAGTGCTGCTCCCTGCCCCCAACAGTGCCCCCCCAGCACTCCCCCCGCCCATGGGGCTCACAGGTGGACAGGGATGAAGTGCTGCTTGTCCTCGTCGCTGTCACACGTCCCCTTGGTGATGTCGGTGATGTCCATCACTGCAGTGACACAGAGGTGGCACCGTGGCAGGGGTGGCACTCCCAGCCAGTGTTCCATGCCCAGAACAGGATCGTGGGGGGAGGTGAAGGCAGGGGGTCCCCAGGGCTGTGCTGGGGGTCCCCTGTGCCAGGACAGGGTGGGTGTTGTGTCCCTTGGGCAGGGACAGCCCCAGGGGGACACAACGGGGGCAGCCATGCAGAGGGTTGGGGTCTGCAGGCAGGGAAAGGGGACAGTGGGAGCAGCCCTGGGACACCACAGAGCCCGGGGTGGTGGCTGGGGGGGTGCCGGGGTGGTGGCACGGGAGTCCCCGGGGGTCTGCATGGAGCCCACGCCCACCTGAGATGCCGAAGGGCCGGCGCAGGCCCGTGCTGAGCTTGCGGCTGTGGCTGTCGCGCAGGTCCATGCGCCCCACCCGGATGATCTGGCACACCAGGAAGAGCCGCTCCCGCTTCAGGTCCGTGCTGCCCAGGTCCTGCGGGACAGGGGCCGTGTGACCCTGGCAGCACCGCGGGGGACGGGCCAGCGCCAGCGCCAGGTGATCACGGGCTGCCCGGGGCTGCGCAGGGGGAACCAGTGGGCACAGAGCTTCCATGGGTCCCTGCTGCCCTGCGCTGTGGGGACAGTGGGCACACAGCCTCGCTGCCCTGGGGGGGTTCTGTGCACCCCAGGAGTCCCAAAGTTCTGGGGATGGGGACAATGCCAGGGCCGATGGTCCCAACAGGTCACCCTAAACCAGGCAGTTTGGCAACCTGGCATGTCAGGGTGACCCTGTATCCCAGCCTCGGAGACACTGAGAAGAGGATCGGGTCCCTCGGGTGCTGCCCCTGCGCCAAAACCTTCCAGCGGCCCTAAGGAGAAGGGATAGGGACACGCCACAACGCGTGGGGACACGCGGGGACATCAGCAGCAGAGCAGAGCAGAGGGCGGAGATGGGCGAGAGCCGAGGGGAGGCAGCGGAGCCGAAGTGCTGATGCTGCTCATTAGCATTGATTTTTCCCGGCTCATTTGCATATCGATGGCTCCGCGGCGTCCCGGGGGTCAGCGCTGCGCTGCAGCCAAAGCGCTGAGTCAGCAAGTGCCGAGGGGCGTGGGACGAGCGGGGACGGGGAACCCCGAGATCTCCAGAACCGAGAGGGGACCCCGACACCCCCAGCACCGAGTGGGGATCCTGGAAACCCTAACGACGGGCACCACGTCCCGGCGCCAGGGCAGGGGTCTGCGAAGGGGCTGGGGGTACACGAGCAGGGGGACTGGTGGGGGTTCGGCTCCTCGTGGGGAGACACGGGGCACCCGAAATGCCGCGGGTGGGGGCAGATCTGCAGGAGAGGGCGGCGGGAGGCAGCAGCGCGGCTCCGCCCGGGGTCTGCGCTCACCGTGAACACGACCTTGAGGTTGTTGAGCAGCTCGATGTCCTGGGGGACGCCGGTGCTGGCCCAGCGGATCACGTAGTTCTCGCTGCGGGGCGCGTGATGGTTGAGGAGGGCACCGGGATGGCAGAGCCCCTGCCAGCTCCCACCGCTCAGACCCCTCAGATTGTCCCCAGTCGCTGCACAGGCACTGGCCCAGCCTGGCTGTCCCCAGTCACCGCACTGGTCACTTCACCAGTGGCCGGGGCAGGACGAGCCATGGGCCGTCCCATGGGATATGGCTGCACGGCTGGCAGGCCGTGACGAACCCTCCCGCTCCGGAGAAGCCCTTTGGGAAGGGACGTGCCCCTGCCCCCGGTGACACCCGCTGGCTCCTTCTGGGCTGGGCAGGATGGGCAGCCTGGGGGGAATGCCACAGGGAGCAGCAGGACAAGCACTCAGCACAGCAGGAGCAGGGCTCTGTCCTGCACCCCGGGACCCCACCTGATGATGCGCTGCTCGCCAGGGTCGTACAGGGCCATGAAGAGCTGCGCCTCCTCCCCGATGTGGCAGACGAAGTTGCGGACGCAGAGGTAGAGGTTGTGAGAGGGCGAAGCAGCCCCGTGGGTGCCGTGGCCTGGCGCTCTCTGCTGCGGGCTCTGGGGGGCACAAAGTGGGGGGAACATGGTGGCTCAGCTCCTGTCACATCCCCTGGCACCAGGGTGTGGCTGCAGAACCAGCAGCGGCCTCACCGTCTCCTCCTGGATGCGCTGGGTGAGGGTCTGTGCCGCCCTCCTGTGCGCCTGGAAGAGGCTGATGACGCTGCTCCTGTCGGGGTCCAGGATGTTCTCGTCCTCATCCCGCACCACCAGGTCCAGCGCGAGGATCCTGCAGGGGCCGGGATGGGGTGAGGCAGGACTGGGGGCACACGGGTCTGTGTGTCCCATCAGGGCTCATTTGTCCTTGCACAGGGTCCGAGGGGGCAGGACAGATCCGACTGGGAAAGGGGACAGGAGCTGGCAGCACCAGGAACATTCCTGTCCCAGCCACGGCTCGTCAGCCACAGCCCTTAGCCAGGTGGCTTGAGCAGCTGGTGGCACAGTTACTGTCCCCAGCCATCACGGGACAGCCAGGTGGGATGCTGGGGACACAAGGGACAGCCAGCCAGGACATCAGGCAGCACACCTGGGCACCGCACAACCTGTGCCAGGGGTTGTGACAGGGGCACATTTGAGGTCCCTGCGCCCCGTCCCCGCCCTCACTTGTTGCCGTAGTCCATCTTGCCGGTCACCTCCTTCCTGAGCCGCAGGAGCTGGTCCTTGGGCAGCGTCCCCGAGAGCAGCTGCGAGCGCTGCTCCATCAGCTCCTGCATCATCCGCTTCACCTGCCCGTACCGCTCCGTCTGCCCAGCCTGCGGCGGCACCGCAGGGTCACCGGGGCCACCTGGGGTCCCCCGCCCTGCTCCCAGTCCCCATCGGCACCCAGACCCTCATCCCTCACCACATAGAGCTGCTTCCAGATGGTGGCCCACTCCCGCAGCGTGGTGGTGATCTCCTGCACCGTGGGCATCTCGGCGGGCACCACGCCCTCCTCCGCCCTGGGGGAGGCACAGGGAGCCCTGGAGCGCCCCGGCACCGCAGGGACCCCGCACGGGGCAGAAGGTGGAGCCTCACCGCCCCTGCCCGTGCCCCGCACCTACCCCCGCTGCTGCTCCACCACGGCGCCCTTCAGCCGGATCAGCGAGGCCGGGAAGATGCCCTGAGGGAGCCAGAGCCGTCGGCGCTGCCGGGCTGGGAGCCGTCCCTCAGGGGGGCACCGCTGGGGGCTCCCAATGCCACAGGGTGCCCAGCCTGCCGTGCCCCCTGCCCCCCTCGAACCCCAGCATCCTCCCAGGGACCAGGCAAGCCGCTGTCCATGCCCCCTCTGCCCCAGGGAAAGCCACCAGAAGTGCCCCTCCAAAACGCCAGCACCCCCTCACCTACCCGGGCAGCCCTGTTCCGGAGTGAGTACCCGCAGTACCAGCCTGCGAGGGGAGGGGACATCGTCAGCCAGGCTGGGGGTCCTGGCCCCTGCTGCAGGGACAAAGGAGGGGCACAGACACAGAAACCCACGGCGGGGTGCAGCCGGGGGTCCCCCTTACCCTCGGAGGCCTGCAGGATGTGCACCATCTCCCCGATCTGCAGCGGGAGGTGATGCTCCTTGGTGCGCGGGAAGTTCCACACGGCTGTGGGAAGAGGGGCTGGGAGTTGGGAATCCCTGCCTGGAGCCCTGTGTACCTGCGTCCCACAGCCAGCCCCCTCACGGGCTGGGTGCCCCTCACAGCACCCCAGCAAGGCCCCGTTCGGCCTCGAGAGATGGGGCAGAGCCGCAGCCCCACAAACAGCGTGAGACCCCCGAGCACGCCGACCCCACACCCCAGGAGAGCCACGGCACAGCCTGCACAGGGCCAGGCACAGCAGAAGCCCCCAAAAGCCGCCTTTTGGCACTCAGGGGACCCTTATGGGACCCCCCTGCTGCCACCCACACCCCGTGTGCCCACACTCCTGGCACAGGCAGTGCAGGGAGGCCAGTGCCAGGACAGGTCTGTCTGGGGACAGCGGAGCTGGTGGCGGGGGCGGGGCGCGGTGGGGACAGGAGCTGTCCGGTGGCCAACCGCTTCCTGCCCGGCTGTGCTGCTGCTGTCCCTGATGCTATTTCTGGCCCCAGGGACAGCTCTGGGCCAGGCAGCCCTGGTTTGCCCCCAGACTGGGGGACAGTCCCTGCAGCCAGGGGTCCCTGCTAGGACCATGCCTGTGCCCACCCTGAGGCCCAGCCAGGTCCAGCTCATACTGCAGCACCTCCAGACCCATCTGGCTCATAGGGACCCTTCATGCTGACCCCCTCACACCTTGGGGCACTGGGAGCCCCGAGGTCCCACGGGACCCCTCCCATCACCCTGAACTCCCCATGAAGACCCTGAGCCAGCTGGGACCAGCAGCAGCTCAGCCCTCGCTCAGGTGTTGGCCAAGCCCCTGCAGAAGCTCAGCCCTTGCTCCAGCACTGCAGAGAGTGCAAGGGAAGGGTGCAGGAAACGGCCCCGCAAGAAACGGGAAGAAGCAGAGGGCTGCCAGAGCCAGCAGAAGCAGTGGGCAGTGGGGGTGTCAGAGCTGGTGCAAGGGGCGCTCAAGCTGGGGATGCTGCAAGGAATGGGGGTGCCCAGGGCTTTGCCATCACCAGCACCGAGGCAGCTGCAAAGCCCCAGCTGGAAGCTGAGGAAAAGTATTGGGGTGTCTCAAGGCTCCCCCAGAGTCTCAGCAGCCGGGCTGAGCCCAAAACCACAGCCTGGAGGGAAGCCAAGCCCCCAGCCCAGTGCTGCACCCCAGTGCTTCCCACCCCCAGCAGCACCACTCCTGGCGTGTGGGTCCTGCTGGCACCTGTCCTGCTTGGTCCCCTTCCCCGAGCATTCTGTCACCAGCCCTGCAGCCCCCACTACCCCTGTTTGTTCTTGCTGCCAGCCAGCGCCAGCACGGCAAGGACCTGGTCCCCTCCCCGCATCACCTCACCGTGGCACCAGCTCGGCACCACTGCTGCCACCACCCAGCTGCCACCAGCAGAGCCGGGGGAGTCGTACCATGGATGTCACCTCACCCTGAGCATCCCATTCCGCCAGCCCCGTGCCCCTCCAGCCGAGCAGAAACCCCCAACAGGACCCAGCACCCGCAGCCCCCACTCACCCACGCCATACTTCTGCTTGGTGGGCAGCCAGGGCGCCATGGCCACCGGGGCACCGGGGCCGTGCCGCGGGGACCGGGACGCTGCAGGGACACTGCTGGTTCCTCCTGCCACTCTCCCCGTGTCACGTGTACCCCGAGCTTGTGAAACCTCCGTTTCCTCAGTGCGCTCTGAGCGCGGGGGTCCCACCCCACCATCCTGTCCCCTCCCCGTGCCGGAGCAGCGTGGTGGGGATGGAGCCCCCGGGACCCCCACACCACCCACCCGAGGGTCTGGGCTCAGGGGTCACTGGTGAGATTGTTCTGGAGACTGGAGTGGGTCATGTGGTGGTGGCTCGGTGACCCGTTTTGGTGAGCACCATGGCTGGAGCCCCCAGGCAGCAGGACACGGAGCTGGAGATGCACCACGGCACAAGAGCCACGTGGAGCCTTGTGCCAGCCGTGAGGCTCCCAGCCGGCACTGCCGGGACAAGGTTTCTGCCCTGGTGGCTGCGTCTGGCTTGTCCCCATTTCCATCCCTCGGTGCACCAGGCCCAGCTGTGGCAGCGCTGGCTCCGTGCCCTGCGCAGCTCTCTGCTCCTGCAGCACCAGGAGACCGCGTGGAACAACGGCTCAGCACCAGCCACTTCCTTCCCCCTGCTGGCTGCACTTGGCTGTCCGGCGCTGGGGCTCCTCAGGGATGGGGGCTCAGCCAGGCCCTCGGCCCCTCACGCTGTCCTGGGACCTCTGAGCCCTCCCGAAGTCCTGCTGCAGCTCCCACAGATTGACACACGTCGCTCTCCATCAGCCCCTTGGAGCCAGCACTCGGCTCCTTCCCTGCATCCCCACCCCCTCGCACGTCCCCAAAACCCCCTGCAACCTGAGCCTGCTCTGGGGTCACCCCTGGCTGCAGCCCCCCTGCCCCACGGCTCACCCCCAGCCCCGGGACAGACGCCCCTGAACAAAAGCCGACCCTGAGAAGAGCCGGAGGGCAAAGAGAGCCCCGCGGGAAGGGAGAGCGAGTGGATGTGGGATCAGCCAAAGCCGGGCATAGCGTGATCCTGCCGCGGCACTCCGGTGTCACCGCCCGGCCCGAGGTGCGAGGACGGGACCCGAAGGAGCTGGAGCAGCCGCCGGAGCGGCCACCCCACACGGCAAAGCTCGGGATGTGCCTCCAGATCCCCGCCACTGCACAGACCCACCCGGGGGTGAACAGAAGGAAATGTGCCACGGGCACCGGCGTGGCACGGGCACCAGCGTGCGGGGGTTGCCGGGGCTCTCGGAGGGCAGGAACCGCAGATGTGGCACTTCCCGCAGCCTCCGAGGTTCCCGATTTCCGCAGTCCCGGGGCCAGCGGGCACCGCTCGGTCCCCACCCGGCGCTGCCCGGTCCCTGCTCGGTGCGCGGCTCTGCCCCGCGACCCCGGCGGGAGCTCTGGCCGTTCGCCGGTCAGGGAGCTCCACCTGCCGGTCCCGCCGGGAGCCGCCGCGGCCGAGGGAGCTGCTGCGGGTGCGAGGCGCCGGTACGGGATGTCCGGCATCGGGATACCCGGCCGCGATACGCCCAGTGCCGGTACGGGATGCCCCGCCCCGGCAGCAGGATGCCCAGCAATAGTATGACCAGCACCATTACGGGATGCTCCGGTACGGAAGGACCCAAACCGGTACGGGATGCCCGGCTCCGGTACACCCGACAGCACTACAGGATGTCCCAAATGGGGATGCCCGGCACTGCTACGGGATGCGCCGGTACAAGATGCCTCCGGTGCGCCCGGTCCCGCACCGGGATGCCCAAATCCAGTACGGGATGCCCCGCATCAGCACCGAGATGTCCGGTACCGGGAAGCCCGGTCCGAAGAGGGGCTGCGGGCGGGCTCGGGCTNGTTGCCGGGGCTCTCGGAGGGCAGGAACCGCAGATGTGGCACTTCCCGCAGCCTCCGAGGTTCCCGATTTCCGCAGTCGCGGGGCCAGCGGGCACTGCTCGGTCCCCAGCCGGCGCTGCCCGGTCCCTGCTCGGTGCGCGGCTCTGCCCCGCGGCCCCGGCGGGAGCTCTGGCCGTTCGCCGGTCAGGGAGCTCCACCTGCCGGTCCCGCCGGGAGCCGCCGCGGCCGAGGGAGCTGCTGCGGGTGCGAGGCGCCGGTACGGGATGTCCGGCATCGGGATACCCGGCCGCGATACGCCCAGTGCCGGTACGGGATGCCCCGCCCCGGCAGCAGGATGCCCAGCAATAGTATGACCAGCACCATTACGGGATGCTCCGGTACGGAAGGACCCAAACCGGTACGGGATGCCCGGCTCCGGTACACCCGACAGCACTACAGGATGTCCCAAATGGGGATGCCCGGCACTGCTACGGGATGCGCCGGTACAAGATGCCTCCGGTGCGCCCGGTCCCGCACCGGGATGCCCAAATCCAGTACGGGATGCCCCGCATCAGCACCGAGATGTCCGGTACCGGGAAGCCCGGTCCGAAGAGGGGCTGCGGGCGGGCTCGGGCTGCGGCAGCGCCCGACTCGGAGCCGCACACCGGAGGTGGCAGCGGAGGGGGCCGGGCCGGGCGGGGCCGCGGCCGGAGGCGGGAGCGCTGCCGGGGGTGGCGGAGATGCCGGCGGGGCCCGTCCGGTCCCGTCC
>VWYE01017847.1:129767-140454 GCA_013398995.1 Alaudala cheleensis
CCTGACCCGCCCCCGACCCGCCCGCCCGCTCCGCTCCGCTGAGGTCCGGCCCGGTGCCGGTGCTCAGGTGTCCGGTCCGGACCGTCCCGTACAGGTGCTCCGCCGACCCGGTCCGGCCCGTGCCGTTCGGGACCGACCCTCCTAAGGTGTCCGCCCTGTCCCGCAACCCCTGTACCCTGCCTCGGTCCGGTCCCCGCGCAAAGCCCTGTCCGGTCTCCGCACTCTGCTCGATTCTGCAGGGCTCTCCCGGTGCCCCATCCCTTTTCCCCGGTTCCCTGCCCGCCCGCCGGTTCCCTGCCCGTTCTCCCGGTCCCCCACACTCCGGTTCTATTCCTGGTCTCCGCGGCTGTGTCACCCCTCCACACCTGTCCGTGCCCCTGTGCCTGCATCCCGCGCCCGTCCCCTGTGTCCGCGGGTCCCCCCTCCCCGCGGGACGGGACGTGGCACTGGGCTGCACCGGGCTCCTTCCCGGGACGTAGGCGAGGGTGGGTCAGCGCCGGTCCCGCTCCACCCCCGCCCGCCCTCGCAGCTCCGGTATCCCCGCCATGGCCGGCTACGGGGCCCCGGGCCCTCTGCCCGGGCCGAGCGGCCCCGGCTCCGCGCTGGAGGAGGAGGAGGAAGATGAAGACCCGTCCCTGGGCTGCGACGGCGACCTGGAGGTGAACCCCTACGATGGGCTGCCCTTCTCCTCCCGTTACTACGAGCTGCTGCGGCAGCGCCGGGAGCTGCCGGTCTGGACCACCAAGTACAGCTTCATGGAACACCTGGAGGGCAACAGCGGCATCGTGCTGGTGTCCGGACCCCCCGGCACCGGCAAGAGCACACAGGTGAGGGGAGGGGCACCTGCGGGGCTGCGTGTGGATCCTCCCAGACCTCACAGCAGCGCCTGAGCCCTGGGACAGAGAGGGTGCCGGGCCCCCGGGAATGTTGCACTGAGCCCGACGGGGTGGGCGGGCACCGTGATGTGCTGGGACCGGCGCTGGGCTCCGGGCAAAGCCGCAGCACGAGCCGGGAAGAGCTGCCACGGGAGCGGCTGGCACGGGAGGAGGGAGCGGGAGGGGGGAGCGGCCCCTCCCGGAGCTGGGCACGGTGCAGGAGCAGCGGCAGGGCTGGGGTGCCAGATCCCTCCCGGCCGGCCCGGGGAGCCCTGTAGCTGGCTGTCATCATCAGCTGCTGGTGACACTCGGGGACAACACCTGGCAGACTTTGACCCGGGAAGGGATTGCAGGGAGCGGTGGCTGGCCAAGTGGGCTGGGTCGCCGCAGGCTATCGGGGTGTTGGCCCTGGGCTCGAGGTGCTCAACCAAATCACCTCCCTGGGTGTGACCTGCTGAGCTTCTGGGCTGGGCTGGCACAGCCGGATTTGGGGAACAAAGCGTCTGTGCGGGCCCCAGGGCCGGTGTTTTTGGGTGCAGCACCCTGCCTGCAGTCCCTGCGGGGCCCTGGGAACACTGAGGCACAGGCACTGCTCGTAGGGGCTCAGAGGTGGCAGGAGGAAGGAGGACTCAGGTCCCTGGTGCCAAAGGGACATCCACGTGGCCTTGGCACTGTCCCACACTGTCAGGCCAGGCACTTGGCCAGCAGCTGCTCCCTGGTGATCCCTTCCTGTCCCTCTGTGTGGTTTCCCAGGCCATTGTCCCTAATGTGAGAGCAGGGTCATGGTGTCCCACACAGCGGCAGGAAACTGCAGGTGTGGGGCCATGGGACTCCTGTGGGGGTCAGAGATGTCAGGAGTGGGGAGGGAAGATCCTGCCTGAGCTATGAGTGCTTCTGGACAGCCCCTGGCCCTGGAGATTGTGCAGACCCTCCATGGGGAGGGTCCCTGTGCCCTTTGGAGGGGCACGGCAGGCAGGGGACAGTCCTGGAGCCACGCTGCCCCAAGTGCTGTCCCCACAGATCCCTCAGTGGTGCGCCGAGTACGCCCTGTCCATGAGCTTCACCCACGGGCTGGTGGCCTGCACCCAGCCCCACAGCCTGGCCGCCCTCAGCCTCTCCCTGCGCGTGGCCGACGAGATGGACCTGAACCTGGGCCACGAGGTGGGCTACTGCGTGCCACACGAGGACTGCTGCACCGCCGACACCATCCTCAGGTACGGGAGGGACGGCGGGGCCCGTGCTGGGAGCACGGCGCCTTAATCCCGCTGAGCTCCGCCTAATCCCTTAATCCAGCCTGGCCTCGCTGCAAAGCTGCACGGGCTGCTGTGGGGAGGGGGCTGCTGTGGGGAGGGGGTGAGGTGTTCCCCCCAGCCAGAGGTTCGTGCTGATGGGGCGTGGCCGTGGCAGGTTCTGCTCGGACGAGATGCTGCTGCGGGAGATGACGTCAGACCCGCTGCTGCGGCAGTACGGGGTGGTGGTGCTGGACGAGGCGCAGGAGCGCACGGTGCCCACGGACGCGCTGCTGGGGCTGCTCAAGGACGTGCTGCGCCAGCGCCCGGCCCTGCGGCTCGTGGTGGTCACCTCGCCCTCCCTGGAGCCGCGGCTGCGCGCCTTCTGCGGGGACCCCCCCGTGGTGCGGGTGCCGGGGCACAGCTCCCCGCCACAGCTGCTCTACCGGGAGCCGCCGGCCCACGGGAGCGTGGCTGCCGCCTGTCAGGCCGTGCTGGACATCCACCGGCGCCAGGAGCCCGGCCATGTGCTCGTCTTCCTGGCCAGCGAGCAGGTGGGCTGCAGATGGGGGAACAGGGCAGGGGAGGTTTGGGGTGTCCCTCTCAATGGGGAGCCCAAAGGATGGCAGGGGCAGCTGGGGTTAAACTGGGGGAGCTGGGACTCCTTTGCAATGGGAGGTGGGTGCAGGGCATGATGCAGCACCATGACCTGGGAATAGGGACAGGTGTCAGCAGGTGTCACTTGTGCTCCCTTGTCTTTGCCCAGGAGATCTCTGAGTGCTGCAGTGCCATCCAGAAGGAAGCCATGGCGCTGAGCCCGGCGCTGGGCCCGCTGCTGGTGCTGCCATTGCATCCCGGTGTGGGACGGGCTGCGCAGCGACTCTACGAGACACCTGAGGAGAGCCGGGAGCGGCGTGTCATTGTCACCCACTGGCTCGGGGACTCGTCCTTCTCACTGGGCACCGTGCGCTTTGTCATCGACTCGGGGCTGGAGCTGCGCAGCGTGAGTGGGACAGGGGATGGGTGGGGGTCTGAGTCTGCCCTGGGGCGCAGTGGGCTGTGAGATCCTTCCTGCTGTGATGTTCCAGGCTGGGAGGAGGGGTCTGCCCTGGTGAGGTGGCAGTGGTGGCCCTGCACTGGCAGGTGAGGGGCATTGGGGGATGGCAGGGGTCCCCTGCAGTGTCCCACTGACAGCCTCCTGCAGGTGTACAACCCCCGCATCCGCGCCGAGTCCCAGGTGCTGCGGCCCATCAGCCGCAGCCAGGCCGAGTCACGTGTGCAGCGAGCCGCTGGCAGCCCCCCAGGTGAGACTCCTGCTCCAGCATCCCCCCTTCAGTACTGCAGGCAGCCTCTGGCCCAGCACCTGTCCCCACCTGCTGGTGCCACTGTCCCTGTCCCACCTCATGGCCTGTGTCCTGCAGGCACCTGCCTGCGCCTGTACTCGGAGGCCTTTGAGCAGCGCCTGCCCCCCAGCCCTGCACCCCACGTCAGTGAGACCAGCCTGAGCCGCCTCGTGCTGCTGCTGAAGCGCCTGGACATCGCCGACATGGGCCAGTGTGACTTCCTTGACCGCCCAGGTAGAGCCCATGGGAGCCAAGCATGGCATGGGGGGCTGGAGCAGAGGGGCACAATGGGGCAGCCGTGGCTGCGGCCATCACTGCAGTGTGGGTTGTCTCTGGAGAGGGACTGGGGGCCTGGCAGGTGCAGGACAGAGTGGGCAAAGCTGCCTGATGTCCCACACCAGCCCCTGAGTCGCTGATGCAAGCACTGGAGGACCTGGACTACCTGGCAGCCCTGGATGATGATGGGAATCTGTCGGAGGTGGGGATCATCATGTCAGAGTTCCCACTGGACCCACAGCTGGCCAAGGCCCTCATTGCCTCCTGCGAGTTCGACTGTGTGGAGGAGATGGTCAGCCTGGCTGCCATGCTCACAGGTACTGTGTGGGGGCTGTGGGGTGGCCCTCAGGAGCCAGCACTGCCAGGGAGGTGCTGGGGGCACAAAGTGACACCCCCTGCCCACCCCCAGCGTCCCCCTGCTTCGTGCCCCTGTCCACGCACCTGGAGGAGGCCGTGGCCCTGCGCCGGCGGGCGCTGCTGCACCCCAACGGGGACCACTTCACCCTCATCAACATCTTCAACGCCTTCCAGCAGCGTGAGTGTGGGCAGGGGCTGAGGGCTTTGCACCCCTGTGGGCATCCCACAGACCCCTTTGTGTCCCCTGGATCCCCTGCTCCTCCTGGTGTCCCACACCCCCTGCCCTGGAGCTGCATTCCTGACCTCATCCCAGTGCGGCCATTGGCTGGGGGAGGATCTGGGGGGGTCCCAGCTGTAGCTTTGGGGCTGTGCCCTCTGCTCAGTCCCTGTCACTGTTGTGTGAAGGGGTCACAGACAGGGGGAGCAGCATTGTCTCCAAGCCCACAGCCCAGCAGGCTCTAGGCTCACTTGTCCCCATCCCCATGGCACCACTGTCCTGTCCCTATATCACAGCCCCCACTGTGCCATCCCTGTCCCCTTATCACTGACTCCACTGTCCCATTCCTGTCCTGTTGCTGACCCCAGTATCCCATTCCTGTCCCCACATCACTGCCCCTGCTGTGCCATCCCTGCCCCCACATTACTGCCCTCACTGTGGCATCCCTATCCCCACGTCATGGCCCCCACTGTGCCATCCTTGTCCCCATGTCCCTGCCCCTGCTGTGCCATCCCTGTCCCCACGTCCCTGCCCCCATTGTGCCATCCCTGTCCCCACTCACGGCCCTCGCTGTGCCATCCCTGTCCCCACATCACTGCCCTCACTGTGCCATCCCTGTCCCCATGTCATATCCCCCACTGTGCCATCCCTGTCTCCATGTCACTGCCCTCGCTGTGCCATCCCTGTCCCCACGTCCCTGCCCTCACTGTGCCATCCCTGTCCCCACGTCCCTGACCCTGCTGTGCCATCCCTGTCCCCACGAGGCTGACCCCGCTGTCCCTCCTGCAGACGCAGGGGACGAGGGCTGGTGCCGGAAGCACGGGCTGTGTGCCGAGGCGCTGCGCCTGGCGGGCACCGTGCGGGCGGAGCTGCTCGAGGTCATGCGGCGCATCGAGCTCCCCGTGTCCCCGCCCGCCTTTGGCTCCGACGCCAACGCCCTCAACATCCAGCGGGCCCTCATCTCCGGGTACTTCCTCAAGGTGGGCCCAGGGGGCTGCGGGGAGTTCTGGGGGAGCTGTGGGGGTGTGCCAGCCACCTCACCCCCTCCTGGTCCCTCCCAGGTCGCCCGAGACATCGACGGCTCCGGCAACTACGTGATGCTGACGCACAAGCACGTTGCCCACCTGGCCCCCGCCTGCGGGTACCTGCTGCGGCCACCCCCGCGCCGCCTGCCCCCCTGGGTGCTCTACCACGAGTTCACCATCTCTCAGGACAACTGCCTGCGCGTGGTCTCGGAGATCCAGCCCCAAATGTGAGGGGACGGGGAGGGGGCAGGTCCTTACAGGGGGTCCCTTGTGGCTGGCTGACCCCACCCTGTCCTCACAGGCTGGTGGAGTTGGCCCCGCAGTACTACCTGAGCAATCTGCCGCCCAGCGAGGGCCGGGACCTGCTGATGGAGCTGCGGGAGAAGGTGGTGGCAGCGGAGGAGGCGCCGGCAGAGGCGGGGCTGGCAGAGGAGGCCGGACGCGAGGATGAGCAGGGGGACGTCTGCGTCCTGCAGTGAGCCGGAGCAGCGGAGCCCCGCGGCGGGGCTGCCTGGGCTTGGCCATGACCCTGGGGACAGGGGAGCCCCGGGGAGGCCCCAGGGGGGCTGTGTGGCTGCAGGGGCTGTCCCAGGTCCCAGGGAGGCGCGGGCACTGCCTGGCACTGCCTCGGCGCTGCGCCGTGGTCGGTCACGGGCCGGCGGCCGTGGGACCACCCCGGCAGCTCAGAGCGTGGATTGGGGAGCGCTGGCCCCGGCCGGGGGAGTCGTGTGGGCCCTCCCCACTGGGCTCCTTCACCCCGGGGGTGCTGGGGGGCTGGAGGCATCGCCTGTCCCGCTCCCCCCTGTGCCCGGGGCCGAGGGGCCACGCACGGGTCCCTGCTGTATAAAGTTTTGTGACCTTTGCTCCTGCCTTCGTGTCCATGACTGGGTGTGTCCAGCCAGGGTGGGGGTCCATCCTGCCGAGGGACATCACCACAAAGAGGTCTGGCCAGGGTGTGCTCTGTCCCTGCTCCTCCCACCTCCCGGGGATGGTTTCTGTCTGTGAGGCCTCGCTCCCCTCATGCCCCTGTTTAGGGCTCCAAGCTGAGGTCCTGGCCATGCTGAGGTGCTGAGGGCAACCCCACAGCTCGCCTCAGGACTTTCCCTCCAATGTTGTGGTTCTTCTGCAGAAGCCAAGGGGAAGCTGCGGTTGGCGAGGTGGGGGCGAGCGGCCCCCAAACCTGCCACCAACGCATGCTTCCCCCAGACAGGGCAGGGCACGGCTGCACCGTCCCTCCCTCCCCTGCTGGGTTCCCCTACAGTGCTACAGCCAAGGGCTGAGCTGCTGCATGGAGGCCTGGGGGTCCCAGTTCCCCCTCCCCACCCCACAGCTCACACACAGTGGCTTGGGCCTGCTCTGCCCAGAGGTCTCACAGCTCCATTCTGGCCACAGTGCCTCAAAAGGTGAGAGCTGGGCTCTCCCAGCCTCCCCCAGCCCCCACTTCCCCTTTGCTTTCTAGGAACTCCAGAAAGTACGTGAAGGGTACAGCGCTCCCACCCCAGGGAGGGGTCCACTACATGCCCTCGACGTGGGGTGGCATCAGTGGGGTGGCAAAGGGGCAGCTGGTGACCATGATAATCTCTGTCCCATCCTCATCCCTGCACAGCATCTGTCGCATCCTCATCCCTGAGAATTCCCTCATGGGACAGGGCAGTGTCCTGAGGAGGGTGGGGGTGAGACAACCGGTGCCAACATGGGGGGATCACCCTGAACCTCTGTGAAAACCCTTTCCTCTCCTCGGGGACCCACTGCAGCCCACCCAGAGGGGCCCAGTCCTGAGCTGCCTCTCTCCAGACCCCCAGCTCAGGTGCTGATAGACCTCACTGGTACCCCCACCCCCGTGCTGCGGGGCTTCTGCACAGCACATGGTGATGTGCAGACCCTCAGGTGGTGCAGGACCCCTCTGAGAGAGCTGGGCCCACCCAGAACCCCAACACCATCCCAAGTGCCCAGCACTGCCCCTTGCCCTGCTGTTCCCAGGGGGACCCATCCTCTGGCATTTGGGGGCAGGGCCGGGTGTGTCCGGTGCCCCCAGCCCCGGGAAATACCAGCAGTGAGTTCCTGGGCTGGGTGGGCGGGGGGCTGAGCGTGGGTCCCATTCTCCAGTTCTGAGAACTGTGATTACGCTGTGGCTGCACCTTGGGGCAGCCCCATGGAGGCCAGCCCAGTATAAGACCACAGCCCCCAGCCCTGCTGAGCCCACCAGAGAGACGCTCGCAGAGGTAGGCACAGACCGGGAGGGTTGGGGTGGTCTTGGGGGGATCCTGCTGCTCCCAGGGCTGGGGGCTCTGCCCTGGCTGTGCAACTCTCCTGGGTTATGTCCAGCTGGGGCTGCCCTTCCCCTCCCTTTCCCTGCCCAGATGCTGGTGCTGGTGGGACTGGTGCTGTTCCTTGTGCCTGCAGAACCTCTGACTGCCTTCCCCCCAAAGTGTGAGTGCTGCTCCTGGGGCACAGGGCCTTGAAGTGGGGACCTTCTGGTTGGGGGCAGCTGCAGGGACTGCAGAGGAAGGAGAGGAACCAACATCCCTCTGATAGGGGTCGGGACAGCTCTGCTGGGAGATTGGAGGATGGGCATGAGGGTGATGTGGGGTGGGTATGGGGTGAGGGAGTGGGGGGACAGATGTGGAATGCAGGAGCGGGGTGAGGACAGTGGAACAGGGTGGTTGTGAGGCCATGGGGCCCGTGGTGGTTTGGGGGACGATCTGCCCCCACCACAGCCCATCTCTGACCACAGGCTCTGCCTCTCACCTCCAGTCCAGGTGGGGAATCTCAACCAGGACGTGGTGGTGCAATGTGACACTTCGGAGCAGCACATCTACTGGACGCTGAACGGGGAGGAGGAGCCCATGGCCGAGCTGGTGCCTGAGGGCCAGAACCTCACCATCCTCGGCTTGGACCTGCCAGCCACTGGCAACTACAGCTGCTGGGCTGGCCCTGTCCTGCTGGACACCACCTACGTGGTGGCCAGTGGCACCAGTACGGAGGGGCATGGCTGGGGCAGCTGGGAATGGTGGGGTGCAGGGGGTGGAGGGCTGAGGACCAGGAGATTCTCATGCCCAGCCCATGGGGTGCACTGGGCAGGGCTGTGGGGCCAGGGGGAGCCCCTTGCAGGGAGGAGGCACCACACCTGGCCTCATGCAGCTCCTGACCTGTCACCCCTTGGCACCCTCAGATGAGGAGGAGATCAACGTGTCCTGCCCGGCTGAGTCCTACGACGGCTCCTTCCACTGCTCCTGGCCCGGGCCCCCCTCTGCCGTCTTCCACGCCCGCCTCACACGCAGGTGGGTGCCCTGGGACCCCCCAAACCCACACCAGCCCCACGGGCACCCAGCCCTAAGAGCTGCTCACACCTCCCTCCCCCACAGCGATGGCTCCATGGGGCCATGGGTGCCGGTGGCCAGTGACCGTGGCCAGTTCAACACCAGCCTGGCAGACCCCTCCTTCTGCCCCTTTGGAGAGGAGCTGCGCCCGCTCCAGCTGCACCTGGAGGGGCTCTCGGACACCTCCTACCTCAACCTCTCCAGGCACTTCTTCATCCGTGACATCGGTGAGCTCAGGGCAGGAGGAGCAGGGTGGGAGTGTCCAAGAGGTACTGGAGGCTCCGGGGCGGTCTCAGCCCCTGTTCTGAGCCTCCTCTGTCCACAGTGCGTCCTGATCCGCCCCAGCAGCTGATCCTGCAGCAGCGGGGGGAGCAGCTCCACCTGGCCTGGGCCCCCCCGGCCTCCTGGCCGCTCCCCAGGTCCTACTTTGCACTGCTCTACCATCTACAGTATGAGCTCCACAACGGCACCCAGGTAACAGGGGCGGGTCCCTGCCCAGGGGGACACTGCGCAGGCTACCCCGTGTCCCCACCCTGCCGTGTGCCCACCCTGTCCTGTGCCCACCCTGCCCCATCCCTGACTCTTCCCTGTGCCTGCGAAGATGCTCAGCCCCTCCTCACTCTGCTGCTTCCCTTCTTGGGGTGATGAATTGTCACCCCCGGCTGTCACCCCTGCTCCCCACTTACTGCTGGGGTCAGGGGGTGCTGGTGCCCCACTCCCCGAGGGTCTCCCTAGACCATGCCCTGTCCCCTTTGCAGGTTGAGCAGTTCGTGGAGGGTGTGGAGGAGACGCCGGTGCAGGCGGGCGCCCGGCGGGTGCGCATCAGCTGCCGGGACCCCTACACCCCCCCGGCCTGGAGCCCCTGGAGCGCCTGGATGGGCCTCGATGCACCCCAATAACAGCGGCTTTGAGGGTGCTGACCCCACAAACGGGCACCTCCTTTCCCCAGAACCCCCATCCCTTTAACAGCTCGGAAGAGGATTTTTTTCCCCTATTAAAACTCTGGGATTTGCTTTGCCACCACAAACCCTGCTTGGTGTCTGTGTGGGAAGGGAGGTGCTGGGCCCCCACAGCTCCCCGAGGGGCTCCTGGTTAGCACAAGACTCACCCCGGGGGTCCATGCTGTCCCCAGCCCAGGGACAGGCAGGATTGAGCGTCCTCACATCCCTGCCCAGCTACACACGGGTTCCCTGAATTCCCTCAATCCTCAAAAACCCCTCCCAGCTCTGCCTCCTTTATGGGGACTGCGGTGAGAAAACGTTCCCAGACACAGGGGCAGCACTGGGAGCAACACCCTGTCCCCACATCTCTGGAAGCAGGATCCCACCCTGACCCTCCAAAGTGCCGGTGACAATGGCAGGGTCAGACACACCACACTACTGGAAGTGCTCAGTTTCTACCGAATCTGTGGCCCCACAATGTGCCCCCTCAGTGTCCCTGTGCCGTGCCCAGATCAGGGATGAGGGGCTACACCAAGCAGGAGGGAACCCACACCCCTCCATGAGCCCACTTCCCACGGAGCCTCCCACACCCCCGCCCCCACCACAGACCCCTGGAGCACAGCCGGGGGCGCTGCCCAACCCCCTCCAGACGGGGCGGCTCCGGGTGATGCCACGGGGCTTTATTGAGGTGCTTCCGCACGGGTCTGGGCCGGGACCCCCACCCCGGAGAGGCTGGTGAGTGTGTGTCCCCAGGGGCGCCGCCCTCCCGGGGGTCCCGGGGCAGGCGGGCACGCACAAGTCCGGGGGACCCGTGGAACCGGGGGGCAGAAGGACCGGGGCTCCGTGAGTCCAGAGAGGTCCGGAGGGTCCCAGGGAACAGTGGCCCGGGGTGCGGGAGTTGGGGTCTGGGGTCCGGCAGAGGAACCGGGGTCCGGTGGAGGGGCTGAGGATCCGGTCCCGGGACCGGGGGTCCAGTGGTAATGGCAGGGCCGGGGTCCAGTGGTGGGACCGGGGCTCCAGGGGTCCGGTCACGGCGGGGCCAGGCCGCCCAGGCGCAGCTCCTCGCTCTCCAGCATCTCCCTGGAAAAGAAGGGCCGGGCTAAG